>JAVRXN010000011.1:60331317-60723817 GCA_033556935.1 Timema podura
GACAATATTTCTCTACTGAATATAACCACCATTATTATGAAATGTGGCAAAGTAAGATATTCAAATCTCGATGCAGATTTGAATTAATACCTGCACCGAATTGTTCATCCGACCGCGCGAAATTACGCCTGACGTGTTATTTCCAAGCTAGATATGGGTATGGGGGTATACGCCACGTGGAATTAAGCTGTTCCATCACATGACCAAATAAATCCCTTCTACTCCCCCCCCCCAACTCATGGTTTGCGCAGAAGTAACAGCACGGTTGCCAACTTGTAAATGAGTCTGGCAGGTAAACATATCACCAGGGTTTCGCCGCTGTTTAATATGCGTCAGGATGGCAGGCGTGCCTACGCGCGTTTTAAGTGTTGTCAAATATTTTACGCTAGAGAATGGGGGGGGGGTTCCCCATATTATTTCTCCGGCAATTTCCCGACAGAGCGCCGCAGAGCAGGTGGGGGTGGAAGGGGAGGGAGAACATTTCGTTGTACTCCTAGGATCATTTTATGATGGTCGCAATTACACACTCTCGAATTTCCTATGTGAATTATTTGTTTATCCAGTAGTAACAACAAACAAGAATTTTCATAAAATAAGTTAACATGTGCTTCATAAAAAAGTAGGAGCTATTTTTAATATTTCACTTTACTGAAACCGCTTACTGTTAAACAAGTGTGTTACTTTCCACCGCATCCCACTATCCGTTTGGGCTACACGTACGCACGTACGCACGCAAACACACACACGTATATATATAAATGCTAATGGACCACCCCTACGGAGTAGTGGTCAGCTCCTGGCTAAAGATACAGAGGTCTCAGGTGCGATCCCCGGTGCTTACAATATTGTTTTGTGAAGCAATGGGTCTGGAACGAGGACAAATTCAGCCTCGTGAGGACAAATGAGGAGCTACTTGAATAAAAAAAGGTAGCAGTCCCGGATTAGAAAACTGTCCATATGACACCCTTTTTTCCGCAGAAGTTGACATTATCTTCTCTGGCAGACGGCCGTTCGGTCAGTATAACTCGATTGCGGGCTGGGAGCTTATTACGCTAATGGGGCAGTAATGAGAAAAATTTTAATTTTGGAGAAATATACCCACATAGCATTGAGAAAGAGTGAGAAGCCATTTAAGAATAAACCTCGGTACACCCAAGCCAGGATTCGAACCCGACTTACCCATCACAAGACCACTGGAATGAGGGTCAAATGATTAATTAATCAAATTAGTGTTTTAAGTCATGTAGGCTTAGCAGTACGAAAATAGCTAGATTAATTTGAAATATATTTTATTGTCTACACGTGTGGTGTTTGATTTTTAAAAACAGCATCGGTAAATCTAAAGTCTAATCATAGCACAACATGTTTTGCCATTAAACACTTTTTCTCCCTGATGTGCTTAGAAATCTTTTGAATATTAAAATGATTAGAGCAAACAAAAGTTAAAACATTAAAAGTAAAAATCTGATATATATATATATATATATTTGTTGCAACAATCTGTATTAAAGCCAAGTTCTTTTTTATATTTTATAAATATGTGGTTTAGAGTGTTGCAAAGGTAAACCAAGTTAGTTTGAACCTGAGCTTGTGAAATGTTCTCATCACTAAGTAGACCACTCATTTGCTGGGCATCAAATGAAATACATCCCATGTGAGGTGTAAAGAGAAGGGCTTATGTATTATTGGTCAAATGGGGAACCAAGTGGGTGAGAATTATGACAGACAACACTCCACGCCATGCCACTGATGTAAACTAATCTAATACTAAGTATGATGGATTAAATAGTTAAGCCATTAAAGTCGTTAGTACGGTTATAGCCGCATATAAATATAATTTCATTTAAATTAAATAATGATACTTGGACACGGGAATCGAACCCGGAACCCTTTTGGCTTTCTATACCAACGCACTAACCACTGAGCTATCCAAGAGTCATCCCATTCCTAGGGTCATTTCCTCACTCATATCGCTTAAAGTTAAGAATGACCCTGAACATTCAATGACACCTGAATAGCTTAGTGGTTAGATTATTGCCATACTATTCTAAAGGTCCTGGGTTCGAGTCTCGTGTCTAGTTATCCTCTTTAAATTTAAATAAAATAATAATTATATGTAGCTATAACCGTACTTAACAACTTGTATAGCTTTACTATATAATCCATCATGATATGAGCAGCCTTACAGTTGGCATTGTGCTGTTAGTAGCATAAAACCCTGAAAGCTCATGGCTGACAATTTATTCACGTCCATCACAGGCGCTAGAATAGTCTAGCATAAATTCATAAACGGCAAAACCAAGTGGGTCTATAATGTTACTGGGTGGTGCTCCCGGCAGTAAAAAAAAGAACAAACAGGGGAGCAAGAAAATATAAATGACAATACAATTAGTGTTGTGACACACTTATTAAATTACATAATCTTATTCACAATTATTAATTACCTTTCGTTTGCTGGTCATTTAGGTCTTAATGATCAACCATTTTATATATATATATGGACCCTTTAGAGTGGAGAGTTTCATCACCTAAACTCTGTTCACATAGGCTTGTAGAAAATGATTTTGTGGTTAGTCCAGTTAACATCAAACTCATGTAACGTTATAGGTTTTGTCAATATGTAGCCCGAATGCAGCATCTGATTATCAATATATCAGTTATAGTAAGATTCTGATAGGAATAACATCAAATGACAGTCACAAACAGTAAATTACTTTCATACCTCAAGTAATGTGATTTACATATTTAGCTTTTGATAGATATTATCAAATACCTATAAAATAAAATTAATAGTTAAGTAAAATTCTATAAATGTTGAGCCAAAAAAATTATGTTTGTATTTTCTAAAAGTGTTCTTTCTAGCAGAATCCTACTATACCTAAGCCGCCCCCTTGAGGTGGTTATGTAGGGGACGCGTGAAAATGTTAGTGTTTTTGCAGTTTTTATAGCTAAACTTTTTTTACTAAAAAGAAATCTAATATTACTTCAGTAAAAATAGTTAAATTTTCTTCATATGATTATATCAACAATTCTTGAATATCCGTCAAGGATGTCCTGTGATTTAATTACAACTTTTCCTCTTAATTTAAAAAGTCTCTCATCTAATACCGCCTTGCTCATGACAGATATTCAACAACTGTTGATATCAGCAGGTGAATAAAATTAAGCTCGATGTTTGTACTGGAGCAATATCAAATATATTTTGGCCAAGAAAATGGTTTGCTACAAAAACTGCCAAAACACTGGCCATTTCTCTCGTTTCCTACTCCCTCAATTTACTGTGGAAATTGTGTGCGTATACACAACGGCCATGAATTGCCATGACCAGTTTTAAACGCGATTGTCAGTTGGCGCATGCGCACTGCGCAGCTCCCGAAATGTCGACACAGAGGAATGCTCTGTATCTGGTTGTGTGTAATAATGGTTGGAGTGGCAACACATTGAAAGCTGCGAGATTAATTAATTTCAAGTGACGTTCCTCTGTCTCTATTTCAATGAGAATATTTTCAGTTGGGGAGCATACTGACGCCAGAATCAGATGACTGCGACATGAAATTGCCAGCACAACATTATATTATTTATTGCTCGTTTCATTTTTTTTTTACCCTCTTCTTCTATTTTTAGTAAAAAAAAATCTAGTGTTCGCGGATCTCTTGTTTAAGTTATTTTTGGAGGGGGGAGGAAGAAGGAAACGCTTCAAAATGTCAAATTAGAGTTGTAGTTAGATTATATAAGGAAATATTTATAATCTACGAACTCTTATACAAAATAGGTCACTGAATTTTTACTTTTTCTCGTCACCTTGGAGAGAAAGTATTGTGATCGTCAAAAAAATCGGAATCGAGATTTTGGTAATGTCGACGTTTCATGACCCCACTGAAACCAATAATTGTTTTCGTAATGCCATCTGTCTGTCTGACAGTCTGTCTATACCTCAGGCTAGAGCCGAAACTATCTTACCGATTGGGATAAAACTTGCCATCTGGGGTTTTCATAAGATCCACCCGAAGGATTTTTGGAAATTGATATCCAACCCTCAAATTAGGGTTGATTATATCACTAACCTTCAACCGATACGCGCATGGAAGGTTGGGATTTGTTTGTGGATAAAGTGAGAGTGAGCTCAATTAATTTATATTTTTACTACATAAAATTTAAAATCTGGTTCCGTTAGGTTCTGTACCATTGTCTATTCTATAAGTGTACAAGGTTTCAGCATTCTAAATCTTTTAGGGGCATCTGGAGTGTGTGGAAAGACAAACACATACTAAGAAATTATTTATACATATTTAGATATGCATGTATAGATGTGTATTTATATATATTTAGATATGCATGTATAGATGTGTATTTATATATATGTATAGATATGCATGTATAAATATGTATTTATATGCATTATATTTTAGATATGCATATATGGAAAAGTATTTATATATATATTAATATATATAATATATTATATATACACTGTTTAAATATATATTATATATTCTTTATACTATGTATACTCTTTGCAGCATTGTTATTAGATATTTATAAATTTTGATATTATAATCTTCTAATTAAATTATTTTATTAATTAAAAATATTACATTAGTTTTGTATAATTCAAGAAATTGTTGTCGAAAGAAATTGTATTTTTCTGAAACTGTGCTTGCCCTTTGAATAATTTTAGTAAGCCTATATAATATTATTTGTGGCACATCATAGGGTTATAATATTTCTGCAGAAAAAATAAATGAAGTATCTTGTAAGACTTCGGGAATCGTTGTCAAATAGAATCGCTTACATGTTTCAAATTTTAAAATAGTTTCCATTATTACTATATTTAGCACAGCTACTTCCCTCCCGTTCGGGTTAAATGCACATTGAAAGAAATATTAGTAATAAAAACACTAAATATTGTGGATGTCCATGATGGATATTTTATTGATATAAAAAAGGACACAATACTTTTTATCAGTGTTTGTTTTTAATCAATCCAGGTGTTGTTCGATAATTTTTTTGGTATTTATCAATACTGAATAAATATTTCAAATAGTTTGGTCACATATTATATACCGTGTTATGTGGTTTGTAAACAAAATTATAATTTTTCTTTTCATTGTAAATTTATTTTTCTGGGTACATATTTGGCTGAATGAATCTATGGTCAAATATTAAAATATCGTTGCTTATTGGAATTGTAAAAAACTGGGAGCGTTTTTATATTATATTAACAGCCACTGTTACATAAATACTTATTAGTAGATATTTATAAAATAAAATGTATGGCTTTGGTTTTCTCAAAATATGTATAAAATAATACAAATAATTCTTTAATTTTTGTTCTTCTTTCCCATCTGGACAATCCGCATATTGATTTAAAAGTTATAATTATTGTAGTTGAAATGCACCCATACTAGCGTGGAGGAAAATTAGGAAATAAATTTTAGAAAAAAATTACACTAGTGCATTTGATTGGAATTCAATTCCCAACCTCCCTGTTGCTGGCAAAAAAGATAAGACGAGACTAACGCCTTTATCCGCATGCTCAGCTGTGCGGTTATAATTCAAATCAATATTTATTTCAGAACTATGTGAATAAAAGGCTTCGTATTGACTTTGGTTGCACAGAAACACAGAATTTGGAAATGTTTAGAACTCGAAAAATAGTGTTTTGTTTAAACATTTCATAAAATTTATAAATTTAAATTGTTTACTAAATTTAATAAAGTTATTTACAGTTAATGTTACACAAACATATGAAACCTAAAGGTGTCTATAGATGATTAACTTCATTATAATAACAAGCATGTTATTTTAGGAGCTAATTGGCTTACTGAAGTACGATTATAGACTGAATTGTGGTAGTATACTTAATTTTTTAAATATATGTCTTGACATGTGTTATTATTAATTACCACAAACTATTTTAAAATATCTTTTAAAATAATGAACTTATTTTGTTTTTTAATTAGGTGAATAATTCTATGGACATCATATATATAATTTCCAATGGCATGTCGTGGAGTGGTACCAGGATAAGCATAGCTTGTTAAAAAAAATTTAGCTTGCATTATGTTCTCACCTACTTTTCCCCATTTGACCATTTGGCCAATGGGTTTTCCATTGAGTGATGAGACACAGGTACAGTTTTAAAACTAACCTCTAACCGGTCTCGTGATATAGTGGTCAGAGCCCTTGGTTGCTGAGCTAGTGGTCCCAGGTACGATACTCGGCTGGTACCAGGGAATTTTTCTCGAAAGAAAAATAGTTTCCATTGTCAATAAGATTTGGTTAATTAGGCTCAAGTTAGGTTAACGTATTAATTGGCTTTACCCCGTCTCATTCACTATAATACTCTCACCTCAACTTATCGGGACATGGAAAGAGCCTCCACGGAAAGGATGTACGATTAGTACATTCGGGCGTCCCGTGAAAAACGGTACATTAGTACTGGCTAATCTTTCCGCACACTGGGTTACGAGTAATGTAGCACCCGCTTTGGTGGCCGCGTGGTCTAACGCGCTACTCTCGTGTTGGACTAGACTGCCAAAGACGGGGAAATCGGGGTTCGATCCCGGTCGGGTGCACTGTGGGTAGTTTTTCCTAAATAGTTTCCTGCTCTCCTTCCACGCAAATTCGGGTGCACTTCTTTTAAATTAAATCTTCCTAGTCCCTAAACCATTAGTGTAATTAGTACATAGGCGTATAATCCGAACGGGTAATAAGACACGGTGCTAAAAAATAGTAATGTAGCCCAGACATACCATTATTAATAATAATAATAATATCTCTGTTAACCCTGGCAACACTCTACGACATGAAACTGATAATTTAATTTTGTAGCAACATTTTTTTAAAAATAACTGAAAGAGTCATAGACGATAGATATATATAAAACACATGTTCCCCTTGTGATCTTCTGAACCCATTCTTATCTGAGCAGTATTGCAAGATGAACAGACTGAGCGAAATTACTTATCTACACCCGATGGGGTGTTCTCGTAATAAATGGGAATCCAATCCAATCCAATCAACACTCAAGCTCGTTCGCGAAACGCCGCTGTTGTTTTCTAGACGCCAAGCAGCCATTTGACCCTACTTTTGTTCGGTCTTAGATGTCCGTCGGGTGGAAATGGCGAGGGAGACAGTGTTTCCACCTGTCGGATCTGATAGCTCTTATACCAACCTTGACTAGAATTCAAGGAGAGCAAGTCATTTGTTCCGGTGGACATCGATGAAACACAGTTAAAAATAAAAGAAAAAAAATGAATGTATCTATTTCATTCTCGTTTTCATAGTAATCCCGTTATTTTAGAACTGGAAATTCAGGTTGCCACAATATAGGGGGTAAGGGGGAGAATACAATGTATTGTATTTATATTCTCAGTCTATTTGATTAATAATGTAAAGATAAATTATACAGAACTCCATATATAAATATTACTGAAAGCTTGTGATAACTTTTTAGATTAACTTTTATGTTTGGCATGAGGTCTTACGCACCTGGCACGAGCAGTAGGTTTCTACCCCTGATCAGAACAATCTGAGGTTCATTAGGGACGTTGTGTCGTGTCGTCTATACGAAAGTCTAGAAGAGAGGAGGTCATCGTGACAAGACTCCACGTCAGGCATATTTTACTGACCCATGGATTTTTATTGAGAGGGGATCCATCCACCTCCAGTGTGTGTGAGCTTTGCAATGTTCCCTCTAGTGTGTAACCACATTTTGGTGGAGTGTCACAAGTATGCCCCTTATCGCCTGTCTCTTGATTTTAATTGTTACCTTCGTATTCTTTTAAACGACATTGCGGATGGAGTCATACGTGTACTCCCTTTTACACGCCAGAAAAATCTTTAAAATTCCAAAAGGTGAGTGGTCTAGGGGTAAGGTGTCAAGACTTCTGTGCTGAGGGTGCGGGGTTCAATCCTTGGTCCCGGCACAGATTTATCTGAATACCAAACCCTTCCTTCACCTCTGACAAGACGTGTATTAATCACAACTTGTGAATGTGAGGAATGCCAGGCCTCCACCGTGGTTCGGATTCCACGTTAAACTGTAGTTCCTCCATTTCATCTCACAATCACCCTACCATTACACATTAGCGTAATTGCGTATAACCCGAACGGGTAGTAAGACGCGGTGATAATAATAATAATAATAATAATAATAATAATTTAAAATTCCATTTGAGTTCACTCTTATAGAGTGTCTCACTTGGATATTATCTAATATTGTGATTAGTTTTAACTATTTTAGTACATTTTAATGTGTCTGTATTGTCTATTTAGATTTTACAGCAGCAGCAGAAGCTGTTTACATCAGATGTATTATTCAAAATAATGTTCCCCATGGGGATTTTACGATGTTTTTATTTGTAATTTTTTTGATAATTTTATGTAATTTTATTAATAACTTTAATATGTTTGTTTTGTGTATTTAATGTAGTGAATACATTTGTTGATTTTTTTTTAAGCAGGTGTATCATTTCTATTGTTTTCTTTAAGGGGGTTTTACTATGTTTTTAATTTTTGTAAATGATACTAATGACCTAATTGTGTCAACGCACCGTAAAACGTCACTAATAATATTGATAATAATAATAATAATAATAAATTAAGATTATAATTAATAAATCAAATAGAACCTACTTCAATCGAAAATAAAAAGTTTAAATTTAATATTTAAGAAATAAAACTAAATACATTTAATTTAGATTCAAAACGATACGACAACAAAAATTGAAAATAATCTAAATTACGAGGAAAATGCAGTCTTACTTGAAAGCATGGTTGCAATGAACATCAGGACAACTAATTTAAAATTACTATTTAAGAAACAAAAATAAAGTAAATTTAAAGAAACATTCTATAAAGAGCGTCCTATCATACCAAACAAACTAGTGGTTTTAGTTAAATACCAAAGAGAAAGCAAGAATATTATTAGCAGCGCTAACGCATTCAACACGGCACCATACAAACTGCTAGACAACAAACTGCTCGACAAGCTATAAAAAAATATTTTGAAGGCTGGGTGGGTCAAGTGGCCGACACGACTTGGACCAACTGCTAGACAAGCTCATGTATAGGGGTACAAAGTGATAGACAACCAAGCGGTCGACACGAGAGGACAAATCTGTAAACAGACCAACTGCTAGACACGCAGAAACGACGTGGACCAAGTGATCGACACGAGTTGGACCATGTGATAGACAGCCAACCGGTAGACAAAATGAAAACAATTATTTTGAAGGCTGGGTGGGTCAAGTGGTCGACACAACTTGGACCAACTGCTAGACAAGCTCATGTATAGGGTACAAAGTGATAGACAACCAAGCGGTCGACACGAGAGGACCAACTGCTCGACAAACTTTGATATCATCCAGTTAAGAGTGGGCTAAGTGAAGAACAGTTAATTTACTACACGAGTGTCCTTGTTTATACTCAAATAATTTTTCTCCCCAACCCGTCAGCTTAACCTCACACTTCTTGACATATTTTTTGTAGGGTTTGCTAAAGTAAAAATGTAGGTGAAATGATGACCTTATAAAATAATATCATGAATTGAACAGTTGCAATTAATTCTGCAACGCTAACTGCAACATTAAAGAACAGTGAGCGCTGATCCACACCTATGAACTATCTTATTTTTATATTAATAGATTAGAGGTGAGGAGGGTATAATTTAGAGAAAATATACCCGCTTTTTCATGAAGAAAGAACTGAAAACCATTGAGTAAAAATTCCTTATTGGCCTTTATTAAAACTTGAAATTTGACAACAGTTTTAAAATAGTATGTAAAATTAGTAACCGGCAATAAGCGACAATAAAAAGTATTTTTATTGGTTTTCAAACAGATAATTTTAATTTATTTAGTGCTACATAATTTTTGTTTTAGCACCGCGTTATACTAGAGAGTTACTAACCTTTCGGATTATACGCCTATATACTAACTACGCTAATTTGTTTAGGGATGAGTAAGGTTGCATATAGATGAACTGCACCCGATTTTTCGTGTATTAAGAGTGGAAAACCATTTATGAAAATCCACTTTTAGTCCACCCGACTGGGATCGAGCCCCGATCTCCCTTTCATCAGCAATCAAGTATATTGCGAGAGTAGCGCGTTAGATATTGCGGCCACCGAAGCAGAGGCTACTTAACTCACTGGCCGTTAAGGGTATTCTCAATTCTTCTAACTATTCAACCAAGGATATAGGAGATAGGGGCGAGGTTTTATCTATATTCAAGAAAATTCATCAAAATTCCTCTATATGAATAATAATAAGTTACTTTAACAGAATGTTCAAATCTTCATTTTCTTGATAAGGTTCCTTGACTTGTTAAATTATAATATATAATTAAATGATATATTTTCTTAAGGATTATATCATATCACCTAGGTTAAGCTTATAAATATAGTTACCATAATATATAATGATAAAGTAATTATCTCCCGCTAATAACTTAATACTATAAAAATAAACTTACAAATTGCAAGCATGTAACAATGGCCATTGCTTTCTTCCCTCATTCACTGCAGTGCTACCCGCGTCGGTGGTTGTATGATCACAAAGCATCGCTCGCGTATTACATTGAATTGCCGGTAGCAAAGAGACCGGGTTCGAATCCCGGCTGGGTATATTGACACATTAAAAAATTCACCACACCATTGAATTAGAGGTGATACAAAAATATGGGTACATTTTAATATTAATTTAGTGTTTCTACGGTATTTTTTATTAACAAGAGAGTAGGTATATTTATTTTAGTTACATCCTATATTTATTTATTTAGTTATTTTACTATCGTGTTTTACTACCCACTCGGATTTCGGATTATAAGCATATGAACTAATTACGCTTATGGATTAATGATTACAGTTTATTTAGACAAAGTGAACCCGCATATGCATGGAGGGAAAATGGAAAACCACTTAGGAAAAACTACTATTGGTACACCTGGCCAAAGCCCTTTGTTAATTTTCAGAATATGATATCTAGATGCGAGTAAATTCTCACTAGAACTTAATAATAACTTTGGTTATTTGATTCTTAAATATGCGATCCCTTACAATTATATTAATTGTAAGAGTAGCAGCAATAAGCCAACTACCGAGTCGAAGGTGGCTGCGTTTTCTGATAGCTCGTGATCTTAATAAAATCACACATTTGTAGCCGACGATTTCCGTAGGTTCATAATAGACTCTGCCTTAAAATATGATTGTAAAATGTCCCTGAGCACGGGATGATTCCTGGATAGCTCAGTGGGTAGAGCATTGGCGTACTAAGCCAAAGGTCCCGGGTTCGATGCCCGTGTCCAGGTGTCATTTTTCAAATTTCAGAGAAAATCAAGTATTTTTCTAGTGGAACATTTATATAGATTTAATTATTAATTTCCATATTTTCTCGCTGCACCGCTGCCTTGGAACCCCATTGAGAACGTCTGGCTTAGACTATAGAAAAGTGATTCCCAAACTGTGGTACGTGTACCTCCAGAGATACGTGACGTAAAACTGAGTCTTATGAATTATAAATTATTATATGACAGTAGTAAGTCTGATAGACAAATTAACGCAGATTTTTACGTAAAGTGATGGCATTTATTAGACTTTCTTTTCATCTATTAAGGTTTTGTTTAATTTACTGCTAGAGCTTTGTTAACATTTGGATCGACCGTTTATACTTTGCAAGAAAACAGATATATATATATATGTGTGTGTATTTCATTTCATAAAGAGCTGGAAAGGGTATGTTGGTTAGGGGTCGTCCTTAAATTACGTTAAGCCTTTTTTCATGATTTTCGACCCCCGCTCTCCCTCCCACACCCCACGTAAGGTACCGTAAGATTTTCCATGACACCCCCCGATAAAAATCCTTATGTTAGTTAAATTCTGACTCCCCACCCCCTCACAAGAAAACGTAGTGAAATACTGAACCTTCCTCCCCCCAAAATCCCTACGTAATTTAAGGTCAGCCCCTTAGGCCATGGCCCCCAAAATTGGCACACAACTGACCAAAGCTCGTGAAATACTGGTATAAATTTTTTTACAGGTTTTACAAGCTAAGAGATAATAGCACCCCGAATCTTACCCAACCTTAATTCACATCTAGTTAGGATTTAGGATTAAGAGAACTCGACTCTATTGGTATTCAAACTGACCAACTAATCACATGTGTTTGGTCAAAACGATTTGGCTTACTTGACACTGCCCGAGGCCTCTAAGAGACCAATATGTCATATTTTTTTCCACCCTAGTCTTTTGTAACTATTGATAATCTCCAGACCAAAGGTTCACTTTTATTTGTTCGTGACCCTTTTTCACTAAGCAAAATAACTAGCGAAACAGGGCAGTAATAGTGTTATGTTGAGATTTTTTATACTCTAGTGTCAGTAGTTTTAGATAAAATGAGAAATAAAAGTAATTAACATATATATATGTATATATGACAAAAAATCACCGCGTTTTACTTCCCGTCCGGGCTGAATTCATGTATATTAAGTACGATATTGGGGTGGTGGTGATGAAGGTAGAAGTAATTACAGGAAATGTACCCGCATTTGCGTGGGAAAATAGAAGGAAATAACTGAATAAGATATATCCAAAATACCTTCAGCAGGGATTTGAACCCCCACCTCTCCGTCAATGACAAACCAGTCTATTGCGCTAATGCGAGAAAGACGTCTTCTTAGAGCATGTGACCACTAACACGGTAAATTGCTATTTTTGAGAACTACCAAACTACCCAAAAATTTACACTAATGGGAGAAATAAGGAAGTCAAGTGTCGCCGTATGCCGGGAGGTATGTGTACAATTTCAACAGACTGTATATTTCCACGAAACTATGATTTCACTCTCTCCCTTTATATAGTCTAAACATTCTTACACATAAAGAAAATATTGTAATTGTTAACATTTTCGGACTCTAGATTCTCCGACTGGTTTTTGGCTTATTTTGGACGTGTCAGACCGAAGCGTCTTGCTGGCTGGGATGGCTAGGCTAATTTTTCTGCTCGAGAGTATGAGAGTAGAGTATCTTGACGTTTTATCTCCTCACATTGAGTCCAACTTGTGTCGCCCACACATTTTACAGTCCGGTGGGCACTACACTTCTTATCTCTATCAGTTCTAGGAAAAGTTTGCTTGCGGCCTTGACTGATTACCGGTCAGTCAGCCTCCCATTGTTTAAACCAGTGGTTTTCAACCTTTTGCATGGTTGTCTTTGAGATTATCGCGATCCCCCTACGAGCGTTCATATCCTAGTTAGCAAATTATTATTTTCATTGACTCTTACTACTACCCATCGGACTATCCGTATTTATTTACACTTTTGGGTAGGTTTAGTTTAGATGAAATGTACCTTTATTTGCTTGGATAGAGAAGAGGGAAACTGTTTAGGAAAAAATCAACCCCGGTTGGAATTTGAATCCTGACCTCATCACCGACAAATCACATAAGCTAGACGTTAAGCCCACGTGCTTGAATTAATTATTATAAATTGCTTATATGAATGATTATACGAATTCAACTAAAATGTCTCAAAAGCGTCTCAACCAGCCCAGCGAATATTTTGGAAGTTATTCTGGCAGAGCCCCTCACCTGAACACAAGACTGTTAAAGTAAACTAAGTCAGCAAGCTATTGTAATAGAAACCTAATCATAAACTCAACAGTTTTTATCATTTTAACCACTTCCATCTCTATTTGAATTTCGCACCTTCCTATAATCATCATAATCACTTTAAAAATTAAACATAAAGCTATTCCCTCAACCAGCTTTACGACCTCGCCGTAAACATGCCACGACTCCGAAAGGGGTCGGGACCCCCAGGTTGGAAACCACTGGTTTAAACAAAGCAGTAATGCTGCCAACCTGATGACTGCAATTCACTGGTTTGTATAACATTAGCAACGCCATCTATTTTGAGAGGTGAAAGCTCAACACACCGCCAGAGAGGGTAGGCAAACCCTTAAGGGTAGTCTATCGATGGGTGATTGTTTTAATTCCCAAGTTTTCGAACGGATCTAACGATTTTGTTTAAAATGTTTATTTAGGTATTGTTTGACCTCCTAAATAACACTATGCTAGGTGTAGGCTACCCTCATTTGCATGGAGGGAGAGTGAATACCATTTATGAAAAACTACCCTCAGTACACCCGATCGGTATTCTAACCCCGATCTCCCTGTCATCGGCAGTCTAGTCTATTGCGAGTGTGATGCCTTAGACCATGCTACCTCTGAAGGGGGTTGTATAGAAACAGAACAAGAGGAATGGGGGGCGGAAAAATGTTCAAATATGCACCTAATTTTCAAACGCGTGAGCTACATAATAATAAAATATTTATGCTAGCTTTCTTGACATAATATATTTAAAAACAAGTTCACACACTTTAGATTTACAATCTTGCGAAATGACAGGAACATTATTATTTGGTGAACTGAACTCGATTCAACATAATACATACACAGTATCTAGTAAAATACACCAAATGTAGGCCAATATCCCCATCGAAATAACTTCTGCTCTTTTAAAACCTTTAGCAATGCTCATATTTAAATAAGAAATGTAAAATAACTTTGTTGAGTATTTTATTTGCCGTTATAAGTTGCATTTCACAGTTTGTAACAACCATAAACTCATACCGTTTGTCACATGGTCTAATAAGGCTTAAGAGTAGCTTGAATAAGAGTAAGCATTCCGACTGATTGAATTGGGCTGATAGTTACCACTCTTGTGGTTTTTACATCTTCCTTTTACACTAATGTGGGATTATTTCATCTTAACTTAGCTCCTTATTAATAAACCATTATTAAACCTGGTGCTAACGCAACATCAACAAAATGTTCTTAGTTTCTGTGTTTGATGGTCTAAGGCATCACTCTCATAATAAATTGGACTGCCAATGACGGGGATATCGGGGTTCAAATCCGGTCGGGTGTACGGAGGGTGGTTTTTCATTAATGGTTTACACTCTCCCTACATGCAAATGAGAGTACACATCTCATAATAACAACATTCTTTCTGTACTCCATTAGTGTAATTATATTTTGTTTAGCACCATGTCTTACCACCTGTTCAGGTTATACGCTTATTTACTAGTTACGTTAATGTGTTAGGGATGAGGAAGATTGAATTTATAGGTATTGCACCCGAATTTGCGTGGTCGTAGAGTGGAAAACCTTTTGAGAAAAATCACCCTCACTGCACCTGACCGGGATCGAACCCTGATCTGTCTGTCCTAGGCAGCCAGTCAATTGCGAAGGTAGTGCTTAAGACCATGCAGTCATCGAAGCAGACTTTAATTAGTTCATATGTGTATTAACTGAATGGGTACAAATACACGATGTCAAAAATTACGGGAATAATTTTACAATCTTTCACTAACTAGTTATACTTTTAAACTTTTTTGAATGATTCTATTTTGTTGAAAGTTACAAAATAGTGCTTTTGGTAAGAAGGTATGTTGAAAGTAAGGGTGGATGGAGCCTACATAATCTACCAACTTAGTTTCTGGCAGTTGCTATTTTATATAAGATGGTATTTAATCTTGTTAATTCTTAAGGTATGATTTTACAATTTATAACAAATATTTGTCTCCTTTCTTCAGATCCGATAACTCTTTTCATTCAGTAAAACGTTCTATATTCTCAGATACCATATTGTATGTATCAAAACCTATTATTTATTCGAAATTATAACAAAGCTAGAGTTAAAAAATATTTTTTGAAGAGTGCAACGTGTAAGTAAATAATTAAAATTAAAAACACTATGGTTTAAGTTTATACACGTATCAGTGGACCTCACCCTTTTTTGGACTAATTAAATCCAGGGGGTTGGGAGGGCAGAAATTTATGGGAGGGTCAAGACCATTCTAATACACAGCTTTCTACGCCCATGTTTATCACTTTGTTAGTTTTGAAATAACTTGTCTGTCACTTGAGCCACTCTTAGCTGGATGATATCACAGTTTGTCGAGCAGTTGGTCCTCTCGTGTCGGCCGCTTGGCTGTCTATCACTTTGTCCTCTTATATGGGAGCTTGTCTATCACATGGTCCAGCTCGTGTCGATCACTTGGTCCACGTCGTTTCTGCGTGTCTAGCAGTTGGTTTGTTTACAGATTTGTCCTCTCGTGTCGACCGCTTGGTTGTCTATCACTTTGTACCCCTATACATGAGCTTGTCTAGCAGTTGGTCCAAGTCATGTCGGCCACTTGACCCACCCAGCCTTCCAAATAATTGTTTTCATTTTGTCTACCGGTTGGCTGTCTATCACATGGTCCAGCTCGTGTCGATCACTTGGTCCACGTCGTTTCTTCGTGTCTAGCAGTTGGCTGTCTACCACTTTGTCCTCTCGTGTCGACCACTTTGTTGTCTATCACTTTGCCTGCTCCCATTCAACACAACCAACAACTTTAAATGATAAAAAAGAAAGAAACCAACTCAAAACTAGGATTTTATGTGCCTACGAAGATCCCCCTAAGAAACACGATCCTCCCCTAGCCACCATCCGCTGGTCGAATCAATTGACATTCTTTGCAATAGTGCCAACCAGCCACGAGGTATGTTTACTGTTTACACTCAATTTTTTAGAAACTGCTTTGCTCACTGATGATTTAGCGTGATGGTACATAGCTAACCCTGTTCCCAGATAGATAAGGAGTGCAAAAAAAAAGTTTCGTTTCGATATGATGAGTACTTTTTGAGTTTTACTATCAACAAACAAACAAACAAACAAACAAAAATAAAGACACAAATTCTAAAAATAGATTATTTGCTCTTATTATTGCTTACACTCCTTAGAAATATTAGAAACTTCACAAAAATTTGAATGTACAGACATATCATAGAGTCTCATTATATATGTATGAATATTAATAAAATCAAAACCAAAATTAATGTAAATCAAATTCTATTTAAAATTGCAGGGACCACTTTAAACAAGTTAATTTTATGTTTCAAAAAATACGGTTTATTTAACGTTCTTTTTTTAAATAACCCTTAGGTTCCTTAAAAATAATTTCACTTATCTGTTAGAGCAAAGAGGTTATGCGAATTTATACGCCTAATTTAAAGACAATCATAACATTTCATTATAAATAATAGTATTTTAACTATGAATTGTACACTGTACGCTATCCATTATTTACTATTAGACTGTAATAACTACATTTAATTATAGATCGTTGCATTTTAACCATGAATTTGCACTTTATGATATGCATTCTTTGCTATTAGCTAATCACTAGACAATCATACAAATCTAGCACTATCTCTAAAATCTTCTAAAATTAAATGAAAGGTTACAAGCTACTTGTATTTTTTATTTGCCAAAGAAAAAGTATTTACCTTCCGATGCGTATGCATAAAATAACTGAAAACTTACCTAAATTTAAGAGGCAAATGCAAGCACGCTAACAGTGAGTCTCTTACGTGGAGGCATTGTTGCAATGAACACCAACATTATTTAGTTTAAATTTACTATCTAAAAAAACAAAAATGAAGTAAATAGAAGGAAAAACTCTATAGTAAGCGCCCTAGCTTACCAAACAAAATAGTGCTGATGGCTTAGTACCAAGGAACAAAACTAAACTAGCCTAATTCACACGAAACACCATAAACCTACTGAAAACATACTGCATGACTTCTAATCTTTGGCTGATCATAATAATGACAAAAATGAGTCATCATCATCATCATCATCATTATTAGGTCATCATTCTTACGATCGGTTTGCTGCAGTGCTCCACTTTCGCCATAAATGGGTAGGCCTACATTTCTTGATTCCGTTAAAGAGAAAATACTATGCCATTAATTTGTTATACCATTGATCATCCCTTGATTCTTATACAAACTACAGTCATTATTCGCTCTATTGATTGTTGAACATCTGAGACTTTGGACGGGAATAGAAAGTAAGTTAATTTCAGACATCTCACTTCGGTGGACGTGTGGTCTAATGCGCTACTCTCGCAGTAAACTATACAGCCGATGATGGGGGTATTGAGGTTCTAATCTCGATCGGGTGTACTGGGGGTGGTTTTTCCAAAATTGTTTTCCACTCTCCCTCCACATTTCCTCTAAATATAACCTTCCTAATCCCTTGAACCAATATCGTAGCTATTATTATTATTATTATATTATTATTATTATTATTATTATTATTATTATTATTATTATTATTAGAACCGCGTATTACTACCTGTTCGGGTTGTACGCACCTACGCTAATATGTAATGATAGGGTGATTGTGAGATAGAATGGATGACCTACACTTTAACGTGCGATCAGAACCACGGTGGAGGCCTGGCATTCCACACATTCACAAGTTGTGATTAATACACGTCTTGTCAGAGGTGAATGGAAGGGTTTGGCAATCAGAATATCGTAGTTAGTAAGAAAATAAGCGTATTAATCCAAACGGGTAGCAAGAAGTGGTGCTAAAAAAAATTCAAACCATTAGTTGCCGGGGAACATTTCATAACTTTAATGTTGTTTGGGTCTTTTTCTACAAAAAGGAAATTGAAAACGTTTTGGAAATGCGTGCTGCGCCGATTCGTTGCCCTTGAGTGGCACAAACTATTATAGCGCTGGCTAGGATTGAATCGTGTCCCAACATATAACTTCAATTCGCGATAGCTGGTTGCATTCTAATCTACCAGATGGCGTTGATATTTCGGCTTATTCTTGTATGTGGAATATATTACCAGTATATTCTGTAAACGAGGAATGCTGTTATTTTAATGTTATCTAGGTTGATAGTTAAAAAAAAAAAGCAGCAATTATATTACTTAAGAATTATATTTTTTTCAGTACATACAAACTGTGAATATATATGTGTAGTTTTTTAACTATTGTAATAAACAACATGTTTACATATATATACATATATATTGGTTTATAGGTACATATATAGGTACATATATAGGTATATAAATATATAGCAATGTTGTTTATTACAATAATTAAAAAACTACACATATATATTCACAGTTTGTATGTACTGAAAAAAATATTATCCTTAAGTAATATAATTGCTGCTTTTTTTTACTATCAACATAGATAGCATTAAAATAAGAGCATTCATCGTTTACAGAATGTACTGGTAATATATTCCGCATATACAAGAATAAGCTGAAATATCAACGCCATCAAGTAGATTAAAATGTATGTATATATAGATAGGTGTATATATATATATAGCTGTATACATATATAAAAATATTCCAGATACCCTAATGATGAACTTGAAATAAGCCTATTGTCCTTTTTACCTACAACTTCACGAAAAAGACTCAAAGAAAGTTTCGTATTAAGAAACTATTGTCAACCATGGATACGGTAGGTACAAAAGTTTCTAGGTATATGACAGTTACAAAAGCTACTAAAACTCATTTCATTTACTCATACGTCAAGCTATAAGCTTTGAAGACGTCACTTCTTATAGATAGTATTAATTCCTATAGAATACTATTAAGATAATAGATTGCTATCAATGCTGAGCGCAAAAAAAAAATATGCTTTTAAAAATGTCCTTCCTACCGTGTTCTGATTGTTTGTTAATTTACTACTACAATGTATTATAACTTTTTGTGATGTGAAATATTCTCGATATAGGAAAGTCCACTAATTATAAGTAAAATCGTCCTTTTTTTTTTCTGTGAATATAGCCTTCAACCATAATTTACATTACTATCCTTTGAAGAACCCTTTTGAAAGCCAACATGAAATTATCCAGTTTTCTCTTGTTAATTAGCGTGTACCGTAGCTGACTGAATCAACTTCTATGAGCTCTTGCCTTATTTCAGAGTCTGCAAATTGTTTGGTTACTTTGCTACGGTAATTTAAGTAAACATAATTAATTCACACAAAAGTTCATACCAGCTGCCGGTAAACAAAGTATTACAACTAGGCAATAGAAATTGTGAATAAAAGTCTTAGGCAAGTCAGAACTATGGATAATTTTCCTATTTATAAATATTTTTACTATAAATTATTTAGCTGACTATTCTATCATGTAAATCTAACTCTAAAAATTAATAAAATTGTAGACCTTGTTTCTAAAGCAATGGTGTCAAGCTGTTGCGTAATATGCCTTTATCGTAGACGAATAATTTCTATACATTCTTAGCATAATCTTAAGGTCTTATGAGGTAGATGTTTCCTCAATTCAGCCATTTTACCCCAAGGAGAAAGCGATTACTAAATAGAGGAATCATATTTTCTTAAATTAATTTAGCTTCAATAAATTAAAAACAAATTTCCAAATTAACTTAACCTCCTTGTATCATCAGCATTCTACTTAAATGTCGTGTGTTATAATTGATTTGACTATCGAAAGCAATTCTCTTACATCACCCACTTATTAAAAGATAAAATTACCAATTATTTCTAATATCTTAAAACTAACCTTTGTAAGGAATCATTCATTACACATTCGATTTATTAAGAGCCTAATTATAAATTTTTATCATGTTTAATATTATGTAATGTAACATTGGTTCTTCAACTTAAATGTAAATAATTATGACTCTTCAATATTGTATTAACTAATTTTTTACTTTCGTATGATTGATTTCATACAACATAATGTAAATATTATTCCTAGTTAAAAATAAACACCAATCCAGCTGAGAATAAAATTAAATAGGGCATTTTTCACCGATCTGAAGTAGGCCACATTTACTTACTTACTTTCTGGAATTAGGAACTCGAAAGTAAGAAAGGCTACATTTAGGTTGATATAAATTAACCCATCAGTTTTTATGTCAATTCCATCCCAATCGTTTACAAAACACAACTCAAAAAAAGTTTTCACCCCTAAGCTTTGTCAGATGTAGCCAATTCAATCGTGAAAACTAACCTTATTATGACGTCGAATACATCTATGTGGGTATTTTACCCTTCTAAAGGAATGGTCCATCTCCTTCATGGTCATGCTAGGCCGATGTACGTTAAGCCTATTTGCACGGAGTTGTATTATATTCCTGACTACAAGGGGAATTTGAGCTAAGCCGAGATTGTAAGTAAACAATGTGAGGCCTTCACTTTCTCGACGTCGCCTATACGAGGCGTTACGATCCGACAAGTTTGTATCAGTACGTAATATGTCCATTCTCAAAATGTTATGTTACACAGTGGATTGATTTATCCGATAGGATTTGAGATTATTCGTTAGAAAGGGGAAATCGACACATCTTTGCTGGTCTTATTTTCGTTTGAATGAATAAGCTCGTCTGTAATATATTATAAGCTCCCCAGAAGAGTCGATTGTATTAAAGTCCTTTCAATTATGGTCAACTGAAGTAATGTACAGCCATTTGTCAATCGTATGAAGAGTAAAACACTTTACTTCCAAGTTATAGTTTTTACCCGCCTCGGTGGCGTAGTTGGCTTACGCGCCAGTCGTGTTGATCTAGACCGCCGAGGACGGGGAGATCGAGGTTCGAATCTCGATCGGGTGAACTAGAGGTGGTTTTTCCTGAATGGTTTTCCACTCTCCCTCTACGCAAATTTGAGTTCACTTCCTCTAAATTCAACCTTCCCGATTCCTAATCCTCTAGTGTTATTAGTACTTAAGCGTATAACCCTAACGGATAGTAAGACGCGTTGCTAAATAATAATAATAATAATAAATCCAATTTGTATGCATATGTACTTTACTCACTTATTAATATATTAAATTCCATTACAGGGGCATTTTGTCTTATCTTTAAAAACGTGAATTATTACTCCTGTCATCCTAATTTGTAGGATTTTAATGTGTGTGTGTTTTTTTTAAATTAAAGCGCATGTTAGCCATTTCTTCGGATATTTAAAAATGAATCACTTTTTCGTCCCGCAAATTTGACATTTTGTGTGGATCCTTATTTGTGTATACTTATGTTTTATCCTACCTTACTAAGACTTATGCTCAATAAGATTATTGTTTTATTCATAATCATAGTGTTTGAGAGGCTATGACTGTTTTAACAAGAGTATTCGGTCCCATTTAGATAAGGCATTTTTAAGTATATTTTAGGCGATCATAATTGAATTCATAAATTTTCAATGAATCTATTAGGACTCTGACTATATCGCTTTCGACTTTTGTTGCTACAGTTAGTTATAAGTTAATCTCATACTGTATATATTATTTTATTTAAAATATTATTATTATTTGCACCATGTCTTACTACCCATCCGGGTTGTACGCACTTACGATAATGTGTAATGGTAGGGTGATTGTGAGATAAAATAGAGGACCTACAGTTTAACGTGGGATCCGAACCACGGTGGAGGCCTGGAATTCCACACATTCGCAATTTGTGATTAATACACGTCTTGTCAGATGTGAAGGAAGGGTTTGGCATTCAGATAAATCTGTGCTGTTACCGAGGATTGAGCCTTGGACCCCCAGTACAGAAGTCTTACACCTTACCCCTAGACCGCCAGGTCACCTTTATTTAAAATTGAAAAAAAAAAACCATTTGGACAAGAAAATTGAACCCGGGACCTTTGGCTTAATACGCCGATGCTCTTACCACTAAACTATCCAGGAATCATCCCATGCCCAGGGTCATTCTTCCGTCATATTTAAGGCAGAGTCTGTGATGAACGTGCGGAAATCATCAGGTGTGATCACGAAGTGGCTGAGTTATCTGATAGCTCGTGATTTTAATTTGTCACGCATATGTAGCTGACGATTCCACGCGTCCATTACAAACTCTGCCTTAAAATATGAGTGAAGAATTGTCCTGGGCACGGGATGACTCCTGGATAGCTCATTTGTTAGAGTATTAGCGTAATAAGCCAAAGGTCCAGGGTTCAATTCCCGTTTCCTCGTGTCATTTTTCAATTTAATGAATATGATATTTAGATGTGGCTATAACTGTACTTAGCTAGATTAGCTTTACTACTTAATCCATCATATATGTAGTTAATGTATCAACTAATGCTCTCTTATCGTAAAAAACATGATGTCCTTAAAAATATGTACGCAAACTGATAAATTTATCTTACGTTGGCTATCAACAAAAAAATAATGTTTTATTGGGAACATTATTTATTGATCTTCCATTCATGTTAGAGGAGAAGAATTATATTAATAAGGGGTATTTTGGTGGCTAAACTACCCTTAAATATCTAACCCTAAAGTATTATTAATAACGAATGTCTGGATTTCTCTCAATGTTAGTAGCTTAATATAATATTTAAATAGTCTTAACACCCGCATATCAAATTATGTTTTAAAATCATTTAAATTGCTTCAAGAGAGATTTAATACTAAAGCAGTTATTTGGAATTTCTATTATGGTACTCCACCCTGAGCCACCCTCTATAAAAAATTAATACGGTCATGGAGATAAGATATTAGCGCAAACCAAATATTTCCAAGTTGATAAATCCAGTTTGCCTTTCTTCCCAAGCAAAATAAACATTATAATAAATTCTGAGCTTTCACTTAAAATGTTTTACTAACCAGAAGGATCTTGATAATATATAAGTGCCTTTTCAAGTGGACATTAGCCATTCTTATTTTGAGGTACGTATATATAGAAATAGGGTAACGTCATCACTTGGCCAACAATGTAATAACGAAATGAAGTCCGTATCTCCACTCAGCAGAGAACCCTACAAACGGATAATGTTGGGCAATAATCTGTTAGCAGCATCAAACAGTACAGTGTTCATTGTTTATTTACCCCCTTCCTCCGTACCCCTCACTGCACTGCCCTCAAGTGTATGGAGGGGGTGGAATACCTAAAAGTATCCCCCCGCCCCCCAACCACGGCACGTACCTACCCATAGACGAGCTTAGCATCCGAAATCAAGTTATTCCTTCGGTGCTTTCGAGGTCTCTTCTCTAAAGGGGAAGGGAATGTCCTTACTACGTGACTTAAACCTTTTTCCCCTCCTCTCTCTTTCTCAATACGTTTATCCTTCTCTCACACTTATCTCGTATTCTCATCTTTTCTTCTAGCTCATTCTCATTCTCATCCTCCTATTTTTTTTTTTCCCAAAAAATTGTTCGCCTGCGTTCCTCTGTGCCTTATCCTCTTACCAGTACTCTTCTGTTTTCTTCTCTGCTTATTTCACTTCTCGTTGGTCCTTTCAGTTATTCCAAAGAGTTTTGTCTGATTTTCATTTCGGTCCATGGGACCGGTTTAACTTGGTTTAACACTTCATTTCGGACGAGCGGCGAGTGAAAAAGTACGTGCGTGACCGTCTAGTTCTGATGACCGCAGTCCAGTTCCAGACTGAAATGATGTGGGTATTGTTACCTCAATTCACAATCTTCGGCCGGATTCAATCCCTCTCCCCCTTCAATATGTGGGTGGTTTTTTTTTTCAGTCTGGCTACGTATGCCTGTTATGACCTGCGTAGTAGGATTGTGCTAATCCCACATTACAGTTGGGTCACGAGTTGCTTTTTGGGAATTGTAAACAAGGCATCCTGGTGTACTAACTCACCCCCCGGTTGTTGTGGCTTTCCAATTAGAATGGTTGTAAATGTTTTCTCAAGATGAGCTAAAAACAGAAAGTGATGGATAGTAAGACACAATAAAATTCTAAGCTAATCTAACCTAGCCTAATCTAACCTAATCGAACCTAACCTAACCTAACCAAGCCTAACTTAATATAAAGCAAATAGATTGGTGGGGCTGAATTAGTATCTACCCGTAGGTCTTTTAAACCCTCCTGACCAGGAGGACCATATCTGTTTCGTCTAATTTTTCAACTGTCTCATTTACCAACAAAGCTCGGTTAAATTATCAGAAATTTTTGTACATGCAATCTGCTTGAAATTGAGTAGGGCTAAAAGTAGATAAAATTATTTTCATGGGATACTTGTTAATAAATTGAGCACTATGCAGGGACGGTATAAAAAGGGGGCAGGGCTGCATTGTCCCACTTGGAATATATTTTCTCCCTCCCTCCTATATTAATTTCAAATCCTTTGATATTATCAAATATGGAGCTGAAATATGACCTTAAATCAAAGTCGAAATTACATCTAGATGAATTAGCTTTTCAAAAATCTTCTGACCAAGACCACTTCAAAGCACTCCTAGAGGCAACAAACTGTTGAGAGAAAAATTAGGCAAGGAACACACTAAATAGCTTCTAAGTCAATTTAATTTATGTTTTTGATTTATTGGGGAAGACCACGCCAAATAATTTCTAGATGGGCGTAATTTTGAAGAATTTTCAATAAAGAACCACTCCAAATAGTTTTTGAAAGCATTCAATTTTCAGAAAATGGTCGGTAGAAGACCACTTCAAATATCTTCTAGAAGTAGCTAGTTTCCAAAAAAAAATTATAGAAGATGAACATTCTAAATAGCTTGTAAGAAGATCCAATATTCATAATTTTGCTGAGCGAAGACCATTTAATATAAATTCTAGAGCCAACTCTTTTCAAATATTTGTTAAGAGAAGATAACTCCAAATAACTTCTAGAAGCATCCTTTTTACTTTCTCTCTATCTTACAGGTAGAGAAAGTATGGTGATCGTCAAAAAAATCGAACTCGAGATTTTGATGAATTTTTACGTTTCATGACTCCCTGAATCCGAAAAAGTGGTTTTTGAATTTCCGTCTGTCTGTCTGTCTATCTGTTTGTACCTCCAACTAGAGCCTAAACTATTTTACCGATTGAGCTGAAACTTGATATCTAGTGTTTTCAAAGGGTTGCCCCGAGGGATTTTTGGAATTGGATATCTACCCCTAAAATTAAGGGTAGTTTACTGAGGGAAAAAAGAGAAAAAGTCGATTTTCTCAAAATCGGCTCAAACGATTTTGATTAAAATTCGTATCTAGGCGTTGATTAAGATTATAAATAAACTGGCTATTTTCATTTTCCTATGAAAATGATTTTTAGGGTACATTACAGAAGCGTTAATTTCCGTATCTCCACAACTATTGGAGAAACTAAACAACTTATCATTGCAAAATTGTAGGACTATTAGAAAAAAAAACTTTTATTTGACATATATTTTTTATAAAAGCAGCAGTTTCTGAGATATTTGCAAATATATTAATACAATTTTGTGAGCTTTAGTTTTAAACATATACTACTTAAGTCTTAACGCATTAATTCTCCAATGCCATAGAGTAATTAAATATAAGTATCTAAAAAAGTATGTTATTTTTCCTTAAATCTCTTCGATCATTGCTATGCAAACATTTCTCCTATCTCCATTTTAGACTCAATAGTCAATATTTACATTTTTTATTGGTCAAAATGTATAAATGAATAATTAAATATCAATGCATTGACTTGAAGATCTGCAACAACTTATAAAATGTTAAAATTTTAACCAGAAATCGAAATTTTAATACGAAGTGTTGACCTTTGTGGAAGACATTAAACTGTTTGAAATGCTCTTAGGTGGACAAAGATGCGCCTCTTTTCTCATTGATTCTATATCATTGTATATTATTTTATGCGTGTTCTTATGTGGAGTGGTGATGATACAATGTACATTATTCCGTTCAGAAATCTTACGAGTTTATAGAAAGAGAGAGAAAGTCTGTGCGGTGTGCCGTACCATTTATTTTTTCTGGGAAATACTACACCAAATATCTTTTAAGGAAATTCAATTTTCAAACATTTATTGGGAGGTAGAGAATAGAAAGTATATCCCTAAAGAAAAAATTTGTTTGCTTCCCCGCCTCTCCCTACACAAACAATGTTCTGCCACCACTGAGATTATGCCTTGTGAATTGTTTTTAGCATGGATTATACCTGTTCACTGTTGACAAAAGTTCAGAATTCAAGTTCCTTCTTGGTGCAATGGGGGTGGTTTTTCGACACTTTATTCTCCATGTAAGTTTTTCACCATCTCACCACGCTATAATATGTAAATTATGTTATGTCTTATGTCTTAATACAGGTCCATTTCTTTTGTCAGTTAACTTAGACCATCAATGCACCCTGTCCTCTTTCTCCTCCTTCAGTTCCCTAAATTTTCTTCTCTCCTTAAAGTGATCCAAATTTGAATTCTGCTCCTCTCTAAGCTCCTCTTTCTCTCAACTTTCCTTCAATGATTTCGTGCAGAAGACAGTTCCTCCTAAGGACGTGTCCGCTCTAGTTTTTTTGTACCCAAGAAACACATCCAAAATGGTTTTCTTCTTGCCCACTCTTATTAGGACTAGTTAATTTGTTATCCTGTCTGTCCACCTAATTTTCTCAAGTCTTCTCCAGCACCACATTTCAAAGCTCTCAAAGTATTTCCTTTCCATCCTCTTACGAGTCCAAGTTTCTACTTCATACAGTGCACGCGATGCTCCTAACGTAGCATTTAATCAGTTTCTTCCTCAGTTCCAAACTCAACTTGCTGGTCAGCAGTAACCTCTTTTTGTTGAAAGCTTCCTTGACCATGGCGATCCTCGACCCAATTTTCTTGGTGCAGTAGGCATCCTTTGACAGCAGACTTAAAAGTTACTTGAACTGCTTTATGTTTTCCAACTTCTGGTCTCCAAATTTTTATTTTAAGCAGCTCTTCATTTGTTGAAATCACAATCACTTTTTAGTTCTCATTGATGATCTCCATGCAATATCTTCTCCTCATCTCCACCAGCCATTCTATAATTTGCTACAACACTTCTTTATATTTTGCCAGCAACGCTAAAAAGTCTGAGTATTTTATTGTGTTAATGACTCATCCTCCTATCATGAAATTGCCACATCCCTCTAGGGCTTCTCTGACCAGCCACTCTCCATACAAGTTGAACAGACTGGGTGACAAACAGCATCCCTGTCTCACTAATATTCTTATCTCTACGCCGTTGGTTTGTCTATCACTCAGCCTCACCTTCATTCGGTCTCCCAGATACAAGTTTGCAATCAGCCTTCTGTCCCTCCATTTGATGCTGATCTTATTGAGTAATTCCATCAGTTTCTTCCACTTTACTCTATCCAACGCCTTTTGACAGTCGATGAAACCAATGTATTATTCTTCCATGACCTCGATCACTTCTCTGAAATTATTCTCAACATCCCGATTGCATCTCTGGTTCCTTTACCTTTTCTGAATTCAAATTGGTCTTCTTTAATCACACTTTATATTTTCTGTTCCAGTCACCTATTGAGTATTCTTGCCACGATCTTCCCCAAATGAGAGATGAAGCTGATGGTCCTGTGGTCACTGCATCATTTTTTGGCTTATTTCTACAACGTTTATGTATATATAGTCCTTGAGCCATTCAAGTACCATTTGTTAGTCTTGTGAACCCTACCTCTTAGAATAATATATTAATAGCTCTTGTTTTAAAATAAATGCTTCCTATTTGCCAATATGCTATCACCAATATAATGTGTAACCGGCCTATTTATATAGTAATCAGCGCTCATGGCTACCAACCTAGCGGTACCGGGTTCGATCCCAGCTGGTACCATGGGTATTTTTACCGAAAGGGGAAATACCCCAACGGGCACCAGGGCCTGGTTAACTATGGTTAGGCTAATAATGTATACTGGTTGCACACCCTCATATTCACCATCATCTCATCACATCGGTTCATGGAAAGGATGTACGATTAGTAAA
The DNA here is from genome assembly GCA_033556935.1 of Timema podura. NCBI lineage: Eukaryota > Metazoa > Arthropoda > Insecta > Phasmatodea > Timematidae > Timema > Timema podura. The sequence goes on from JAVRXN010000011.1 coordinate 60,359,835, forward strand.
TTTGCGCGTCCCCAGTGCAAAGGTACATATTAAGTACCGGCTAATATTCCCACCTCATCATAGGCGTGATGTAGTTTAGAAATAAATAAATAAAGTCCTTACCCTTTGGATTAAGACGTTAACAATGACCCTGGTTATAAGATTAACAACAAAAAATACTAAAAATCTTTATTATTACGTAAAATCCAATTATTTTTCTAAATGTGTTAGATCTTCAATTTCAGTTATTGCCTTTAAGAAAGGAACAAACTGCAAAGTGATTGGTTACAATTCTATTTATTAAAATAAACGTGGACACAATATCAACTTTTTTTTTACTGATAGCTCACTAACTTCACATTACATATAACTATTTTTATTATTATAATTACTATTTTTAATACTATAATTATTTGAAGTATTTAACGTGTTCTCGCAGAAATGACATTATATCAGCACACGACTTATCAACTAACTTAAATCTAGAACAGACACAACATCCAGCCCCCAGCCGTTAATTCATCCCTCTGAAAGGGAAAACATGCATGATTGTAATATAGTAGAATGTGTCCATCTATAACAATTTGGAAACGAAGAATAATGTTTGGGAAAATCTTTTTTAAACACAGGAATGTAAATACCATTTAAAATGCTTTACATAAGCTAGTGGGATAATTCTAAGAGAAAGCTATAAGATTTTTACTCAGATAAAGTTTGAAGGGTAATATATATAAGCTATATCTTTGACGTAAATTACATTATCTCAAATAGCCCAAACAATACTTAAGTTTAATAATGGTTCTGTGCCCGATATGTTAAATCAACAAATGCCATTTTGAAATATATATGAATAAAATTAATATTTTAGAATTATTATTAAGTCAGTTGCTAGAAAGTTTAAATGTAAAATCACATCACCATCAAGACGAGTATTTTTCATTAATTCAAGTTTTTATTTCTCTCGAACTCTCAAAGAGAGAAGTATTGTGATTATCGAAAAAATCTAACTCGAAGTTTTGATTTTAAAAAAAGTTGACGTTTCAATACCACCGGAAACTGAAAAAGTGATTTCCGTGATGCCATCACTCCCATCCTAACAACATCAAAATTGGGATCAAATTTAATATTTTTATTAGGGTGACCTGGTGGTCTAGGGGTAAGGTGTCAGACTTCTGTACTGTGGGTCCGGGGTTCAATCCTTAGTCCCGGCACAGATTTATCTGATTGCCAAACCCTTCCTTCACCTCTGACAAGACGTGTATTAATCACAACTTGTGAATGTGTGGAATGCCAGGCCTCCACCGTGGTTCGGATCCCTCGTTAAATTGTAGGTCCTCCATTTCATCTCAGAATCACACTACCATTACACATTAGCATAAGTGCGTATAACCCAAACGGGTTGTAATACGCGGTGCTAATAACAATAGTTTTATTATTTACAAACGTACTTAATTTTCAGTTTATTCTTATTTTCTGCTGGTTTTAAATACTCTGTTTTCTAAAATATATTACACAAAATATCAACTGGTTCGAGCTGTATTAGCAACAAAATCTAGGTGTTTTCCTAGGGCTTTGACGGGCTCTTAAATGCAACAGTTAGTATGTAATGAAGATAGTACGTAAAAGAACATTATAAATTGACCTATCTAAAAATGATACATTTTTAATGAGGAAGGTTGATGTTGGTCTTGGCTGGTAGGTTCCGTTTCTTCTGAATAATGTAAACTACCTCTGAAGAAGAAAGCCTTCAGCACCATTAATCGTGTTATAGCATCTTGGAGCTTACTTTGGAAAGTGGTGTCTTGTTACACAATATCGCTACTTGTTTCATGTGTTCATAAGCCCTAATCTCCGAGTGGCCTTACTCTACTTATTACGGTCAAGGTGGGAGTGTAAGAGACATGAGAAAATGTGTTTTTGTAATTTTTATGGTAAAACTTTATTTTTGTTGAGCAAAATAAATCAAATATTTCTCTAGTAGAAATATAGAATTCAATTTTCTTCACATCGTTATATCAAGAGTTCTTGAATATCTGTCATAAGCATATTAGCCTTTGATAAGAAACTTTTTAAATGAAGAGAAAAAGTTGTCTTTAAATTCCAGGACAGCCTTGACAAATGTTTTAAGATCTGTTGAGGTCACCATGTGAAGAAAATTAAACTCTATGTTTCTAGCGGAGGAATAGGCCTGTTTAGTTTATTTTGGCCAAAAAAAAGTTTTGCTATAAAAATCCACTGCTCTTTTCTCACGTTTCCTACACTCCCATCTTAAGGCGGCCCCCTCGGTAGGCCATAAAATATCAACCGCCGTCAGGCCACACAGCTTAAAATACAATGGTCTATGTCTTTTTCTTAAAATAATAATCTAATCTCTATTAACTTATACTCTCTTTCGCCCTTCACATGCAACAATCCTTTGTCATGGAACTAAGAAAGATAGGGAAAAAAACTACGAATCTTCCTATCTTAAAGTAAAGTGGAAAGTTCTCTACAAGCTCTCAAATATCTGACCACTTTCTGTTGTGAGCCTATCAAAAAATATTGTATATCTTAGAGGAAGACTAAATCAACAGCCCTTTTTCATCAAACCTTGTCTCATAGCTCTGCAAATAGCCTTACAAATACGTTTGAAAATGAACTTATATTACATTTTCACATATTTTATTCTATTAATACAATTCAAAATAGAGGGCTGCTTAGGAAAAAGAGCTCTGTTGGAACCTTTCGACTTTATTTTGGTGTAAACCATATTTTGAAATAACACATCAAAGACTTAAATATTGTGTTTGATCTGAACGTCTGCGCCACAATCTCTCGCTTACCGTGGCGACCACCTTAAGGGCGCCTACCCTCAAAACTCCGGTATTCTTTATTATATTTTAAAGGCAGCTTTGAAGCCTCCAAACCACTCAAATAATCTTCAATCATATTTAAAAACTACATTTTGTGAATTTGTTTAATGATTTTATTTTGTTTTAGGAAGGCTAGATCTAGGTTTCTAATCAATTTCCTTAAGGCCGAAACGATGAAAGTAAATCTAATTATAACAGTTCTCCCCCTGCTTTAAATCATTATGAAGTGAATAACCGCTGTCATTCGAATGACCTTCATAATCTCGATCCTTAATCTCAGAACTACGGCATTTAGCATCAACGACGTTGCCTGCTTGGTGAATTCGAAGCTATTTTGCGAAGCGGGCTGCATCTTAACTTGAAGCGCCTAAGCAGTCTAAGCACCATCACACCTAGACACCAATGTACAAGTTAGCCTATGGGTTAACGCTTTCCTTTTTCCTCTGACGAGTTAACACACTCATTTTATTTGCATCGTGACAATATTGACATGCTTTTTAAAATAACCTTGTTTTCTTGTTTTCTATTCAAGATTAAACATATACTACCACAGACTTGTTCAGTCTACATACCGGCAGGAAGACTCCGACGTATCATTTTTGTGACCAAACCAAATAGTCTGAGTTGTAAACGATTTATAAAAATTATATTTACAAAAAAACTACTTCAATATAAAAAAATATGTTGTGGCATCGAAATACTATTTTTAGAATTGTTTAACAATTTAAGTTTTTTGTTTCAATGTCATATCTTGAAAACTCACCGAATAAAACGTAAATACTTACATGGGGAATCCTATCTTCATTTGTCATGACGTCACAGGTAGGTGACTTCTTTAAACGTCCTTGAAATTGCGATGATTTTTTTTTTTTCAAAAGCTTCTTTAAAACTTAATATGTAAGGTTTTTAGTTTTATTAGGCACACGTTGGTAGATACCCTTTCTATTCTCTCTTAAAGCAAATGCTGGCGTGGTTTTGGGAAACTTCCATTAAATAATTTAAGCCATTGATAATCATTAATGGTATTAGAGGATACAAATAAAAAAATATAGGTTACATATACTTTAAAATAAATTAAACGATAGATTAGCGTACAAAGTACTTTTCGGACTGTTGAAAAGTTACTTTTTACTTTCATATAAAGGTCAAGGTTTTTTTGTTTTTGTTTTTGTTTTTTTAGTTCTAGCTGTTTACAGATGGTGTGAAACTGATAATTTTAATGCTTATAGTTATTCCTCAAAGTTGCTTACTTTCCGTTTTAATGTACTTTTTGAATGTCTCCTACTATGTAAATTCTACTATACATGGTTGTTTTAGTAGTTTATAATATTCGCAACCGTGGGCACGTCGTCGATAAACACGTCACTCACCTCTAGTTGGGTTATACTTTGATGGTGAAAGGTTGGAGCTCGAATCCTGACTAGCTTTTGCTGAGGCGCGTTAAAACAAATTGTTTTCCACTCTCTCTCCACGCAAGTCAAAGTGTATTTCCTCTAAACTCTACCTTCCTCATCCCTACCTAATTAGTGTGAATAGGAGGATAACCCGGAAGGGAACTAAAATGTGTAGTAAAAAAAAAGAAAATCGATTTCTTGTATTCCGTTCTATGATAGCAAAGCGTTCATATTGTTCGATTCGTTCAGTCAATAACGTGTTTGTTCATTGAGCTAAGGGTCCAGGGTTCAGTTCCTGGCATGGCCAAAAAATGTATCATTGGTGAAATGTAGGATTACCGTTTCAAAGTGATGAATCAAAGGTTGGGGGTTGGGTCTTGTGCCCTTACTAGATTTAAGTTAGCTTATAATAAGTCACGTACTGATATAACCAGTCGGTTCAGAAAGTGCGCGTCAAATACCGCAAATAAATGGGAGGGAGGGGGGAAATGTTCGAGACTTTTCCGTTCCGAGGACGTGGCTGCACCTAGAACGAGAATTATAATTTTACACGTGCGCAAATGAATCTAGTAACACGACTTGTAGGTTGGCAGGACTGTGTCCCCTTGGGACCAGCCTAGAGGGCCGGAGTATCGTCTGCAACGGGCAATATCCCGTCCCCCCCCTCCTCCCCCCACCACTTACCTCCGTCGACCGTGTACAGTATTTATAATTCACCCCGTGCCATGCCGAAGGTAATTGGAAATTATGAAGCGCTCAAAACGTTGCCTTCCAGCTACGTGTACTTTCTTTTTACAGTTTCATGAACAAACAAAAATTATACCGGGGCTTACTAATCTAATTTAATACGGTCAATTCGTTGTACCCTTTTACCCCCTCTTCCTCCTCTTTTTCATTGATGAGTCAGTGAAAATAAATATTAAGGTAGCCATTCATATTCATTGCTTCATTAAGTGTACTAATAGCACATTTGTATAATTTTTTGGCGTGCAATGTTGTCGTAAATTCAACTTAGCAAAGAAGAAAATTCCCTAGAAAAAAACTTTTAGATCTAATAAAAAAGTCAAACCGATTTTAAAAAAAAGTTTTGTTTTAAACTAAACTAAACATTTTTTTCTAAAGACTGTTTGAGAAAAAATTCAAATGAAGAATAGTTTTTACTATATTCACTCCATGACATTAGGAACTCGAAAGTTCATTGGCGCACTTACAAAAGTACTCCACCTATCTCTCTCTATCTTGAGCTAGTACTTTTCCGTCTTGGGTTTGCTAGTCAATACCTTGAACCAGGTTCTAGAATCTCTCATTAGTACTGCATGTCCTGCCCACCGTAATCTGCGAAACTTGATTATTCTAACAATGTATTGTGATGAGTACAGGGTATGTACTTCATCATTATGCAACTTACTCCAGTCCCAAATATTTCCATCCCTTTTTGGACCACCCTAAATTTATTTTGTTCGTGTAAGGTAATATATCACGTTTCACACCCATAAAGAACAACCCGTAAAATTATTATATTACAACTGATATTAAAATGAGTTGATTACGAGTTGAGGGTTCTTGTCCAGGCTGGGTGAACTAGAGATGATTTTTCCACATGTGATTTATCACTGTGGTTTCTTATCCTCTCTCTACGCTAATATGGGTGATTTTATTATATGCCGCCCTTCTCATATTCATTAATAAATATGGTTTTGAACATTTTGAGCAAAAAGTATAGGTGGGCACGCAGACCAAGGCGTAAAATTCGTATGGTCTGGTTTGCTGGTGACTGGTAGATTAGAGTTCTAAGACCAGCTCATTGTTCTGAAGTTTCTTCCTTATTTTGTTTCTCACTCTCCATTCCCGCAAATTATATTACATTCCTTCTTTATTCTACTGTTCTCATCCCCACCCTATTTTTGTAAGCTTTCTGAGAGCCCCAACTGGTAGCAAGAAGTGGTGCTCAAAATAAATAAATATATATTTTTTTAAATCACTCTCCCTGTTTGGTTTCTTTATGTTGGCTAGTCTGAGTCATTGATAGCCATTTCTACCACAAAAGCGTACACATGAAACATAATAATTGTAATAAAGGCCTATTTTAGAATCGACTTTTGTACAACAATGCTTTGATTTGCATTTTAAGGTGTCATTAAAAATAACGATTTGCATAATAGCACTGATGTGTAAAGAATTGGGTTTAATGGCACAAAATTAAATAGAAAGAGTCGAGCTATTTCCACTATTTTGCATATAAAACCACTCTCCAATGAGTTTACTTTTTTTTTTTTCCTTTGCGACACTTCATATCATTGTACGTGAAAGGTAAATAACGAAATAAAATAATTATATTACATTGTTACCTTTCCAGTAGTTTTGAAATAAAAGTAAGAAATAAGATCAGTGAAAATGGGTTTGAAACCGCCAACAAATTACATCAGAATTCTACTAAAGAGAAGAAGAGAGATAACACTATGTATCTCTATAATACCAAAGTAATAACATTTTAGAATGTATAATAAATACGCTTGGTAAAAGCATTTACATAACGTCATATATGTCTATTAGGATTCCGAATGAAAATACCTTGGTTACTAAATCACTTTTAATAGAAATTATCACAAATATTATTAAAATTTTATCAATTTTGGCCGAAGGTAAAATGTTTTTACTATCTAAAAAGTGATACCTAACACAATCTTACCACAGTTCAATTTTTATTGAAAGTACCTTCAAGAAAATACAAACACATTTATATACATTTAATATTGATAACATTTTACAATATTACAACTATTGTTATTTTATAGGTATTCATAAATCCACTAAAAGTGAAAGCTGCCGATAACATGAGTTGTCTTATGAATGAATACTTTTAAGTAGATATAGAAACTTTTCTAGCCGTCAGATAATCTTAAAATTGGACTATACAGGGTGTATCTTGATTAGTGTCAAATATTCTATAGGTGTATTCCCATCGACCAAACATTAAGAAAAGCTTATATAAAAAAGGTCTAAAAACGCTTTATTTTATTAGTTTTAGTTGTATTAGTTTATTAGTTTTATCAAAGATTTTCCTCAAAGATAGGTTGGTCGTAGGGGATAAATTGAATGGCCTGCTTAGTCCACCAAATTTGAACCCAATGGATTTTTTAAAATCTCTGGAGTCATCAAAGCCCATTGTTTCTGCAACTTATGTGCCTGAAGTTGACGTTTTAAGAGTATATTTTAAATGATTGACGTTAACACCTTAGGTGTACTCAACAGAGTATGACAAAGCATGGATCTCAGGATTAGATGATGTATCAAAGCACGACACATTTTAAACAAATTTTTTTTATAACAAAACGTTCTGTCTTGTGTTGGTTTGTTTCTGTCAAACTTGGTCTTGTATAATTGCCTTACTTCTTTTGTTGGATTGTTATTTGATCGAACGGTAAAATTCCTCCTACCTCAGAAACTAAACATTTCTAAGACAATGTTTGTACGAACTTTTCTTGATGTTTGGTCGATGGGAATACGCTCCTAAAATAGTTATCACCGATTAATATACATCCTGTACAATACCGGCACTCCTCACATACGTATCAACATCTTAACATAATTATATTCTTGTTTTCCTTAACCAAATAATAAAAATTCAACCAAGTAGTGTTAAAATAAGTTTTCAACGTGACCGTGAGAATTTAAAAAAAAATGAAATAACATCGGTTGTGCCACGCGTCTGCTCTCCTCATTTGGAACAAAAGCTTGAGACAGAATGTATGCGGAAGTGTGTCACACGGAGGTGCTGGAAAATTAACACCTTGCCCCCTCCTCCCCTTTTACACCCCTCCTGGAAAATGCAGCAGGTGTCTCGACGAGAGCTCCGTGAAATTACACATTTTAAAGGAAACGGACGCGGCGGCGGTGACGACAGAAACGGCGGTTCATCCACCCCCCTTCCCCCCTCCCCTACACCAGCTCCCTTCCTTGGAACGGAAGTACGGAATACAGCGGCGCAGCGTCTTAATGCGTTACGAGAAATGGAGAAGGGAGGAGGGTTTGGGGATGGAGTATTATCATATTTACGGTGGATGCACAGTAGCAAAGCAAGCCCGAAGGGGAAGGAGGGTAGAGTGGAATAAGGGTGTATGGGTTGAGGAGGGAGGAGAGGTTGGAAGGATGCTTGCACGGAATCGATATTTATGAGCGGCTAGGAAGAGCCTTGGGAGGGAGGGGTAGACATTATACCCCCAGACAAGAGATCTTGAGGGAATATTATATCCAGCAGTGCGCGTTGCTTGGACATTTTCAAACAATGATACACAGTAGAGCTACTATCTTACTTCGACTACCCCTAAATAGACATTCACTAGCAGACAATATTATACTGTCCTATTTTATACCCTAGGGCCTAGAAACTTAATGGTATTATAAGCAGTGTAAGACGTGGTGCACACCATAAAGATTTTTTTTAAATCCCAATACCAGTTTTGTTTAAGTTAACTAGCCCCGTGGTCTAGTGGTCGTTGCACCCAATTGGTTACAAGCCTAGGGGTCCCGGGTTCAATTCCCGGCTGGTGCCTTGGTTGTTTTTGTTTTTTTACCGAAATGGGAACTACCCGAACGATCACCAGGGTTTGGTTAACTAGGCTAGAGTTAGGTTTAAGTGTTCCCACTGTTTCCACACCCTCATACTATCACCATACCTCATCTCATCGGGACATGAAAAGAGCCTCCATGGAAAGGATGTACGATTAGTACATTCAAGCGTCCCCTGAGCAGCGGTACATTAGTACTGGATAATATTTCTGATACTGGGCTATGATTGATGTAACCCAAACGCGAGATATTAATGTATATATTTATCCTTTAAGTTGGCTAGTCTGAGTCATCGATAGAAATTTCTGCCACGAAACACATGAAACATTATTGAGATTAAGGCTGGTTTTAGAATCGACACTAACACACAACATTGCTTTAATTTGCGCTTTAAAGTGTCATCCAAAATATTAATTTGCACTTTTATACTGGTGTTTATGAATTGGATTTAATGGCACAAACTAAATACAGTGAAACCTGCCTTAAACGGAATCGCAAGGGTCCAAGATATTTTTCCGCCAAAGCCAGGTTTCCGTTAATGAAGGTGTACTATAAAAATTAACAGGAACATGCATGTAGTTGGGATAGAAATCATAAAATAAAATGCCGTACTCATTTATACACAGTACTCATTGTTCACACTATAAATGAACATATGGAAATATTACACTGAACAGAAAAACATTACTCACTTTGTCTTTATTTTTTCCAGTAGTCAAGAAGGGTTTTCTGCACACAGTTTACTCTCTTGGCTGCCAGACTTTCCACAAACACTTTAGCTTGAGAAATCACACTAAGCATATCAGAATTATTCCGTTGTAGGGCAAATTGTTGCAGTTCCTTTAAACATTTGACAGCATCTTGATAAGTCTTCACGCTACACTTTTCTTCTTCCGAAACAATGTAACCTTTCCACTTCTTCCTCTTTCTCCTCCTCTTCTTCTTTCCAACTTTCTTTAAAATTCTCAACTAAGGCATAAATATCCATAGTGTCTGGTTCAGTTTGCACGTTATCGCTATGTTGATGTAATCTTCAGATTTGCAGTTATTGAAAGCAGCTTCATTCTTGCGGTTTTGTAACTCCTGCTGGTCATTCTCATTTCCTACACTGGCTATAACTTCACTTATAGAAAATCCTGCTTTTTCAAAACACTTTGTCACAGTTTCTGTTGAAAACTTCTTTACAGCTTGACTTATCCAAATAACCGCATCTAGAACCGAGACAGTTCTTGCGAGCTCAGAGGTGGATGATATAATTGCGAGCTCAGAGGCGGATGATATAAAATTCATATTGGCAAGCAAAGATTGCATTAATAATTTACGATAGTGCACTTTAACATTCTGAATGATGTCCTGATCCATTGGTTGAGAAAGAATTGTGGTGTTTGGAGGGAATCAAGCAAGTCACAAGTTGGAATGTTCAATCGGGGGAGGGGGGGGGATGTTGCGTTATCCAAAAACAACAAAACATGCCGGTTTTGCTTTTTCATTTTTCATTCTACTATTAAAATCCGTTAATTATTTCTCCATGATATGTGACGTCATTCACGCCTTTTTGTTGGATATCCACTCAACGGGAAGTTTCCTTATGTCCATGTTTCTGAAGCATCGTGGCTTTGCTGCCTTACTGACAATTAAGAATTTCTACATTTCACCTGGCATAAAACCACATAGAACAACAGTCAATCTTTCTTTGCTATGCCTCGATTATGGAGGTAAGTTTGGCAACCTACTCTTCAATGGCTTCACTATTTACATCACTTAATTCACCACAAAGTTCGTTAAAAACTATCTGATGTATTTTGCGAAAACTCTTCAACCATCCGTTAGATGATTTGAATTCAGTTTTCTCCAGTTTTTGAGTGACCTTTTTAGCGTATTCCTGTACCATTGGACCCGACACGCGTGATTTTTCACCCTAACCCTGAAAAACACTCCCACACTATTTCATTAATGTTTTCGTTTGCAGTTTTCTTAAGTTCTCTTTTTATTTTTCCATTAGCATAGTTTTCCCATATCTTAAAAATTTCCGTTTCCTTCTTTAGAATCTCGTACACTTGAGCTTTACCGATGCCAAACATCGTCATGATCTACTCAACAGATAATTTATCTCGCTCACTCGCATGAATAGCTTTTACTCTCATGTTTATATAAACCACAATTCTTATCTTTGAACCCATGACAACTGCCAGACTAAAGTAAAAAATGCAGGCCTAAAGTCCATATTGAGTAAAATTTCCGGAATGGACAAACAATTGAACTTCAATACAGGTAATGCTGTAACGTTAAAGGCTGAGTTCAAAATGTAATTGACAAATCATTGGCACGAATACTGGGAAGAACAGAGATCATAATCAAGAGGCAATTGCAGTTCAAAATTCTGTAAGCAAGTTAACAAAAGAACTAAGGAGAAAGTAAATATACCTGACTTAACATTTCAACTCCGCTTAATATAAAGGAAGAATTAGAGAAAACAAAATTCTCTAGAATGTATAGAATGTCAAATTTTTTTCTAAACTTTGTCCACCGGAACATTGGAATTTTGCTGCATAAAGTCTTATTTTGAATTCAGTTTCCACGTTAGACAGTTTCCGTTTAATCCAGGGAATTTAGCATGTTTTTCACCCCTAAAGTCACGGGATCGTAAAATATTTCCGTGTAAGACGAGTTTACGCTTAATAAAGGGTCTGTTTAAGGCAGGTTTCACTGTAGAAATAGTCGAGCTATTTCCAGTATTTTTCATATAAGCCATTCTCCACTTCTTACTAAAAACAAACACTTGAAATATTTACGTTTCATAAGTACTATTAGTCAACTATACCGCTAGAAAATATAAATGTCTCGATGAAAGTTTAATTACAAATAGCGCAACGTGCATTAGTTTCAATCGGTCCTAAGAATAAGATATCACTACTCTATTCGTGGTAAGCATTTTAATTCAGTCGTCGTACTATGTCAGCTCATATGTCTACTGAGCTAAAGACCCCGGGTTTAATATCCACCTCTGTCAAAAAAAAACTTAATTAATGGTGAAATGTGAAGGCTGAGGGACTAGTTATTGTGTTTGTTATAAAGTTAATTTAGCTTGTAAGTCGTGTGGTTCAATAATAAGTTGCTTAGAAATGTACACGTTAATATTATTATTATTATTATTATTAGCACCGCGTCTTACTACCCGTTCGGGTTATACGCACTTACGCTAATGTGTAATGGTAGGGTGATTGTGATATGAAATGGAGGATCTACAGTTTAACGTGGAATCCGAACCACGGTGGAGGCCTGGCATTCCTCACATTCACAAGTTGTGATTAATACACATCTTGTCAGAGGTGAAGGAAGGGTTTGGCATTCAGATAAATTTGTGCCGGGACCGAGGATCGAACCCTGGACCCCAGCACAGAAGTCTGACACCTTACCCCTAGACTACCAGGTCACCTTACACGTTAATAATAAAACTACATATGAAAACATGTTATTGTTGAAAAAGATATTATGTATTATTGTTTTTGCTGATTAATGAAAAACTAGACATAAAAATAGTCAGACCCATTGCGTTTGACTTTTCGAACCGATGCTACCCTAACTTACCTGAGTCTGTGTATGCTAAACGTGTGAAGATTTATTATTGAATACGTGGAGAAGCAGGGTGACGCATATTTTGAGCTCCAAGGTTCCAGATTATATTCTCGTGTTCAGAGTATGATTAAACGTCAACCTCTTCGTCACCTGATATCCTGACGCTTTTAGACAGTGTGGTTCAATTAAAGACGGAAATCACACGCTTAGACACCCTGATTTATTATTCTTGCCCCACCTGATTTCGACCCCATCCTTCTCCCTCCCCCCAACAGGATTCTATCTCAAGTCATTGGTGATGGTCACCATCTGATACACAATGTATTGATGACTGGACCAAGCCCAAGGTTTCTATGATATTAATGCACTTACCAGCTGGTATAGAAGCTCACTGTGATTTGTTATTAGGAGGGGGAATCAGTAAAGGGAGGGGAAGGGGGGGGCTGACTCGTGGAAGACCTCAATCATGTTCTATGTTATTGTTCGCACGATCACAGTCTGTTACAAAACTCCTGATACCAGGAACCAGCAGTAGAGGTAGTGTTTACAATGCACTCCATCTTCTGGTGTGGGCTGGAGCAAGTTGATACTTTCATTTATCTGCCTCATTCTCACTTATGGCTTATGTCAAATATGAAAGTGGCTGAGGTATGAACGATATTAGTAATAACATTATAATTACAGCAAGTCCCTGTGACGAATATAATGAAGGTGTCACCTGTAGGGTGAGTTGGTGTATGCATTTCGGTGGACTTAGCAGACTGAGTTGTAATAGTATTATTTTTTTTATTTATTTGAGGTATTTAACGTGCACTTTCTGAATGCACTGATTATATCAGCACACGACTTGTAAACTAACTAAAATCTATAACAGACACAACATTCATCCCCCGGCCGTTAACTCATCGCTGGGAAAGGGGGTGGACCCACATTTCATCAATGATAAAAAGCGTATTACCCAAACGGGTAGTAAGGTGTTCTGATAAAAAAATAAAATTCAATCATGTCAGGAATATAACCCTGGACCCTTAACTCAGTAGATAGACACGCTACCAACTGAGCTAAGATGTCGAACTCAAACTCATCTTGTATTGTTTGCTAGTGACGGGTGTGGGTGGTAGGGAGAGGCATATGGAGTTCGAATCTAAGCTAGGTGTACTGAGGATTGCTCTACCTAGATGGTGTCCAACTTTGTCTCAATGCAAATTTGAGTACATCTCCACCAAAATTTCCTTTCCTTCATACTTATGCCTTTAGCGTAGTTAAAATGCGAAAATCCCGGACGGTTATTAAAAATAGGTGGAAAACAACAAATTATATATAATATTACTCTAATTAGATCGAATAATTAATTATTTAATTAAATACCTCGATATGACCCAAAACTATATTACATAAATTTGCTCTTAATTTCTCCGTCAATTTGGCCCTGTAGCACTTTATAATAGTTTTGATATTTATCACCTTGACCAAGGGATTATCGAGACAGACTATAGTTCTTTATGACGTTAAATTCCTGGTAATTCCAAAATAATTTTGTATTGTGTTAAGAATATCTAAATTACCCGGTGATTGACATTGGCATGCCATTGTGTTTAAAAAGTGCGCATTAATTATTAGACTAATAGATAGATAATAATGTGTCTCCTTAAAAAAACATCCCTGGCGTCAGTCCACAATCGAGCCATACTGACCGAGAGGTCACTATCGGTTGGCGAAGATATGGCCAACTTTCGCCGATAGAGGGTGTTATTTGGTCAGCACAATGAACCCTCTGGCCATAATTTCAGTTTTTTAGACTGGATCCGCTACTTTTTCATTCAATTGGCTCCTCACTTGTCCTTAAGAGACTGAGTTGAGCCCGTTTCAGACCCACTGTTTCACTGAAAAATCTATAAGCCCCGAAGATCGAACCCGGAACATCTGAATCTGTAGCCAGGAACTCTGAACACTAGACCTCAGAGGTGGTCAATGTTTCTTTTATCAAGTCTAAAATCTAAATAAAACCCTTCGAGATAAACGTCTGGATCTATAGCAACGCATCTTACTATCCCCCAAGGCTATCTGTCTGTAATCCCACCAATGAGGTAATTACGAGTGAGATATAATTTAGTTAAAATGTACCCACATTCGTGTGAAGGAAGAGTTTAAAACCATTTAGTGGGGAAAAAAAGCCTTGGTGAACTTGGCCAAAATTCGCAAAACCGACATTCTTGTCATCGGCAAACCAGGCCAGATGATGTCGGTGCCTTAGCCCACCTACCCCACGATGCGGGTGATAAAGATTTAATTCAGCCTTTCAGTTTTGACCCTCCCTCTATCCACCCGCATTGCCCTCAACTAGTGGTAAGGTCTGATTTCTACACGCAGCCCGAGAGCTACGAATTTAATACCTGAATGATTTGACGAGCACTGCATGGTATTGGCAAAGGGTCCCTTATACCCTGGAGTGAGCCTTTCTAACCACTCTGCCTAGGGTGGAGGGAAGGTAAACTGATGAATTGCCCCCCTCCCCCTCCCACTCCCACTTCCTATGGTAATGACTATTCATGAACAACTGTGTATTTCAAACTAATCAGACACCAGATGAAAGGCATGTAAGGCTTCAGTACTATTTTTATATGTAAGAACCTTATATGATATCTAGAAATGTTATTAGATTTTTTTCACGTATGTATGCCTCACAAGGCCGTAGCCAGCCAATAATTTCGGGGGGGGGGGGGTTTGGTGGGCACATCCTCCAATTGCTGGAAGCTAGAAAAAAAAATCTAAATGATAAACAGTTCTAGAAGCTCTCTGAAGTGGTTTTTTTCATGGTAAAATAACTCACTAACTACCGAAGGCTTGGAAAATTTCTAAATATTAAACACTTTTTTAAGCTTTGTGAAGTTTTTTTATGGTAAAATAACCCCCAAAATGCCGAAGGCTAGGAAAATTTTGAAATATTTAACACCTCTAGAATCTCTCTGAAGTGCTTTTTATGGTAACACAGCCCCCTAATTTGTATTTGTATCTTAATTTTAATATTGTTTGAACCATAAATAAAGTCATATATATTCTGTTCATAAAATTTCGCGGGGGGTTTGAACCCCCAAAACCCCTCCCTGGCTACGGCCTTGATGCCTCAAGTCATGTGAAATGCTGCTACCACTTTTTATAGATACTATCAATACCTATACAACAACACTAATAAAATAGTTAAAATCTATCAATTTTAGTCACAAATGTTATGTTTGAATATTTTATTACGCCCTTACTATGAAATATCTGGCTTTAACCATCCCTTCACGACGACCCCTTATATTCGGACCACTCTATACGTCGTGGCAGTAGAGGGAGGAGTATTGTGATATTAGGAGAGGGGGGTGGATCATGATGGGGAGGGAAGCAGGAAATATGTGCAGTCAGCACCAGACTGGAGGGGTTGGAAGAGCAAACAATGGAGAGACGCTTTATGTCCCATTGCTGCGCTATTTGGTCGACTACATGTTCGAGGAGACCGGGTAGAGTGGGGGGGGGGGGGGACTTTCATCTCGCTGAGTCCCTCGGTACGGTATTCTCCAGAAGATCAGAGCTGACTGCTCAGTCCAAACTAGGTTTATTATTTCATATGTCTTAATCACTTTAACGTAGAATTAAATCAAGAATACATCTTTCCCCATATTTCAGTGAACTAAAGCTTGATTCACATGTTCGCTGAAAATAGAGGGCAACATCTGCTTGAGAAGCTCAGAAATTCGCAGCTGAATGTTAACCCATGATACACACCAACACAAACTTATAATAGCATGTTTTATTTTCTAGTGGATTGATATATATTTTAAATCATTTTCACGGTGATGGTTTTCAAAATATAATTCTTTGTCGTGGCACAATCCAATACATCGATAAACACGCTTTCCACTAACGAGTTATTTCTCTCACAACAGCCAACGAAGCCGTCTGCTTGAATTAAGCTTTCAAATGTGCACTTTCACTTATTTGAGTTGGTTGGATTTGGCCCATTTGGGATTTGAAAAGGTCCCCTCGTGGCGAAGATCTCGTGCAGAGCGGATGAAGTAGAGATGAGTTGAACTTTAAAACAGAACAGTACGCACCAATGAGATGGAAATCTTGTGATTGGTTTATAGAGTTCGTCACGTGATTCCGTTTCTGTTTGGTTCTTGTTTTTCGGTGAACGTGTGAACCCACAATAAATTCCAAGCTCGTCTAGTCCGGTATACTGGAGAGGGTGACTAGGTGCTCGAATCCCGGCTGTGTGTAGTGAGAGAGTTTTTCCTTGGATGGTTTCCTACTTTTCTTCCACTTAAATATGGGTATATTTCCTTTTAACTTCTACCTTTCTCATTTCTACCTAATTAGCGAAATTGAAATATCCATGTGCGCATAGCACGGACAGGTATTAAGACGTGGTAGGAAAAAAGTACAGAAAAAAATCTTTTCTTAAGCTTCTTGGTGAAACTTTTAGCCCTCCATGAACGTGGCTCCATACCCAACTAAAGCGATCTTGAAATTTGGAAGAGCCAATAATATCTCCTACCCTTCACAGAACTCCTAACGTTTTACATCATATTCTGCTCTCAATAATGGTACAAATAAGAATGGATCATATGACCGTATTTATTACTTCCAACACTTTAAATTCCGAGCAAACCACACACTTGAGGAAGGTCAAAGAGGTTTTTATTTGATAATTAACTACACGATCCAAAGAGCTAGAGCTCACTTTTAGAATTATGTATTTAAAATAATTGAAATTTTACATGAATTTAAATCTTAAAAGATTTAAAAGACATTATGAATATTTTATCATGAAATAAAAGTTAAAACAAAGTCAAAGCAAAATACACAAAACATAATGGACAGCAATACCAGTACAATGTTACAGATAGGATAATTTTGAAATATGTGTAGTAATATTGATGAATACATTTTATCAATAAATGTGATATAAATAGAAAAAAATTAATAATGAGAAAGTACTTTGAGATAAAAATGAAAATTGTGGAAAATTAATTAGTATTACAATAATAAACAATATATGTAGGTATATTCAGGGAAATAATAATAAATTATAAAATGTTTACTGAGAAAGATAAATTTATTATTATAATTGTGATGAAGGCAAGTAGATATGATGAAACTTAAGTATTTACAGTATGTTTTAATAACAAACAGAGGAGAGGTGGTCAAAAACTTTACATAATTTTGGTGTGTTGGGTTTAAAGAAAATAATTTGTAATTTTTACAAAATTTGTCAATTCCGGTAAGCAAGAGGTATCTGTTGGAATTGCATTATATATTAAAGTCATTTTATTTAAAGCTAAATATGTTCCATATTTTACAGTGTTAAAAGATTCATGATATATTTTAAGTGGGCCCCTTTTATGATGACCTAATTTAGGGAATTCTAATTTTTGGGTACTCTTACTTTTATTTTTATTTATTTTGCATGCAAGAACGCCTGTTTGGTAAATAATCAGTTTATCGAGAGGCATTAAATCCAAATATTTATAAATTTCAGTAGTTCTATATTTTTTGACAGGTAATTGATATAGTGATCTAATAATTCTATTTTGGAGTGCATATAGTCTTTTAAGTCTCGATTTGGTTGCAAAACCCTAAATATTACTCATGTACGATATATTAGATATGAGTGTACCAAAGAAAAATAAAGAGATTTTTGACTGAATTAGTTAATGCATAGGCACATTGGTTTAGTGCTCCTGCAATAGGAATTAGTTTTGTTGTTATATTATTTATGTGACTGTCCAATAAGAGATGCATGTCAATAGTTAGACCCAAATAAGTAATAGTCTACAAATTCCGGTATCTCATTTTACATTATTATTTTATTTTTTATTATTCTTTTGTGGCTAGGTTTTGAGAATAGGTTAAGTTTAGTTTTTTTTAATTAATAGAGGGTTTATTGGTATGAATCCAGTCTAGCTAAGGAGGGATGTTGGATTGATCATTATTTAGTAGAACATTTAAATTAATGTTCTCATAATATAAGCAAATGTCATCTGCATAAAGCTGAATGTGCCATTTAAATTACTTTTGTATAAAGCATTTATATAAACTAAGAAAATAATGGGTTCGAAGATTGAACCTTAAGGAACACCACACATTATTGGTTTATAGTCACTAAAGAATTTTGAGCCTTGCTCGTTTTTTATCAGAACTCTTTTGCATCTATAACTTAAGTAATTTTTGAACCATTTTAATGGTGACTTTTCTACTTGAATATACTTCAATCTATAAATCAATATCATGTGATCATCTGTATCAAAGTCCTTAGTCAGGTCAACAAACAAACCCATTCCCAATTTTCTCTTGTCAATATTAATTTGAATTTTTGTTATTAGGTCAGTAGCTGCTGCTTCAGTATTAGAGTCTTTCAAGAAGCCATATTGTCCAGCAAAAAAATAGTTGTTTCTATGTAAATATTCCAAGAATTTATTTTTGACAGATTTTTCTATTATTTTTGCAAGATTTGAGATGAGAATAATAGGCCTATAGTTATTACAAAGGTCTTTAGTACTTTTTATGTATAAGAACAACCAAGGATTCTTTCATTTTATCTGGCACTATTCCAGTTACAAAAGGTAAGTTAATATTAACAAATTCACTTTAATTTGGTGTCTTGACAAGGGAGACCGGGATTCGAGTTCTGGTTTGGTGTACTAAGGTTTTTTCCAAAATAGTTTTCCACTCCCTCTCCACGCAAATTTGGGAACAATTCATCTAAATTCAACCTTCCTCATAACTAGCTCATAAGCGTAATTAGTGCATACGCGTATAGCCTGAACTGGTAAGAAGACGCTTTTTGGTCTTCCCCTCGATTCCTCTTCTAACACTTATAGGCCTATTTCTAAAATGGCAAAAGCTTTTATTAATTCCTCATAATGGTTCTTCTAAGACAATACATTTCGTTTTGCTTTCGTTTAATTGCTTTCAGAACGGCATCGTAAAAGGACCTTCACAAAGAAACGCATTTTGTCACTAAAAAGAGTAACTTCACACGAAACATAATACAATTTGTATTTTATCAAGGAATAGATAGCTATGCCTTACCTGGAAATGTATTTAGGAAAGGTAGTAGCGGGGGGGAGGGCCTTACCTACGAGTGGTCGTGGTGAAGTCCTTTGACAGTATATGGCAAGGATTTCTTAAGGTCATTTGACAATTAAACTTATTAATATTTTTTGATAAACTTATTAATATTTTTTGATAACATCTTGGCAGGAAATTTAACATTTACAGTAGGTGGGGGGTGAGGGTGTTATCGGAGATAAGATAACAAGTAGCAATGTCTCAGTCCTTCCAAGGAACACCGGCCAGATAATGGGTGTGTCATTATTTGGGATCAGGGGCAGACTTACCATCTGGTAACTTGGGAAAATGCCCAATAGATACGTAGGCCACTAATGCAGATCGGTATTTTATCGAATTTCATTTAGTTGATCAAATCTTAAATGTCATCAAATGCTGTTTTTAAAATAACATATGGAAACTATTGTTCCTTTGTTATTTTGTCTTGTATAATATTTGTTATTATTCTGTATAATTAATATTTTCTGGTACGTTACGGACACATTGATGTTGTATTAATGAGATAGCCTCTAATTTAATTTTGCATGCATTTAAAAAGTCTAACATTTGTTAAAAAATAAGTGAAATTTTACAGGCGTATAATAAATTTCTGTTAATTTCATTCAAACATTTTTCCATCCCACTAGCTAAAAACAATATCATTCTTTACGTAAATACGATCTACCAACTATGGCATGCATAGCAAGGAGTAGTGTTACCAGCTTTTACATACAAAAAGGTAATACACAGTAATGATACAGCGTGATTCATTGTTTTAGTAATATAAACTATATAAAGGCGTATACAAAATCACTG
Source organism: Timema podura (assembly GCA_033556935.1). Lineage (NCBI taxonomy): Eukaryota > Metazoa > Arthropoda > Insecta > Phasmatodea > Timematidae > Timema > Timema podura. The sequence goes on from JAVRXN010000011.1 coordinate 60,380,116, forward strand.
ATTGAATATGAAACCATTCTAACTGCATAAATTGTACTAAGAATATTTGAAATAACAACTCTATTATCTCAATATCTTCAAACTAAAGAAATTGATATTTTAAAAGCTATAACATGGTTTACGTAACACTGAGAGCAAGAGATTTTGATAATATCCAGAAATCTACCGACAATGTTGTTAACACACATTTGCAAGAAATAGAAATTTACAATCTTGAAGTGCAATGTACTCGTCCCTAAAATAAAGTAAATAAGAAGAAAATTATGGCAGACAAATCCACCCGTGATTAAACAATCTCCTAAGTTAATACAGCCTATTAGAAACAGGTTCATAATGTCATTCTTGGTACGTTTATTGAAAGCATAAATAGTCGTTTTCAAGAAAGTTGTACACTATGCTAATTTTTCTTTCTTGGATACATGAAACTTTTCAGCTTAAAAAAAATGAAACCCTTCCGTTATCGCTGCCTGTTAAATTAAGTTAACGCTTGATTAATATTAATGAGTTTGATGATTTTGATTCTGCTGAAAATTTACAAAGTGAAATTGCAAGACCTGCTTTGCAATGGAATAATTTAAAAACACCAGTACGAGAGGAATATTCAATTGTGATTGAAAATGAGATAAAACGAACGGAATAAATTCAAGACAGTAATAATATTTATGTAGACATCGCAAACAATTCATGCTCAGCATTTTCAAAAAAATGAAGTCTTTATTTTTATCTTATTCTACGTCGATATAACTTACATACTTACGTTTATATTATAATTGTTCTAGCTTATGATAACATGTTGACATTCTCCTTTACGCAAGTTTCTTGCGAGAGAAGCTTTTTTTTATGGTGAAATTTATAAAACACTGCTTGAGAAGCATAGTCTTTTTACCGCGTCTTACTACCCGTTCGGTTATAACCACTTACGCTAATGTGTAATGGTAGGATGACTGTGAGGTGAAATGGAGGATCTACAGTTTAACGTGTAATCCGAACCACGGTGGAGGTCTGGCATTCCACACATTCAAAAGTTGTGATTAATACACGTCTTGTCAGAGGTGAATGAAGGGTTTTGCAATCTAAATTGGTGCCGGGACCGAGGATTGAACCCCGGACCCCCAGCACAGAAGTATGACACCTTACCTCTGGACCACCAGGTCACATTATGAAAGTATAGCTTGTGAACTGTAATGATTTGGAATCATTGTATCCCTAGTTAAAGTTATAATCACACACTTGTTAAATTTGTGTAATACATTTTTATTGTCGAATGACCTTGAGTAACATTGAATACGTCTAAAAACATAATACAAGGTTTTAAAACATAATAAAAAGTGTAGGTACTATTAATTCTAAAATGTTACTAGGGTCCAAAAATCTACTAGCCTAGGCATGGAGGGGTAGCTTACATACTTTCTTACTCCATGGCATTAGGAACTCGAAGGTTCATTGCCGTACTTAATAAAATACGCCACCTATCCCTACCTTGAGTTAGTTATATCCAGTCCCCCTCATTACACCTTATTTCTTTCAGGTCCGTTTTAATGCTATCATTCCATCTGCGTCTACTTCTTCCCAATTCTCTCCTTCCATTGAGAATAACCTGTCAGTACCCTTAACAAGGTTCTAAAATTTCCCATTCATGCTGCATGACCTGCCCACCGTAATATACAATATTTCAACAAGTTCTTGTGATGAGCACAGGGTATGCAACTCATAATTATGTAATCTACTCTCCTCCCCAGTACTCTCATTCCTTTTTGGACCAAATATCTTCCCAAGCACCTTGTTTTCGAACATCCAATATTTATTTTCGTCATGTAAGGTAAGAGACAACGTTTCACACCCATAGAGAACAACCGCTAAATTTAATGTTTTGTCTGTTCCAAGTTTTACATTTCTTTAAAACAGGCAGGAGTAAGACAAAAATTAATTAATAATACTTTCGTAATGGGAGAGGGATTTAACTCCCGAACCCCCGGCTCCCCTCCAGGTCGGCCTTTGGAATTTACACAGAAAGAAAACTCATTGTATTAATATTATACGGTCTCTGCACAAAAATAAGATGCTGGTATCAACCCTCCATTGTAGTAAGATTTGTCTTGTGCTCGAAGACAATACTCCAAATCAATTTAGAATGGCGGCGTCGTTTCTCTAACCAAACCTACAGTTCTCTTTAGAGAATGTAACCTAGTATAGAATCACATTACCTACGTGGGCCTTTTGTCCCCACCCCCACACACCCCCCTCCCTCACCAGACAAGTCAAGGAGGTGTCTCCTTACACCTCCGTAAATGTCCTGATAGCTGCATTAACTGGGACTAGTGGCGTGTCAAGTACTGATGGTGTTTTGTAACTGTTAAGACTGGAACTAAGTCCTTTGTCAAGTTGCTTGCCCGTCTCTTTGTCTCTTCATGTGACAACTGTTAGGGTTGAACCCTGTTCTCTTCTACTTTGCTGGCAAGTCCCAGATTCAACCCTGATTTAACTTGAGATGGGCTATATAAAACAGGGTCTCGACAGACTGGGGACACTTATTTTAGGTATACGCACCCCTAGGTTTTCTTTTACAAACACGAACTTTGTTTTATAAAACTTATGAAATAACTAAACATCATTAGTTGTATCCAAGCAATCTTAAGAATATCCTACATCTTTCGGAAAATAATAACTTTTTTTTTGTTTAGATAGTTCGTGAGAAACTTGACAAACAAAAGAATAAAAATCCACCAAATTATATCTTGCGATATATTTTTAATTCTCTTATTACTCAAATACAAACTATTTAAAAACCGGAATAATTAAGTGTCTAATTACGAAGCTGAATTTGAGTGAAAATTAAAAATGGGTAGGACTTGCAGATTTTTAACAAGAAATACAAATGGGAATTTATGAATAGCGCACGTACAAATATTTGTATTTATATTTATTATTATTATTATTATTATTATTATTATTATTATTATTATTTTAGCACCGCGCCTTACTACATGTTCAGGTTATACGCCTATATACTAGAACAAGGATCTCCAAACTACGGCCCTCTGGCCACATCTGGTCCGCCACAAGATTATATCCGGCCCGTTCCAAGCTTTCATAAAAAAAATAGTTTCTCTTCGTTATTTATTCACCATGCAGTTTATTTGACATGTCGAATTTCTGTCCGCACGCGTGCTTCCCTCCATGACACCAAGCCAGAGTGCTGTCGGAATTGCAAATCCTTATTTTCAGTCGCAAGGGCTATTCCTTAAACCGACAACAGAACGGCTTGACTGTGACGATTTTTAGGTAATTCCAAGTCTCCCGGCAGAGGGTTACCAAAGGAAGGTCCAGAAAGATGTTACCTAATTTAAAAACAAGTATTTATATTGACTAATAATTATAAATATAGTTTATTACATATAAATTGATTCATTTCTCACAGTGCAGAATCGACGTCAATCACTTTTATCAAACACTGACTGGCCTTGGAAAGTGGAATTTTTTTTATTTACAGACGTGACTGGCTATATTATGACTTGAATCTAAATTTGTATGTTGAAACAAATTTGATTTATGATCTATTTGCGCATGTCAAGGCATTCAGGGCAAAAAATAATGCTACTTGAAGAACAGGTGAACGTTACTTTGGCCCACGAAAATATGTAAAATATGTTATGTGGCCCGCATAGCAAAATGTTTGGATACCCCTGTTCTAGAAAACCATTTAGGAAATAAAACAACCTCAGCAATCAAAGAAACTACGAGGCTCACCAGCAGTGACGTACTCGGAGAGAAACAAGGACACACCCCCTCAAACACCATGACCACAAATATGCTGTTAATATAATTTTTGGAGTAGGAATTAAATATAGAGCACCAGCGCTGTGTCGAATGGATGAACTATATAAGGTACTAGCATGAAGTAGCCAGATTTGCCCGAGAGAATTAGTTTAGGGTAAAAAAAGTGAGATGCCAAAAAAGGATCAAAAGTATTTTTTTTAAAGCACCGCGTTTTTCTACCAGTTCGGGTTATACACTTAAGTACTAATTACACCAATGGGCTAGGAATTGGGAAGGTTGAATTTAGAGGGAGTGTACCCACATTTGCGTGGATGGAGAGTTGAAAACCATTTAGGAAAAGAACTTCCAGTTCACACGACCGAGATTCGAACCTTGATCTCCCCGTCCTCGGCAGTCTAGCTCAACATGAAACTAGCGCGTTAGCCAACTATGCCACCGAGGCGGGGGATCAAAAGTCAATCTAATCAATATTTTTCATAAAATAAAAGGGTAAGTAGAAGTAGTAAAAAGTGTAAAAGGATTAAAATGCTAAAAAGGGAATAAGGAAAAAAGTGCTATTTTAGGGTAAATAGTGCAAAAGGGGCAAAAAGGACAAAAAGTTTATATAGTCAATTTTTAAAGAATTGCTTTTACCACTTTTAAGCTATCCCTTTTACCGTGTCTACTCTTTTTAATCTTTTTGCACTAGTTGCCCTGTTTAACCTTTTAACCCTTTCTATACTTTTTATTTAGTACTCTCATATTCTTTTTTTATACAAAATTTTATGTTTTTACCTTTTTCACGTTTTACACCTTTTTACATAAAGTTTCCAGCTAAAAAAGTTAAAAAGTGCAACAAGGGCTAAAGATTAAATATAATTACTTTTTTAAAGGTAAGTAATAAGAAGGGGTTATAAAGATAAAAAGGATAATAACTGACAGGGGAAATGATGCTAAAAAGGGCTAAAGTAAATATAATAAAAATAAAGAGTTTATTAATGTTAAAAGGGGTAAAAATCACACAGAAACGTATTGTAATATATATATATATCAGTATTATAAATTTCGAACTCTTCCATTTCACGGGCCCAAATTTTGAAATTCGATATGTTTAGTGTCATTCAGCTCTCCAGGAATGTCTATTGAATTTTATGTCAGACTTACATTCTATGTCACAATAAAAAGGGTTTTTTGTTTTAGTTTTAGGAATCTGGAAGGTACGACTTTCCCCATTTGCTACTTCTTAATTATGAAATATATGGATCAGATCTTAATGGTTGCTTGGGGCGGTTCTTATACCCGCCTGTACCACACTGGAAAGTGTGTGTGTGTGTGTGTGTGTGTGTATGTATATATATTATGTTGATACGGTGTTATTGGAGATATAGTTGGTATTTATAGTCCCGTAATCGAGCGCCAATTATTATATTACTACGGTTGTGGTTTAATTTGTGATGATTGGTAATTATAGCCCCGTGATCGAGTGCCAATTAATATGATATTTTACTTGAATAAATACAACTGTTAATGTTGCACACGATTTATTGAAGTAATTTTATCTTTGGTACAAAGATAATATGTAAAATTATGAAATTTTTACTTGCGCTATAGATTATGTACTGTCGTGATATTACACGTTCTCTAGGTTTATGTCGCCGGCACTTTGTGTGTTCATACGCACAAACAGCTTATATATGACATACCCCCTTTCCCCTTGAACCTCTTGTGACCAGTGTCAAAACCAACAAATCGAAAGTGTCTCTGCGACAGGTGTCTTGAAAGCTAGCTTCATATTGGGTATAGGGAGCTAACGTCTCTTGCTTGTTTCGTAAATACTATGGAGTTGAATTTTGAAATAAAAATTAAGTTTTAATGGTGCAATTCTTCTACATTATTTCTGAAAAGCGCGTGATTTTCCATGGATGAAGTCTTAAAAGGATAATTTACATACAATTTATTGAAGAAAAATATCTTCATCCATGACTTTTTATACATATATGAGAGCGGTCCAAATCAATATCGTTACTATATATATATATAATAACCAAGCTTACACCTTGGTATGCAAAATATGCACTGTAACACACATTAAAAGTACCCCAAGAATGACAAATAGGAAAAGAGTACAGAAAAAATTAATTCGGTACATCGGTACATTGTACGATGGCCACTTGACATTTAAATCGTTCCTCTAATCTACCATAAAAATATCTTCAGTTTGATTCTAGGGTTATTTAATATTAATACTATTTATTTTACTCCCAAAAATTTCACGCTCGCCACAGCCTTTATTTTATTCCTTCCCCCCTTCATCTTACGCTACCCAACTCCCTCCCGTCACATTAGTAAATGTATGGATGCACCACTGTTAACCAGAACAAAGAAGTCACCTACTCAAATGATTTGCAAATAGATTGTGTGTCTTCCTAACCATTACGGAAACGATTGTATTTTTGATATGAACTATTATTGCACTTGAATCCAAACCAAGACTTACAAACTAACTTAAGCTAAGACACATAATAATACTAGGAACACCGAATTTCCGGGTTTTTAAGCTTGATTCTTGATAAATCACTAAGCTGTATTCGCTAAAATAGTTCAAGAACTTTCAATTTTCAAACTTCAACCATTTTTATCTGACAACCCACCCTCCTACTAAATACATTCCTCGACTTAACGACCAACAGGACGTCGACTAAACTCGCGAAAAACCAGATATCGATCAAACATACACTCGGAGATGACCACGACCTCTGAAGAAGAACAACAAGAGCACCGCTACCCATCCTCGTGCACATAAGATGACCTTAAACGTCAGTGAAGTTTCCCCTCACCCACTTCAGTGACCGAATGGTCTATGGCGTCTTTCTAGTGTTGGACTGGCCTGCTAATGACGGGGAGATCGGGGTTCAAATTTCGCTCGGGTGTACTGAGGACATTTTTCCCTAAATAGATTCCTTTCTCCTGCCACGCAAATGCGGGTAGATTATCTATAAAATGCTTCCTTCCTTATCCCTACCCTATTATGATAATTTTCATATATGCGTCTAACATGAACAGGTAGTAAAACGCGATGATAAAAAAAAGTTGCAACACACACACAGCCCCCTTCCATAACCACTTATAAAAATCTTGTTGTTATTGTAGCAAATTTAATTTTTTGTGAAAAATTCCGAAATGGGGGGCCTCGACTTTGACTCTTGTATTCTCACTCAAGGTTTCCAAGAAGAGGTTCTAAATAACGCCCTTCCAAAGAGTTCTCTCCGCACCTTTACCGCAGATGGTATTATTTTCAATCAGCTACAAGGCTCCCACACCATCAGAACCCAAATTTATTCAAGATCCCCGCTCTGCTGCAGAGGATTGGAACATTCTTTTTCAGCCATTGCCACCTCCCACGGGGACATTCATGAACAATTTATTTAGTTAGTTATTGGGAGTAGAGTGTCCCAAATCACACTTTTCCTCTCAACCAAAGACATTAAAAACAATTATTGGTTGTATAGCGGCCGTATTATTGATTCCTGGAGCTGTAGGATGTTATTTAAGGTGGGATGGAAGGTGACACGAGCTTAGGCCAGTATTTTTACAGTTTTTATCACAAACAAAAAAAATTAACAAAATATCTTAAATACTGCTTTCGTACAGTTCTCCGCAAACTGTTTAAGCTCACGATTCAAGACTTTTTTTTTTTTTTTGCGGTACACCGTTTTGTTTTGGGTATGCACCACCGCAGCAGAAAATGTATTACCCAACTAGTCCAATGGTTAGTCAGACTAAGGAAAATGTAGTATTCCCCCCTCCCCCTAAATTAGCTTCAAATTTTCCAAGATTAAAGATTGAAGTTTTTTTTTCTGTGCCCACTTCTTTAACATTTGGAAATATTTCGTTCAAACCATTAGTAATTTGGGTAAGTCATAGTAGCTCCAACTTAAGATGAAGCTTTTGATTTTGTCAGAGGTTTTAAAAAGATTATTTAATACGATTGAATCAGAAATGAGGATGAAGCACGGCTGTCAACCATGCCAACTTATTTCGTGTTCTTAATGAAGAGTGATGCATGGTTTCTGGGCTGTGACCTCACTGCACACTTAATTCACCACGTTTACCGCGGAACACGGTTTGTGGAACACTGCTTTAGTAGATACGTTTAGCTTAGTTTTCTTCATAAAGTATTATCACTAGTTTCGTATTTGAAATATGATGAGAAATATTTTAAATGACGAAAATGCGTTATCATCAATTTCTTAGATGTCCATGATAAATATTCAAGAACTTTGGTGATTGCTATGAGGAAAATATCAAACTAAACCCACATAATATTGAAGCAATATTTTATGTATTGTGTTAAAAAAAAAAGGCATTAGTTCACATTCTCGTTAATCCCATCTACCTTAAATATTCCAATCAAAGGAATGTTCTTATCATAAATCATATCTATCTTCACCAGAAAATCTCTAAAATCACGTGCCTCCAAATATTTCATACCTAATCTTAGTGTTATAAGTTTAAATATCTGAATAAGTGGAATAACTAAACCACAATCGTTAAATTATTTGTGGTACTAGACTTAGGCCTAATATAAACCAAGTTTCTTAAAAATTTGCTGTCGATATTTTTAACAGTTCAGCTACGATATGGCCGGAAGTAGTTGTCTATAAATCGTTTTACTTAACCTGATAATACTCACGAACGTGTCCTTTTTGGATCAGCATTCCCCATTGATCCTTTTGAAGTTGCCAACAACAAAAAATCATAAGATATTGCAAAACAAACGTGCCCGATAACTTCCGGAATAAACCTAATCCTTTACATGCTCACCGCTAGTCATGATTTACTATTGTCCTTTCAAACGCACCGCCATAAAAAGGTACGTACGCCATTCGAATGTAAACGTTCTTTTAAATTTTTTCCCTTTCTTTTTACGCTCTATTTCATTTATGTGCCTTTACTATTGTAAAATAATGAGAGGAAAAAGTTTGTTGGATTAATTTATCAAACGATTGACCCTAGCACACAAAGGAAAAAGAAGAAGGGTGAAGGTGGAGGGTGCGAGAGAAGGAGAAGACGGTGAACTCGCTTTCAGCAGAAGGAAAGTCTCCAACGTAAAGTTTTCCCGCCTTGAATGGTTCATTTTTCATACACAGCAGGGGGTGTGGGCCAGGGAGTCTGGTCCCCCCCACCTTACTCCCAACTATTTCCTCAGTGAAACCAGCGGTGGTATCTTGAGAAGTCCCTACTGTGTGGCACCGGCAGTTTAATAGTTAGTTGGCTCTTGTCTGCGTTTCGTAATTGTTCACTTCCGCTTGGTTTGTTTGGATCCCTGGACGATATCTACCTCGGTGGAAGTTAATCATTTAATTAAGAAGGAATACAGTTGAGATATTAAGTGTCAGGGTCATGAATTCATTCGTGTTATGATCTTGCTTGAAAGTTGTTTGATTTAAATTTGTAGGGAAAAAAAGATCACATTTTACCTTTTAATTAGATGGGAAAAACAATTTTTACCGGTAAGCCTGATTTCCACCCTCCCCCCCAACTGGATTTTTCTTATGTTCATTTAACGAAAACCTTTTAAACGTGTTGTGTCATATGTATCAATATTATGTAGTGTATTGCTACGTATAGCACAACATAATATAATAAGGGTGGATCTGGCAAGCGTAATTAAGTAGAATTTCCCCAACATTTATTTGCATGGAGATAGAAGTAGAAATTAAAATGGTAACATAAGATTAGCAGCGTTATCTGGTGGTAGAGAAATTGAGAAAAAAATATTTAAAACAAATGTATTTCTAATTTTGTTTGAAAAATACTAGGAAAACATAGAATTTCACAAATAAAAAACTGAAAAAATACTATAATATTAGTGAATTTGTAACATTTAACTTCAAACTTTAAATAGTAGGCCTTCGCATTGAAAAAAAAAGTGAACTAAAGAACTAAGCACAATGATTTGGGTAAATGGTTTATTTTCCATTTCTGCCTTATTTTCTCCCTTAAAAATTGGGTTGTGTAGCAACTAAATAAATTTCCGCATCAAGGTAAAATTATTCTGTCATTAATACTTATGGCAGGACTTGACAGTAATCACTTTTAAGAAAAATTAAAATTCAGTTCAACTATGCTAGTGGTTCTTGAACTTTTTAATCTTCGGAACCCTTTAAACGCCTAAAAAAATGTGGAGCCCCAAAATAATGGTTCTTGATTCTATTAATAGATGTTTACCATATTAGAATTTAAAACGTGAAAGCTAGTGAATAGGGCCTACTGTATATATTTTTGTATATATATTTTAAATTACTTAATAAAAAATAAAACCTTTTATTTTTTAAACCCAATTTATGGTTTTTTTTCCAAAACCAATTTTTTTTAGTGAGAATAGTAGCATTGGTTAACATCTATGCAAAACTCTTTAATATACTGTATATCACTTATTAAACCAAAGCTGGAATCGCATGTCTTCCTTTCCATTCAATATAAATATATTGCAATAATTTGTTTTGGTTGAAGTGTATTTCAATAATCCAGCCTCACAAAGATTTGAAAGTTTTGACGATTGTCTGAAGGGGTCTCTGGGAGCCCAAAGACCTAAGGATCAAACAATTTGAGAAAGGCTGCACTATAATACTTTCTAAAATGTCTGCACATGTGGGAATTCCTTTAGTAAAACCAGTTAAAAACAGGGAATTTTGTATTACGGATTTCAAAAACCCACACGTATACAGCCATATTTTCCTGGCCAAATGAGTGTGGAACGCAATTTTTTCCACCAGAATCCTATTTTAAATGCATTTCAGAAAGTTCTTCGTAAGAAAATAAGGCATTAAATAAAATTAAAATCTAAGGAATTTTTATTTTGAGAAATCAGAGTTTAATAAGGGCTTAGTTATTTATTAAAGGCCAACTTTAAATTTACATAAATAATTGTCTCCAAAAATTCATTAACTTGTTTGGATTATAGAATGTTTAGCAATCAATATTTTTCAATAACTTAAACAAAATATAAGATAAATCAATTCTAATGATTTTTGAAGCATTCTTTCACGAAAGATTTATAACATAAAACTTTGATGTAAAACGATACAATGTGGCTGGGCCTTACGCACGGGGGAGGGGAGAGGGGGGTACGTTTGGGGTTCTTAACCCTCCCATTGAGAACTAAATTTACACTAGATAAAACAATATAAATATAGTGAGACGAGAATAAAAACTGTTCCAAAAGTAGATTTCAGCGAGAAGTGATATTTTAGCACTCCAATTTAATTATTTTTCCCTGAAGTTTAATGTATATATTGGACAAGCTGTGCTTATTGATGCGTCATGAATGGTTGAGTGCTACGATTGACTGTGTGATTTTTTGTGCTAATATTTTTTTGTCATCCCAATAAAATACAAATATTTTTATTATTTTTATTATAATCATAATTGTTTATTGACCCCTCCTTAACAAAAAAATTCTGTGACGGGCCCTGCAATATGACATTTTTACTTTCTCGCTATCTTACAGGTAGATAAAGTATTGTGATCGTCAAAAAAATCGAACTCGAGATTTTGATGAATGTGGACGTTTCTTAATCCCCAAATAAAAAAAAGTGGTTTTTGAATTTCCGTCTGTCTGTCTATCTGTCTGTAACACAGAGTAGAGCCTAAAATATTTTACCGATCAGGCTAAAAATAGGTATCTAGAGTTTTCATAAGGTTGCCCCGAGGGATTTTTGGAATTGGATATCTAACTCTAAAATTAAGGGTAGTTTACTGAAGGGCAAAAAGAGAACAATAATATTTTCTCAAAATCGGCTAAAACGATTTTGATTATAATTCGTATCTAGGCGTTGATTAAGATCACACATAAAATTGCTATTTTCATTTTCCTATGAAAATGTCTTTTAGGGTACTTTACAGATGCGAAAATTTCCGTATCTCCGCAAGTATTTGAGATATTAAATAACTTATCATTGCAAAATTGTAGTACTATTAAAAATAAAAAACTTTTATTTGGAGTATCTTAATATATATAATTCTTCTGTACGTGTGTATGTCAATGAACTACTCCTCGGCTGGACCGATTTTGATGAAATTTTTTGTGTGTGTTTGAGTGGGTCCGTGGATGGTTTAGATTCACAATTGAACCCAGTAAGTGGCGCTGCAATCGGGTTCTAGGATTTTTTTTTATTTTATAGGGATTTTTCTGGGGGATTTTTTTTTTTCAAACTAGAACAGGTAACCTCAAAATTTCACCCTCCACCACCACCACCACCACCTCAACATTTATAATAATGAATATAATATCAATAATTGACCGTTAAAAAAATCATAAGTTCATCAATAATTGACCATTAAAACCTTATGAAAAGTTCATGAATAATTGAACTTCTGAGAATAATTCATAGTTATGTTTGTTTTTCGATACAGCTGATATTTGTGGAGCTGTGGGCGAAATGCCAAAAATGAAAAGATGTTTTATTTTGTATGTTGTCTTGAAAAACACTGAATTTGTAATATTTGTGTTACTCACTAATTGGAGTTCATTGTGAATTCGTAATTTTGATGATCGCATAGTAATTGTTTTGCAATCGAAATCACTTATGCCACCCAAACGAAAAGCCAACGTTCGGGCAGGACAACGTCTGTCGGGTCCGCTAGTATTTTTATAAATCTAAAAGTTTCTGAGATATTCGCAAATATATTAATACAATTTTGTGAGCTTTAGTTGTAAAGAGATATTACTTAAGTTTTAACGCAATAATTCTCCAATGCCATAGAGTAATTAAATATAAGTAAGTCTCTCAAAAAGTTTATTTTTCTTTAAACCTCTTAGGAGAAATGTTTGTACAACAATGATATATCTCCATTTTAGACTCTATAGTCAATATTTACATTTTTTATTGTTTAAAATGAATATAAATGAATAATTTAATAGCAATGCGATGACCTGAAGATGTGCAACACCTCATAAAATTTCAAAAATTTTAACCTGATGTCGACATTTTAATACGAAGTGTACACCCTTGTGGACCCAATATCGATCTTTTTTATTGGTCCAAATATACAAATGAGGACATTAATTCTTTAAAAATAAAATTATAAAATTTAAAACCGGGACTCAAAAAATGTTTTACATAAGTATAGCCAATTTATACTTGGTTTTGCTATTGTTTATTATTTCGTTTCACATATATTACGAGTTTTGAGTAAATATCTCCATTTATAAACAATAGAGCGAGAAAGTCCGTGCGGAGTTCCTTACCTTTTATTTTCGAGGTATGGTACAAGATAATGAAGTCAAGCAGCGACGGTAACAAACCAACCTCTTGAAAATGGCAGACACAAAAAAATTAGAAAATTCGTTCAAAGTAGCCTAAACATGGGCTACATCTACCAGTATTTTTCTATCTTTATTTTTCTTCTTCTTTTTTAGAAGGGAGAAAGGGGGAGTGCTACGCAACGTGAGTTTGTTGACTTGATATGTTTCCCATTTTTCGGCTCGAGGCCTGAGGGTTTAATGGCGGCGGCAACACAATGACTGTTAATCCATCATGCTGGACCCGTTGGGCCGTATCATGGATCTTGCACTGTCAGACTTCAACCCCGGACACGCCTTTCACCCCCCCCCCCCCCACCCTCCACCCCACCTACCCTTGACGGTCACTAGGGCCCGAATGATAACGGACTACCTCTCGCCATTTTATATATACATGTATATTTATATATCAGATTCGATTAGAACTGTAAAAAAAAAAGTGTTTAGGAGCCGTATTGCTAGGGGCTTGACATTTTCGTGATTAAAAGTCAAGGGACCATGAATGATACGCTACTACAATCCAATTTTCATAGGTAGAATCTTATCTGACAGCTAGGAAAGCTACTAGATATATTTTCACGTATTCAGAAGTCAGGTCACTTGATATTCAGCTGTCATTTTTGATACATATTATAAATACCTATAAAATAACACAAACAATATACAGTAAAACCTTGGATTGCGAGTAACTTGGTCTGCGAGTGTTTTGTAAGACGAGCAAAAATTTTCAATAAATTTTAACTTGATAAACGAGCAATATCTTGCAATACGAGTAGTACTATGGTTACGCTTTGTCTGCCGAGCAGTGTCATTGGATAGGTTCTTTGTTAAAGTCGCACAAAAAGAAAAATATTTGAGTGAGCCAACATATAGCAGTGATTCCGTTAGTGACAGTGAAAGTCGACCTAAACTATAACCCACCTCCTCCTCCTATCTCTCTCGTCTACCTCACACCAGCCACCATTAAATTTAATTAATAAATTTGATTACAGTACAGTTAGATTTAAATAACGAAAATAAAAAAGGTATTAATAATTTTTAGATTAAATATTTTTGGGTTAGTGGACGAATCATCTGAGTTTCCATTATTTCTTATGGGGGAAATTCGCTTTGATATACGAGTGCTTTGTATTACGAACACGTTTACGAAACGAATTATGCTCGCAATCCAAGGTTTTACTGTAGTAAATTTGTACCGAGTAAGACGGCAAACAATACATTTGAATTTTCTAAAATGTTCTTCCTATGAAATCTGGACGGAACATAAACTTGACGAATTGTTGGCAGGGCAGGTGATATTTCTGTCCCCCTCACCCTGTGAGTTGACTTGGCTTCCCAGCCTCTCTCCCAACATCCACACTACGAGATCGATCGGGCTCGCATTGCACTTGAACACCGTGGACGGGAAGGTTGGGGTTCAGATCTCAGTTGGATGTCTTTCCACTTTAGCTGCACAAAAATACGGGCATATCTCCTTTGATTTCTGCTCGAGTAGCACCAAAATAATTCTTCTCGATATAAATTAATAATTTATTTGTGCTCTTGTATGTTATTTGGTTTATCACCGCGTCCTACTAACCGTTCGGGTTATATACCTATGTACTAATTACATTAATGGGTTTTAGTAAGGCTTAATTTAGAGGAAATGCACCCACATTTGCGTAGAGGAAGAGAGGAAAACAATTTAGGAAAACCACCCTCAGTACACCCAACCAGGATCGAACTCTGATCTCTCTGTCCTCGGCAGTATATTCCAGCACGAGAGTAGCGCGTTAGACCACGTGGTCACCGAAGCGGGTATTGTTTTTATTGTATAAGAATTTATACTTTTGGTTTCACTGATGTCATAAGTGGTCGTCCTTAAATTACTTAAGCCTTTTTTTTCCTGATTTTAGAACATTTCCCCCCACGTAAGGGATCGTAAGATTTTCCGTCAACTTCTTCCACCATATTGTGATGTTATTTTTGGTTAAAAGAGTTACTTACAATAGAAATCTAATAATCAGTTGATTAAATTCTTCAAATATATAATATCGTTGTCGATTTTACTGTTTATTTGTTTTAAATTTCATTCAAAACTTCTAAAGTTTTGAATATTCATTATTTATTCATTTACAATTAAAATATATGTTATACATATAATCTACTTACCTTTATTTCACTTTATTAAATCATCTTTCTTTATTTTTATTTTTATTCATAAACTGCCAACCCGCCATGTTTATTAATTTTGTTGGTAGGTGATTTTAACGCTATCTGCTCCAGAGAGTGGTTTATTTCGGAACTATTCGATTTGTTTATTTTATGTTCTTGGACACTTATAGCATCTGGCTGTCTCTTGAAACATTAATTGCCCCTAGCGGAAGAAATTATTATTCTCGTTTTGTTTTTTTTTGTTTGGTGCCAAGTTTGAATTAATTCTAAAGATGAATTATGTTTCTTTGTAAAAATGTATCATTATCTTTTTAGTAATACCCCCAATCTCTAAATAATTAAGATTGTTTGCTTTATTCTTGCATACAAATCCCGGCGAATGTTTTCTCCTAGGCCGGTGATTGTTTATTTTAAACAAAAATAACGTGTTTGTGTTTTGTCTTAATTATTGTTGTGACTCTCTAAAATTGGCGTCGAAAGTGTAAGGAAGGATCCGATCTGCGGATCCTTCAATTATATATTTTTTTAAAGGTTCATGGTAATGTTATTCATCTAAAACTTCTAAAAGCTGTATAAACTCGTGAAGAAAGTTGAGTGGAAGCACTCAAAGAAGATCTTGGTGGAAATTTAAGGTCAGAGAGTTAAATATCGACGGAGCTTTGATTCAACATTTTTACCAGAGCAAGGACATTTTCGGGTGAGATCCAATCCATCTGTAAACATCCTGTTACGGATGTAAATAATTAAGCATAATCCTTAAAATTACTAAAGAAGGACAAATAATTTTCAGTTTCCAAACTAGAATTAATACTTTTTGTCCACCTCAGAACTATTTTTTTTTTGTTTATTATTGTTACATGTTATAAAGAATAAATTTTGTTGTTAAAATCTTATTTGCTTAAAGAAATATGTATATTCAAATATACTCACAATTCAGGTGAGAATTTAACAATTTCAAGTATTGCTTAACAATACTTTTAATAGTATTATAATATACGAGGCATGCTTCATAGGTAGGGTTCATTTAAGAATATCATTCACTTCAATAATTAAAATTACTCTTTAAATTTAATTGTTTTATTGTTATTTACATCAATGTACATTGTATTTTCTTTCGAACTTGCATCCCATGTATAGCGATGCTCAGTAGAGTGGATTGGTCAAATCAAGAATAATAACCTGCATCAGGAAGTCTTCGGTTGTAAGTGTCCAACTTAAGTCCAAACTTTAGGTAAAGTCCAGGGGTCTTGAGAAAAGGGGTTTTCGTATTACCGCTGAGCAGTTTATGGGGATAAATTTATTCTATAATTAAAAATCTACCTATCTCACCAAAATAAATGGGGTTGGTAGTTGGCGCCCAATAAAACACAATATTATATTATTTATTATAGATTATCTAAAATTAAATTAATTCTTTCATTCAAAATATAGAAATAAACACACACATATATTTTATTTTTTTTTCATTACAGTGTCGCCTTAACGTGGGGCTATTGTTATACATAAAGTTATTTTAAGGACTGTATAGGTTGAGGCCTGATTACACTAGGGCATATTTGTGCTTAGAGAGGAGAGTAAAATATCTATTTTGAGGCCTGATTACACTAGGGTGTATTTGTGACTTGAGGGAGCAGTTGATGGTTTTTTCGGCCAACTTACACTAGAGCGTTTTATTGACAGGGCTAGATTACCTCAGTTAGGTTTTTGGTCATTTTTACTTCGTGAAGAAGGTTATGCCAGAGGGGCAGTATTATACACGTAGCAAGGCACATAAGCAGCTCGAAAATATAGACATGGATGCCCAGCAACCATCGGTCAGTGTAGAAGCAGAGGAGTTGGAAGAGGATGTTGTCATGCCTCAAGCCGAGCGCCGAAAGGAGGAATGGGATGATAGTTATGTCACATCTTTTGAATAAATATTTATGGCAGTTGTACGACCAGTAGTTCCACCCATGGAGGATGGTAAACCATTGGGGGCAGATGCCCTGGATAGCAGTAGGAATATTTCAGCTGGGGAGAAGTTAGAGGAAGCTCCAAGGATAGTGAAGAAGTTTACTATGTTTGACTTATTGCAAGTATTAAGGGGGGACATGAAGTCACTAAAGGAAGATTTAAGGGAAAGTGCTAAAAAGGACATAAAATCAATGGAGGAAAAAATGGAGAGTAACATGAAGTCACTCAAGGAAGATTTAAGGGAAAGTGCTAAAAAGGACATAAAATCTTTGGAAAAAAAAATGGAGAATAACATGGAAAAGATGGAGGAAAAAATGGAGAATAGCATGAAAAAGATGGAGGAAAAAATGGAGAATAACATGAAATCACTAAGGGATGATGTTATCTCAAGATTTGACCATTATAGTACCGAGTTTAGGTCAGTCCACAACCAATTGGCGGAAAAGGGGAAAGAGGTCGAGGCGCAAGTACAGGACTTGTCAACGACTGGGGAGAAACTAGTGGCAGCAGTGGAGGAAGTACCAGAGCAAGTGGTAATAATGCCAGTTAAGGACCCTTCGACGAATGGTTCTTATATTTACCCTTTCATATATTTAGGGGCCTACTACTACAAGAAATGCGATTCACAATTGTGTGAAACCCCTAATGAGTACTACATAAGTCAGTCACGTGTTCCAATAATGGGTCATTCTCGCAGTCATGTGAACAATTTTGACTGGGAAGTTGACTATGAAGTCATGCAGTTTAAGGAGTCGAATGAGTCATTTCATGTGAAAACAAGGGTTTCTGAAGCACAGAAGTTATCGTGCACTTTGTGGGTAAACGATGAAGTGTTATTGTCAAGTTGTTTTGGTGTGTCGTCAAATGGGCCCACAGAGACAAAACTTGTAGGAGATGTCTTGTCAGCTGCGATGACAAGCCAGGATACAAGGAGAATTATAAGAGTGGAATTGCAAACTGAAGCTACTGCCATTGGGAGGAGTGTTCTTCACCAACACCGAAACAATGAAGAATGCCCTAAACATATTGATGTTCAGGATGTATTATTCAATATCTCCTCGCATCATTGGACCAGGAACCAGGTCACACGGCAGTCATCGAATCAAGATGATACCTGCAACAAAATCAAACCAAGGATCAAGAAACGAGGCCTCGGTAAAAAGAAAGGACAAGGATGTCTTTCAGATCTAGGGAACGCAGGGCTAGTTGGAGGAAATGGAAATAGGCCCTCTCTTCCACAATCTCAGCCTAGGGATTGTAGGAGGACTATTTTTGATCCTGGAATAAGTTTTAGGACATAGTTTCAAAGATTTGTGGGAGTCGAGAAATCCCTGAAGCTCGGGTTGCTGTTGGAGGAGGGAATGTTTCAGAACAGAAGAAGGTTGTGGGAGTCGAGAAATCCCTGAAGCTCGGGTTGCTGTTGGAGGAGGGAATGTTTCAGAACAGAAGAAGGTTGTGGGAGTCGAGAAATCCCTGAAGCTCGGGTTGCTGTTGGAGGAGGGAATGTTTCAGAACAGAAGAAGGTTGTGGGAGTCGAGAAATCCCTGAAGCTCGGGTTGCTGTTGGAGGAGGGAATGTTTCAGAACAGAAGAAGGTTGTGGGAGTCGAGAAATCCCTGAAGCTCGGGTTACTATTGGAGGAGGGAATGTTTCAGAACAGAAGAAGGTTATGGGAGTCGAGAAATCCCTGAAGCTCGGTATGCAATTGGAGAAGGAATAGTGTGAACAAAAGAGGTCCCTAAAAACTTTCATTTGAGGCACATGTCTAGGTGAAATAATACACATTTGTTTACATATAGGCCAAATCTGTGTTGAAGAAAACAAGATTTTTTTTTATTACAATTACTATTTATTTCTACCTTATTATACGTCGAGGAAAAATATATTTATGTCACCAAGGACCATAATTTGGTGAAAATCACCAAAGAAATGCCAGAGTACACCCCAGCGCTCCAATGAAGATGATAATTATGTGTATAGGAGGTTCTACGAGATGAGGAAGCGATGAGGAGAGTAATGTTTTGGAGTTTATGACAGTTGTCAATATGTTTGATTGCCCTATAAGTCCTCACTGATAACAAGACAGTGACAGTACCAATGTAGAGGTGATTTTTGTTTATTTGGAGGAGCTACGTCTGATTGAGGGAACTACGATACTCAATTATTTTTCATAAAGGATCTACGGTTTATGGGAGAAAGTTATGTCTGATTGAGGGAACTAAGATACTCAATTATTTTTCATAAAGGATCTACGGTTTATGGGAGAAAGTTATGACTTATTGAGGGAACTATGATACTCAATTATTTTTCGTGAAGGAGCTATTTACTCTGTTTTTCCAACAGAAGTAATTATTATTAAGTGATTATCAGTTACTAGCAAGGTCAACAATGTTATGGAGAGCGCTGGTATGAGAATCTGTATGCAGCATGGTGTAACTAAAGCCAAAGTTCAGTTTCGTCTAATTTTATGGACTATCTATTATTTTGTCTCATTTTTCCTCTAAAAATTATGAGGCCACTCAGATATTATACTATCAAAGAAAAGTCTATGGTAGAGCCTTAAATACCTTCATAATGTGTATTTCATCCTAATAAGATCTTGAAGACAGGTCAAGCAGTTGATCTTGTGCAAATATAAAGAAGGCCAAGAGTTGTTTCGCAGTGGGACCGCAATGTAGCGAAGAATGCTAGAACAGAAGAAGGTTATTTATGTTATGTTATATTATATATATGTTATTTGTAAGAAGAGTGATCAACTTGTTGTTTTGTTTATATGTCAAGGCTAAAATCTGCATTTGATTGTGAAGAATTGAAGAGAAAAAGAGTTAAATCCATTTTAACACTTTAAAAATATATGATTTTTGAGTTTAATGATATGTAATTAAATATTTCTCTTTGGAAACTGACACTAATATTGAGGGGCTGTTGGAAAGTACCCATATAACAAGTTTGAGTAAGTTTAAATGTTTATGCAAACATTTGATAATACTCAAGTTAGGCGTGGGCCTAAATTTTAAACTATTCTATTTCCTTTTCAACTATTTTAAAGGGTTATTATTAATATCTTTAAATGATACTTCTACATTACCTTTAAAAGAGTTTATAATAACTTGTTTCACTAAAAGAATTGAGAAATACAAAGAAATAAGGGTTAGCCTACTCTATGTTCTGTCAAGATGTGAAGGAAATGACTCAGAGAGCATTTGCTTTTTCAAGTTTTGAGGAAGAAATTATAAATATATTTTAATTATTTTAACAGGATAGCTGAAGAAGAGGATGTATTTGATATATTCATTAATGGAATGAAGAAATTCTGACTTTAAGGTCAAGGCCTATTCATTTTTCTGTGTCCAAGTGCCAAACCACTAAAAGATTTGTTTCCTTTTTACAATTTAAGAGTACAAAATGTATAATTTTGGCAATGAAAATACTTTATATAGTTAAATAATATCCTTAAGTTAATGAACATATCCATCGGAAGTTAAAATAGTTGGTTTTAAGCCATTTTATGTGGCTAAAGAGAATGACTACAGGTGTCACAAAGGTTGCGATAACTTAAGTTTGCACACCTATTTTTTTGTTTTAAAGTTTAGAGAGAGAAATATTTGTAATTTTCATTCAAGACTTCTACCTGATTTGAAGAAGGGTGTCTATTTGCCATATCAATTGAAGAAATTTAAGGATTTTAATGGAAAGGGTTCTAGGCCCTCAAGTTTTTTATGGGATGAGAAGATTAAACTCAATATAAGCATGTTTCTTCTAAATTATTTTTGTCTTTAAAAATATATTTAAGTATGGAGAATACTTTTGTTAAGTAGAGGATGTCTCTAAGCTGCTAAGAAAATAACTGTGAATTCCAAATATTTGATTTTTCATTAAGTTATGAATTAAAAGTACACAGCAAGTTTTCCAGGAAATTGTGTATTTTTGACTATATCGATTTAAAGTGAGTAGTTTGGTTATTTACCATAACCGTGGCATTAAATTAAATATATTATCACATGAAGAACAATATTATAATCACATATATTTAATAAATTCTAACCTTACAAGCCGAGTGACCTTGAACTTGAATGTTCAATGTGGTGAAAGGATCAGCTGATGTTAACAGCTGACAAACATGTGGCATCTCTAATATTTGGGAAGTTGTTGAAGTAATTCGTTCAGAATCTGGAAGAAAATACCATACCAAGAATATTTGAAGAGTTTTAAGTTAATTAAATAAACACACATTTAAAACCGTAACCCGAACTAGAGAGAGTAGGGTGCATTTTGAGTCGGGCTGTTGAAATTCAAATCCACTTTCATTAACCACGGAGATCAACTGAGCGTCTAAGTTTGATATCAGAAAATAACATCTTTTAAGTAGATACTACGCTCTTAATATAATAAATTAGATTAAAATCGTAGCATCGAGGGGCATTTCTGTGATGTTATTTTTGGTTAAAAGAGTTACTTACAATAGAAATCTAATAATCAGTTGATTAAATTCTTCAAATATATAATATCGTTGTCGATTTTACTGTTTATTTGTTTTAAATTTCATTCAAAACTTCTAAAGTTTTGAATATTCATTATTTATTCATTTACAATTAAAATATATGTTATACATATAATCTACTTACCTTTATTTCACTTTATTAAATCATCTTTCTTTATTTTTATTTTTATTCATAAACTGCCAACCCGCCATGTTTATTAATTTTGTTGGTAGGTGATTTTAACGCTATCTGCTCCAGAGAGTGGTTTATTTCGGAACTATTCGATTTGTTTATTTTATGTTCTTGGACACTTATAGCATCTGGCTGTCTCTTGAAACATTAATTGCCCCTAGCGGAAGAAATTATTATTCTCGTTTTGTTTTTTTTTGTTTGGTGCCAAGTTTGAATTAATTCTAAAGATGAATTATGTTTCTTTGTAAAAATGTATCATTATCTTTTTAGTAATACCCCCAATCTCTAAATAATTAAGATTGTTTGCTTTATTCTTGCATACAAATCCCGGCGAATGTTTTCTCCTAGGCCGGTGATTGTTTATTTTAAACAAAAATAACGTGTTTGTGTTTTGTCTTAATTATTGTTGTGACTCTCTAAAATTGGCGTCGAAAGTGTAAGGAAGGATCCGATCTGCGGATCCTTCAATTATATATTTTTTTAAAGGTTCATGGTAATGTTATTCATCTAAAACTTCTAAAAGCTGTATAAACTCGTGAAGAAAGTTGAGTGGAAGCACTCAAAGAAGATCTTGGTGGAAATTTAAGGTCAGAGAGTTAAATATCGACGGAGCTTTGATTCAACATTTTTACCAGAGCAAGGACATTTTCGGGTGAGATCCAATCCATCTGTAAACATCCTGTTACGGATGTAAATAATTAAGCATAATCCTTAAAATTACTAAAGAAGGACAAATAATTTTCAGTTTCCAAACTAGAATTAATACTTTTTGTCCACCTCAGAACTATTTTTTTTTTGTTTATTATTGTTACATGTTATAAAGAATAAATTTTGTTGTTAAAATCTTATTTGCTTAAAGAAATATGTATATTCAAATATACTCACAATTCAGGTGAGAATTTAACAATTTCAAGTATTGCTTAACAATACTTTTAATAGTATTATAATATACGAGGCATGCTTCATAGGTAGGGTTCATTTAAGAATATCATTCACTTCAATAATTAAAATTACTCTTTAAATTTAATTGTTTTATTGTTATTTACATCAATGTACATTGTATTTTCTTTCGAACTTGCATCCCATGTATAGCGATGCTCAGTAGAGTGGATTGGTCAAATCAAGAATAATAACCTGCATCAGGAAGTCTTCGGTTGTAAGTGTCCAACTTAAGTCCAAACTTTAGGTAAAGTCCAGGGGTCTTGAGAAAAGGGGTTTTCGTATTACCGCTGAGCAGTTTATGGGGATAAATTTATTCTATAATTAAAAATCTACCTATCTCACCAAAATAAATGGGGTTGGTAGTTGGCGCCCAATAAAACACAATATTATATTATTTATTATAGATTATCTAAAATTAAATTAATTCTTTCATTCAAAATATAGAAATAAACACACACATATATTTTATTTTTTTTTCATTACAATATATCTTACTTAATTTTTTTACGATTTGGTAAATTATATTATTTTAATCGTTTAGTTATTTTTAGACATAAGGATTGGTAACAAAGCGCGTGATATGAAATTTGAGAATATCTTAATTGCAATAAGTGAAATTTATAGATTATTATATTTTTCTCACAAAGAAAATGTTGTGTCACCATAAACATTGATAAAAAAAACCTTACGTGAAATGAATTCTGCCGACACCTTAGCTCATTCGGTAGCGTGTCTGTCTATTAATCTAAGGGTCCCTGGTTAGATTTCTGGCATGGCCGAAAAATGTATCATTGGTTAAATGTGTGTATACCCTTTCATAGTGATAGATTAACGGCCGGGGACTGGATGTTGTGCCTGTCATAGTCTTAAGTTAGATTATAAGGCATATGAAACTACGACAGGCCTAACCAGCTGGTAGTGGAAACGATATGGCTTGAATAAAAAACTGATCTAGGTCACAGGGTGGAAACATTAATGGATATAAAGTAAGAAAACGTAAGAAAGTACTGAGCCCCTCAAACCCTCCCAAAAAACCTTACTTAATTTAAGAATGGCCCTTAGGGCCCTAATTGGAAAACTTGGCGAGTAAAAGTGAGCCTAGATGGGAAATTCTACCTTGAGTTGCCACATCATTGTAAACAAGTAGATCTACTATAAAATACAATAATTATAGTTTAGTTTTTTTTTCATTGGTGCTCTGAGCCTTAATACCCGTTCATTCTATCCTGATATTTAAAAAAAGCAAGACTAGATAAATAATTTAAATTAGGTGTAAGCGTTTTGCTTGTAAATAAATTTGGAAACCGTTTAAGAAAAATCCCCTATGTATTCCTGGAGGAGATTTGAACTAAGACCTCCCCATCACCAGGAAACTAAAAGACACGTGGCATACGCCTTTGTCCGCGTGATAGCTGGTGTGGGCTATTGTTAAGTAAAATCCATAAACTCTCTCGATATCATAAAACCAATCGATGACGAAATTTATCGGGTCGTAAAAAAACCAATTAGAATGTTGGCTGCCTATTTTTAACCAAACACTGAAAGGTAGTTTTTCTGCACACTCATGCTGAATAACAATGATGAGTGTGCATGAAAAGAGGTTTCGTATACGATGTGTTTTCATAAGTGGAGAGAGGAAAAAAGAGAGAGAAAAAAAAATCTTCCACGTCATTCACTTCAGCGCTCAAATGGGGCGTGTAAGTCGCGGAAGTGACGTTAAAAGTTCACCAGGCCATGGTAGAGGAAATGATGGCGAGGCCCCGTGTCGGTTGACCGTGACGGAAAGTGGAGAAGGGACGCCTACATATGAGGGGTTGTTGGGCTGGCGCTCATTAACGACGTTACCGACAACATAGTGAATTCGAAGTTATTTTTCAATGTGTGTTTCATCTTAACTTTAAATACTTAAGGCCCTTGGCCCTGTCGAGTGCAAGTCTAAAACCTATTTTGTGGGATGGTGGGTGGGAGGGGGAAAGGCGTGGCGTGGCTTCACAACCGACCAAAATAGCCTTCCACGCCAACAAGAACAGATAGATCACGGAAACCGTAGAAAGCGCTAGCTACCGGAAAGGTCTTGCGGATAAATCATACGTTTGTAAATACCAGTTTTCTCGAGAATGAGTGAAATTTTTATGTTAATATTTACAACACCCCTTCTGAGATAATGTATCTATGTTTTTTAATTGTTACATTTTCTTATTTTTTGTTATGAAGCCGGCAGTTTTCTATTGAAAATTGTCAATTTTATCGATATTTGATCACTGTTAAAACTATTGCTGGGGTGTGTGTTTAAAAAGTATAACTTAATCAACATGTTTCTATTCTTGAACAAACCGTTTCTGAAAAGAAAATTGCAAAACAGTAAAAATTCATGAAGATAACCGTTTGTTACCATGGCTCTGCATTTCCACGTCAAATGAAAAGGGCCAATCGCCTTTAGCACTGTAAGTAGCATCCCACTTTGAAGCCAATTTACTAAATAAAAATAAAGAGAGCAAAAATAATAATTTCATTCTGTGAGTCCTCTAGCTTACATGCTGATAACACTTTACCTCTTTCACTGATAAGTATAAACACTCACTCCACTATTTGCGCCTGGAAAGTAAGGACCTGCATTTTAAAATAAATTCTTTCAAGTTTCCTAGTCTATAGCCTATAGACATATATTTTATTTGAAGTATTTAACGTTTATTTCTGAACTAACTGATTATATCAGCACACGAGAATTTTCTATGAGTCAGAGTGAAAGGGCCCACCAATTTTGACGGCAAAGGTATTCTGTCATACCTTCCAGGTTTATTTTACATGCCACAATCGACACGGGACCAACATATTTATTTCCCTTCTAAGGAAGTCGTGCTACTGATTTTTATCGCTCAAGAAAAATTCGTTGACCCCGATTGGGTTTTAGCCCACAAAAATCGGGTCTTAAGGTGAGAACTTTGTCCCAAGACCATCGAAGTCGACAATATAGATAATGCTTTAATGGACTCTTTCAATCTACGTCCTAGCAGAAAGATTTCTACTGTTCATTTCCGTTAATAAACTAAATTACTCGAGTTATAAACGATATTTTTAATGCCAAAAAAAACTACTTAGAGATTTAAAAAAATAGTTTCGTAATACAGTAAGACAATCTTTAGAATTATTTAAAAATTTAGGTTTATTTTAATATTTTATCTTTAAAACTGAAAGAATAAAACGTAAATACATCAACATAAGAAATCCTACCTTGACTTGGCACTACGTCAGAGGTAGGAAACGTTTCTAAAACCAAAACCTCCTGAGTTAGCTTCAGCTAACCTGGCTATAGATGAAAATAGCTCCTTGGTATGCACGTCCAACGTTCGGGTTAGTTGAATTGTTTTACCCTGAAAGATAAACACTTCTTTACGATATAATCATCTAGTTATTTCTCTTTTGAGATTCTTATAGCCTTCACCAGGGAGTGCCCAAAGTTGGTAAAAAATACTTATCAAACTTAACGCTCAAAAATAGTAGCAACCACTAAGCTAAATTTATAAAAATTGGAATGCTTCTACAGTAGAATTTGGGTGGATGGAAACTTTTAGAAAAAAGCGTCAATATTGTTAACATTTTAATATTTTATTAGTGTTATTTTATAGGTATTGATAATATATATCAATAGTTTCAGCGCCAGTTCAAATTACTTGAAGTATTAATACGTTATAGTATGTTTATTAACTTGTATAACTGTCAAATAAGGTTTTTACTATAAAAAATAGAGCTATACCATGATTTTGGTAGGAATTGGAAGGCCTTATTTCGTATCTACTCAAATGTGGAGTAGTATTTTGGTAGGATAAAAGGCCTTCCATTACGGTAGTAGGTTGTATTTTTTTCAATCAAATTGCACTAGATAGTAGGATTATGGTTTGAAATGAGGCCTTCCAAAACGGTCTTACTTATCAAAATCAGGGTATATTAAAGTTTCTAGCTGTCAGATGAGGTTCTTATGAAAAAATATCTAGTGGCATTTCTAATTGTGGGACAAAGCTATTCGTATGAAAATAGATCTAGTAACTTTTCTAGTTGTCAGATAAGGTTCTTCATATGACTCTATGTAACGTTTTATGTATGAAGTATAATAGTGAATGAATTAAAACAAAACAAAAGTTAACATTTATTTACTATTTTTATTTCCTATTAAATTATTTATATTTTCTCCAATGTTTATTAATTTTTTTTTTTCCAAGAACCAAACTCGAGATTCTGGACTAGTAAGGTAGAATGAAGATGCGGATTCAACCCAGCTTATTTTATAATTATTATTTTTATTATTATTTGGGGATGAAAGACTTATCAACATTAAACGTATTAGTAAAAATTGTCCATGGTTTAACATAAACTACTTGTGACTATAAAAATGTGTAGATGTTTTTGAGGCATCTTTTGTTTATTTAAACACACAATCAAAACTAAACATTATTGATCATAGCCCTTTGATATAGAACTGTTGTGCACCCCTCTATTATTTCGACTCCCACACCCCTCTCCCCCTCTTTCCAAATGATTCCCGGACAGACGTTAACAATAGACCCAGTCCTTTGTCTGTGACGTCAAAACATATACGAGCGCCTGGAGGAATGCATCTGCACGGACCAGATGTCATTGTTCATTAGAATCACCGTTGGGGGACGATTATTACATTGACTAATTTCTGTTGCACCGACGTAATCATGTGTCGTAGTGACTGTGAATTTAATAGCTACACGGTCGAAAACACACGGAGGAAAAGTAATCAGTGAATATAGGAACTCGACAAAGCTTGTGATGTGACACGTGAAGGTTTTATAACTTGGGGGTGTACTCACTTATAGTCAAATATCTTCGCTCTTCACTTTGTGACTTAAAGAGTTTCTAATTATGATTACGTTTATTACTACGGCTTTGGTTAATTTTTGCACCGCACACAGGCAGCGATGCGGGGCGACGCGATTACGGCCGATTCTACACTCGCGGTTAAAGCGCGGCGGTTTTGCCGCTAGCTTACGCCTCCAAACTCTTGAATCTACACCTGACTGTCAAAACGCAACTGTTAAACAGCTACCATAAAACGCTACTGATTCTACACTAGCGGCTTAAATGCCACGGTTGTTGCTTCCACTTGTGCAGAATGGTTTAAAAATGGACATTGTACAGGCCGGCTGTATTGCGGGACTTATTTTGTTGGAGGAAACTCGCAAAAAAAAAAAAAACTCGTCAAAAGAGACGTTGGTGGACTCACCCCACAATATCGAACTGTCTCTCAACATGATAGTTTCATATTATGTTTATGAATCACAGAATATTCCCAGAGAAGTTATTTTTGTACTATAGAATGTATGTGGTTTCATTTGATGAACTACTTCATTTAGTGAATGAAAATATTGCAAAGCGTGATACCATCTTGAGGAAGAGTATTTATTATTCCTGTTGAAAGACTTGTTGTGACATTGAGGCACAACTGCCCGTTAACGCCTGGTGTGGTTTGATTCGCGTTTCTACCGCTAGGCGGTTTTAACGCCACCAGAGGTAGCGGTTAAAACGCTGGTCTAGATGAAAACGTATTTTCTATCTTGATAACAAGGGTTTCTTTCAAAGGCGTGGTTTCTAGCGCTTTAACCGCTAGTAGAATAGGCCTATAAGCGGGGTGAGGCGTCTACACGCGACAAAGAGCGGATAGTCACCACATACTGTACAGCGTTGCGAAGCGGGGCAATACTTCTTTAGTTGGCAAAATAGCGTCGTCAAAATTATCACGTTGAGTTATTCTTAGTTAAAATTATTATTTTATGTGAAACACCTTGTGTCAAGTGTGTCAAGACAAAGACTACTGTAATAAATATCTCCGTATATTTCCCTTACTAAGAAGACATGAGTATGCAAGGATGTCAATCGCAACCACATCTTCTCAATCACTCCAAGGTTGTGGTGGAATATGTATGTCTGTCTTGACAAATAGGTGAGCCTAGCAAATACTTTGTCAATCAATAGCTCGACGTCCATCATGTAGCGTAGAATCGCTGTTTAAAACAAATTAATTTGTTCTAAAGTGGATCGCCCAGATCTGCGTCGTGTCGCTCAACCTCAAGTCTCTTTACTTCCTCAACAAAGGCAATTAAGTCAATTGTGATATTGATGCCTTGGACTGCTTGACCATCGATGCGGGAGGGTAGGGCTTTAAAGCGCATACCTCTCATGCCAACAAACTGGATAACTTGTCGCCTTTTTCTTATCGCTTCGTCTACTACCTGTTCTGGTTAAACGCCATAATTAGCTAATCTAATGAGGTAGTGATGATAAAGGAAGCATTTTAGAAACAATATACCTGCATTTGTGTGGAAGGAGAGTGGGAAACTATTTTAGGAAAAAACACCATGAGTAGACCCAACTGGGACTTGAGCCCCGATCTCCTCGTAATCAGCAGACCAGTCTAACCAGAGAGTGACTTATTTAACCATTCGGCCACTGAAGTGTAACTTGCTGATAAGCTAGAAGTTGATCAAGAAATATTATCATTATTATGATTGATATTTAACGTTCACTTTCTGAAACAACTGATTATGTCAGCACAAAACTTACATTCTAAGTTAATTATATAGTGAGCACAACACTCAGACTCCTAATCCTCAATTATCCCTTGTAAAAAGGAGAAACCCTAATTTTATTAATGTTCAATGATAAATTGTTCATCTAGGCCATGAATGGAAACCGGGACCCTTAGCTCAGAGAAATAAAGTACCCTTGTAAGCGAGCTATAAAGAAAAGTATGGTGACCTGGTGGTCTAGGGGTAAGGTGTCAGACTTCTGTGCTGAGGGTCCGGGGTTCGATCCTCGGTCCCGCCACAGATTTATCTGAATGCCAAACCCTTCCTTCACCTCTGACAAGACGTGTATTAATCACAACTTGTGAATGTGAGGAATGCCAGGCCTCCACCGTGGTTCGGATTCCACGTTAAACTGTAGGTCCTCCATTTCATCTCACAATCACCCTAGCATTACACATTAGCGTAAGTGCGTATAGCCCGAACGGGTAGTAAGACGCGGTGCTAATAATAATAATATAAAGAAAAGTACTTTGCCAAATCTGTCTGATGTAATTTATTTTAAAGAGGTTTTCCCTAATCAACCTATACGCCTATAATATCAAGAAATGTATTTCTGTAGATTTTTATTAAATAATGTAATCAAATACATGATGAAATAAAACAGATAGACCCTGTCTAACCTTAAACTAGAAGGCCTAAAAGCCATAAATAAACTAAATATTTAATAAAATCAAGACATGTCTTCATAATTTATAATTGGTTTAACCTATCTCAATGTGAGAGTGTGAAATAAAAAATTTAAAATTAATTACAAATTAAAAGGCGACATTTTTTGTTCACGTTTTATATTTTCGTATCCAAGGTATACTCATTACTTCCCCTAAAATAAGGCACTAGGACAATTTAATCGTGGAACATTGTGTACGATACACCCCTGTGCTATATAGCTAGGGATGTCCATGTAATGATACCAGTGAACATCCCTCCGGTATAACTATATAACTGTTCATAAATAATATGTGTGATTTTCAGGTGTTTAAATGGATATTTCCCTCCGTGGGGTCACATTAACTCACTACCTAGTATTAAAATATAATTGAACAGGGTTTATTTTAGTCGTGATCTACACGTTTGCATCAAATAAATTATATGGTTAAACCGGCTTCTTTTTTTTTTTCATTTAAAATAAGTTTCTGAACAAATTGTGATTCTATGATTCCATGGTAACATTTTGTGTAATATAAAGTAACGTGTCATTAGTTTTGACAGCTCAACTGTTTTATCAAATTTGCGCGTATGTTTATTTGATAATGGGTTTTTTTTTTTCTTTCTGTACGGCTTTATATTACTCGTCCAGGCCATCCATATTTAATAACTCTAATAATGTAGAGGAAAGAAAGGTGGAATTTAGGGAAATACCACATGAATTTGCGTGGAGTGAGTGTGAAAAACTATGAATCCAGCTTAATACACCATCCGGGATTTTAACCTCTGGTCCCCCAATTGGTAAACCAGACTAGACGGGCTTGACGTTTAGTCCGTGTACCTTCGGATGGAGGTGATTTTTTTTAATTAAAGCTAATAAAATTGGCTTAATTACCGGTATTAGTATAGTCGACATAACAGGTGTATTTAAAAAAATTAAACATGTTATTACTTTGAGTAAATTAATATTGAAAATTGTGACAGGAAGATTAGGGTTATAATATCGACCAGACCCATAAGGTGTGTTTTTTTTTAGCTGATTTACCACTCTCTCTCCAGGCAAAAGGGTCTAGGTGGACTGGACACTGTTTTGACCCCAGGCTAATAGAAACATTCTGCACCCACGGTGGATTGGGCACTGCTACCTTGTAGTAAGAATATTGGGCAATGTTACCTTGAACCACGATTTCCCTCTCAAGGTGAATTGGGCACTGCTACCTTGCAGCAAGATTCCCCTCTCAAGGTGAATTGGGCATTTGTTACCTTGTAGTAAGATTTCCCTTCCAAGGTGAATTGGGCATTGGTACTTGCAGTAAGATTTCCTACCAAGGTGAATTGGGACATTGCTACCTTGCAGTAAGATTTCCTCTCAGTGAATTGGGCACTGCTAACTTGTAAAGATTTCCCTTCCAAGGTGAATTGGGCATTGTACCTTGCAGTAAGATTTCCCTCTCAAGGTGAATTGGGCATTGTTACCTTGTAGTAAGATTTCCCTTCCAAGGTGAATTGGGCATTGTTACCTTGCAGTAAGATTTCCCTCCAAGGTGAATTGGGCACTGCTAACCTTGTAGTAAGATTTCCCTCTCAAGGTGAATTGGGCACTGCTAACTTGTAGTAAGATTTCCCTCTCAAGGTGAATTGGGCACTGCTAACTTTAGTAAGATTTCCCTCCAAGGTGAATTGGGCATGCAAACTTGTAGTAAGATTTCCCTTCAAGGTGAATTGGGCACTGCTAACTTGTAGTAAGATTTCCCTCTCAAGGTGAATTGGGCACTGCTAACTTTTAGTAAATTTCCCTTCCAAGGTGAATTGGGCATTGTTACCTTGCAGTAAGATTTCCCTACCAAGGTTAATTGGTCACTGTTACCTTGCAGTAAGATTTCCCTACCAAGGTTAATTGGGCACTTACTTGCAATAAGATTCCCTCCCAAGGAATTGGGCATTGTTACCTTGCAGTAAGATTTCCCTACCAAAGGTTAATTGAGCACTGCTACCTTGTAGTAAGATTTCCCTCTCAAGGGGAATTGAGCATTGTTACCTTGCAATAATATTTCCCTCTCAAGGTGAATTGGGCATTGCTACCTTGCAGTAAGATTTCCTTACCAAGGAAGATTGGGCACAGTTACCTTGAGATTTCCCTCCCAAGGTAGATTGAGCCCAACATGACCCAACCTAACCTTGCTCCCATCTCACTAATAACTAATTCTACCCCGGACATACTGTACATATTAGCTAATGTTCAGATGTGTATCTTATCCTGAACTGAAGTTAATGGCGATATATTGTAATAATTTCCAATTAATATTCTATTATTTAATCCTACCTATATGAGTTGCCCAATCCACCTGTTTACTATCCTTATATTTAAACGGTGGTTCCCAATCCCTCAATCTCTTGAAAAAACCTTCTCAGTCCCCAACGCTTAAGCAAAAAGAGATACGTACATTTTTGTATATATTTCATACTTTCTTCATCCCTTTCCCATTAGTGTTAATATTCAGAAGAACCGGACGAATAGTAAGACGTGGAGAGCGGAAAAATAAATATATCAAGCCCCATCCGGGATCATAAAAAAAAAAGTCCCCAGAGTCCCCCCACGCCCCCACCTCTGCCGACGATTCAGGCGAGGACGACACCGCAGGACAGGAAATGATGTGTGCTGCGATATCATGCAAAGGACGAGTCATGCTAATGGGCAGACAGTGTCTGTGGTAAAAGATCATGCCTATAGATAGATAACACGCAGAGAAGACAAAGGCAGCTTAAAAAAAAACTTCCTGTTTTCATACTGAACCAAGTAGGCTACTTTCAAGGAATTGCTGGGTTTAACGAAAGCTTATTTGTATGTGTGTATACCGCGTCTTACTTCAATTTTTTTTTGTTATCTATTTTGTTGGGGAAGTAGGTGTTATTAAACGGGCACTTTCAGAACTGACTGATTATATAGTACACGATTTACTTTATGATAGTGTATTCCATAGCTCATCCGGTAGCGTGTCTGCCTACTGAGAACTCCCGGGTTCGATTCCAGGCATTCACAAATTATTTTATCATTTATAAATTTGGGGTTTCTCTCTTCATATTAGTGAACTAACGGGCGGGGGTAAGGGTGTTGTGTCTGTTTTAGATGTAAGTTAATCCTAAGAAGTATGAAGATATAATCAGTTGGTACAGAAAGTGCCTTTTTTTTTTTAGCATCACGTATTACTGCCCATTCGGGTTGTACGCTATATTTACTAGTTACACTAATAATTTTAGGGATTTGGAAGGTTATATTTAGAGGAAGTGTACCCGTATTTTCATGGAGGAAGAGGGGAGAACCATTTTGTAAAAACACCCTCAGTACACCCGACCGAAATTAGAACCATGGGTAAAATATTAATCTAAATACAATTTTAGCCGCTTCAGTGGTCGAATGGTCCTGTAAGTATCGTGTTAGTCTGGCTTGCTGATGAAGAGATTGGGGCTCGGATCCCTGTTTGGTCTACTGGAGGTGAATTTCCTAAATTGTTCCAACTCTACTTCCATGCAAATGTGGGTAGAATTACTCTAAAATGCTTCCTTCCCCCATCTCTACCTCATTAGAGTAATTATCATATATATATGATAATTATTAGCCTATGAGATATATATATATATATATGCGTGTAGCATTAACAGGTAGTAGGACGTGGTGCTAAAATAAATATATTTATTTTAAGATTGTTTTCTTTTTCCGTTGTTGCAATGACTGGGTTAGGTGACTATGCGAGCTTCTACAACAGTTCTGGTTGAGAAAAGATATTATGGATCTTTCTTCTTACTTCTACTTTAAACACAAGTGTTTTTGTTGTTCTTTATGCCACGTCTTAGTACTTGTTCGGGTTAATACATATGCATTAATTATACGCTAATGTATTAGGAATGCTTGATATAGAATAATTCGAGAGTAAAATATGTACCCGCATTTGTTTGCAGGTAGAGTGAGAAAACATTTAGGAAAAACCACCCTCTGTACACTCGACCAGGATTCAAACCCCAATCTTCCCGTTACCGGCAGTCTAGTCCCACACGATAGTAGTGTGTTAAGCCACGCGGCCACCGAATCGGGTAAACAAGCGTTATTGATGACTTAATCTAAGAGGTTGGTTTGCGTAGGGTAGCATTAGCTTGAAGGAATCATTGAGAAATCATATATTAAAGATCATTGGTCAAAAACCGCCCTCAGTTAACCTGGTAAGGGTAAGAACCTCAAAGTCTCCATCAAAGGGGACCGATTACAATGCCACCACTGATTTATTATTTTTTCTAGAGGTAGAAAAAAGGAACACAGATGATTCCGAGAGCTTTATATAAAATAAAATTAACACAAAAAATTACACTTTTTATTCGACAAAATATAGCAAACAATATTCGATTACATAGCTCATGGTGAATTTAACCTGACAGTTGAAAAGTAGATTTTTTTAAAAATAGCAATATGCCTCGCAAATATGTGATGTCTCTTTGGAGAGTGAATTCAATTTATTACATTTGTAAAAGTTGACATAACATATTTTAATAGGAAATACGGAGATTATATTTTAGTAATTTTTCGAACAGCGAGAATTGGGCAAACTTATAATAAACGGACTATAGCACAGCTTACAGCCAAATTAAAAGCTATAAAATATGACAAGCGTGCGAGCTGATGCCCTAAAGTTTCTAGATTTATTCTGAACAGTTCTCATTATACTTTAATTGTACTGCTCTATAATTTGATAGGATGGTCGTTTATTTTACATCACACGGAGAATAAGGGTAAGGTCGTTCCAGATTATTTCACCGGCGGGAGGGGGAGGGTAGGAGGGGCGAGAAGGGTTATGGAAAAAGGGGTGTATTTATTTAAGGAAGAAGAAATATCAAAAGTAACCCTCACTAGTAATGGTAATAATACACGATTTCTCCTTTCTAGCGTTCTCAAAAAAGGAATGTTCGATAAATTTATATACTTTATCTCGTCCCCTTGGAGAGTGAAGTATTGTGATCGTAAAAAAAAAAATTGAACTTGTGATTTTGATAAATGTTGGCGTTTCATGACCCCTGAAACATAAAGAGTGTTTTTAATGATGCCATTTATTTGTATGCCCATTTATCTGTCTGTATCTCGGCTTATAGCCGAAACCATTTTACAGATCGGACTAAAAACTTTGTATCTGAGGTTTTCATTAAGGTCCCACTGAAATGTTTTAGGAATAAGATAGCCAAACTCTAAAATTAAGGGTAGTTTACTGAAGGGAAAAAAGAGAAACAAAATAGATTTTATTGAAATCCGCTCTAACAATTTTGTGTTTTTAGTATTTTAAAATAAACAAAAGCAAGAGTATGTGCGATATCATATATAATTTTTTTTTAACAATTTTAAGATTCAAAAATATTAGAATTTGTATTTAAGGTGTCCCAGCTTGATATTTTTATTTTAAGAAGTTGTCGGTTTCTGAGAAATATAGAAGACTTTTTAGCAAGATAAATTTTTACTATAGAATGTAATTTTATATCTCCTAAAAATAAATATTCTTAACCTAAATGAATTGAAAGATACATTGTTTGATTTTGTTATATATGTGAGGCTTTTGTAGTGAATTACTAACTAAAAGGTATTTTTGACAATATTTCAATATAAGCTTTTTATTTTGTATTTATATAATAGTTATTTATAATTCATGAGCTTTTGACTTAAACAATTCAAGCTATTGACTATCAGTTTTTTCTCAATAATTATTATACTACTATCATTTTTGTTTAGTAATTTATTTTTTAACACCAAAGTCCGCAATAACGTCAGCTATCTGGGTAAAGCAAGGATAAAAACTGTTTAGTTGAAAGGAGGTTTAAGAAATCTTAAAACAAGTCGGAAAAGTATTTTATCCAAAGGAGATGTTCTTGTATTGGCATTGGAAATAAATCAGTAGCTCTTAACATATTATATAATCCGTGTAGCTTTTAATATTTTTGCTAGCTATTAATCATGTGGAATTTAAAATAAGTTTGCAAAAGAACACTTGGATAAACAATTGTTCATAATATTCTATTTAAATTATTTCCTATGAACGGCTGTCATCCATTACCAATAATATTGTTCATCAAATTATTGAATAATGTTGAAAAGTAACGATATGCAATCATCACATTTATTAGTGAAGAATTTTATTTGTTTGCTTTTAAATGGCTCAACATTTAATTACGCTAATGCTATAGAAGTGAGTAAGGGAGAATTTAAATTAGTTGTACTCGTATTTAGATGGAGAGAGAGGGAAACAATTTAAGTAAAAATAATATCAGTACACCCGTCTAGGATTCAAATCCTGATTTTCCCATTTCTTACAGACCAGACTATAAGAGGTTCAAATTTAGTTCCTTCACCCATCGATGTGGATGGTTTTCAAAATGTGTGTTATACCTACAATTTTTTAAAAAAATGTACTTGCCCTGAATTTTACACTATTACTCGCCTGGAGCGAGTATAGTAAACCACATTGTTTGAACTTCGTCCCAAGAACAACATCCATCTCGCCGGATTGATTTGAATCCCGTCCTCCCAAGTCAGAGGTCTCCTATTCCATGGCGTGTCGTGGAGTGGTGCCAGGGTAAGCAGAGCTGGATTAAATTTTAACTGTGAAATTTTCTCATTCCTCAGTAGAGCATTCATTGACCGGGTATCAACAGGAACACATTCCCATGGAAAATATAGTATAGTTCTGCTAGGAAAGACCTATTAAAAATATAAACTTTGTTTTTTGTGGTCAACATTGATAGCATTTTACTTTATAGTTGTTTTATTTTATAGATCAGCAATTTTTAACCTTTTACAACTCACGACACACTGAACACGGCACTAAAATTGTCAAGGCACACAGTGAGTTTTTTAAGGAGAAATTTTATAGTTAAAAAAAATAGTATTAAGATTGCGTTTAAGGTTTATATAGCTAAAACTCTAATAATTTGTTACCTGCTTCGGTAACCACATGGTCTAAGGCGTCATTCTCACAATAGACTAGATATCCGATAACAAGGAGATCGGGTTCCAATTTCAGTCGGCTGTACTGAGGGTGTTTTATTTTCTCGCCTTCCTCCAAGCAAATACGGGTACATTTTATCTGAATTTAACTTTCCTCATCCTAACAGCTTAACATAATTGGTACATATGTGTATAACCCGAACAAGTATAAGACGCGGTGCTAAAAAAGCTATTATTAAAAATAATGTTAGTAATGGATTTAATTACTTATTTTTATTCCTCGAATTTATTTTTTCTTGTGTCTTTTTTATCCTTCCAAATTCCCGCGGCACACCTGCTGACCCTTTGAGGCACACTAGTTGGAAAACGCTTATATAGATATTATTTATCAAAAGTGAAAGGTGCATATATTAAAATAGTTTAAGTAACTTTTGTTACTGTCAGATTCCTACTATACTCGTATATGGAGTAAAACCTATGTGGGATTGGTGATTCAGGGCGGAGGGGGGGGGACAAAGTGGATGAGAGCATAATACAGCTTTAGTTGGATTTACACTGAGAGGATTGTGCGCCAACCATGCTCCAACTGTGTCGTTTTGGATTGCTTCAAAAAGTGTTCTTTCAAGGTCACGGTCCAAAAGATCCAGCACGGTAGGCGCACAGTCCTGTCAGTTTGAATTGAGATCGGATACCCTATGGTTGACCCTTTTGTCATTTTTCCTAGTTCGGCATCTTCCGGCAAATGCGAACCTTTACGAAGGTTCTTATCTACAAAATGACAATGGCTGCAGAACATTTCAACGCAACTATCGTGTGCAATAATTTTGGCCAAAGAAAACTTAAAATAATTTTAGTACAACTATGATTCGCAACATTAAGAATAGATAATAATCTTATTAAAGTAAATATTTGAAAGTAAAAAGCGTAATTACAGTGACCAAAACAGTCAGAATACGGTAGCGACACGACACAGCCGGCGCACAGTCCTGTCAGTGTGAATGCAGCGACACGACACAGCCGGTGCACAATCCTGTCAGTGTGAATGCTAGCGACACGACACAGTCAGTGTATAGTCCATTCAGTGTGAATCCACCACTAAAAAGCGTTAACTTGACAACACTCCACGACACGCCCCCATCTCCCACTATCCTCACAGCCAATCTTGCCGACGCTCAGCTGTTTGCTTTTTGAAAATATAATCCCCCTCCCCTCACCCTAGTCTAAAAATCCCCCCCTCTTGTAAAATAATAACACTAATGATAGAGACGTTACCCAAACTTCTCGGTACGCTCCGTCGACCACCCGTTGAATCTTTCATTGATCCCGAGAATACATTGGATTCATAAATAATTGAAAGTGTAGCCTAGTACGCGCGCACCACTTCGTTGTAGGACTACATTCCGCTAGCGTTTGATGTGTTATCGGAAATCTTGTAAGTTCTCTATAGAGTCGAGAGGGGTGATTTCATAGTCAGACTTAGTACGCCTCGAGTGGTGTCGTCCTGTATTTAGTATAGTGCCGCACTTGAGGCGAATTAAGTCTTAACTACTAAACTGGCCCCAAAAAAAAACCCCACCCAAAATGGGCGATTAAGGGGGCTGCCTAGATAGCATTGTCTCGCCTAGCTTACATATTGACAAAACCTATATCAATACAAGAGTTTGGGGTTAAGTAGAACGAACACAAGACTATTTTCTATAACCCTTGACATATTCTATAGACTTGAAAAATAAGCTAAAAAGTTTAAATTTATCTCCTCTGAAAAGTCCAATAATAGGCCTACTCATATTTTGGTTGAACATTAAGACCTAGATGCCCGGGAAACGAAAGTTAGTTGCTATAAAAGCGTAGGATTGACCATTTTGAATAGAATGATGTATTATTATTATTATTATCATCATCACCGCGTCTTACTACCCGTTAGGGTTATACGCACTTACGCTAATGTGCAATGGTAGGGTGATTGTGAGATGAAATGGAGGACCTACAGTTTAACGTGGAATCCGAACCACGGTGGAGGCCTGGCATTCCACATATTCACAAGTTGTGATTAATACACTTCTTGTCAGAGGTGAAGGAAGGGTTTGGCAATCAGATAAATCTGTGCCGGGACCGAGGATTGAACCCCGGAACCTCAGCACAGAAGTCCAACACCTCACCCCTAGACCACCAGGTCACCCGAATATGATGATGTAATTTAATAAGGGTATCCTGTGTTTTCCTCCTCCCCTGTTTGTTCTCATACTGCCAGGCAGATTCATTCAGTAAACGTTATTAAACACACTTGGTTTGGCATTTATGAATTTCTGTTCGACTATTCTAGTGCCTTAAAATTCACTTTACAGCCACATAAGTTTTTAGCATAAAAATTAAAATATCTAAACAAGTATCTGGCCAAAAAAAAATTACATTTTAGAAAGGCGCATCTAATTAGGTTTTGTTTTTCACAATTGCCCGTCGTTGAGAATGCAAACAATCCGTACCAGTGTTCAGACGGATAAAGGCATGAGTCTCAATTTTAATCACACGTATAATTTTGACACTTAATTTTAGGGGTGTATAGGTAGGCATTTCTAACTTAGAGTTGAGTTTAAGTAAAGCTTGAATGAAAATAAGGTTTTTTTTTATAGTTCGATTAGTATATAACAATATTTGTTCAGAAAACATTTCAAGTTGAATTTATTAATAGATCCATGCATAAACCCTAAATAAGTATAATGTAGTTATTAGATTTTTTTATTAAAACATTTATAATCACACTACAAAAATTCTATTTTTTAAATAAATTTTAGATAATAATATATATTTTGTTTAATTAAACAAAATGAAATGTTGAAGGACTCTTTTTCTATGAAACTATACCTTAAAAATTTAATAACGATAAAAAAAAATTGAGACTCGCCTTGGTGGCATAGTTGGTTAACGCGCTAGTTTCGTGTTGAGCCAGACTGCCGAAGTCGGGGAGATCAAGTTTCGAATCTTGGTCGGGTGAACTTGGGGTGGTTTTTTCCCAAATTGTTTTCCACTTTCCCTCCACGTAAATGCGGGTTCACTTCCTCTAAATTCAACCTTCTCAATTCCTAATCCTTTAGCGTAGTTAGTAATTAAGCGTATAACCCGTAAGGTAGTAAGACGCGGTGCTAAATAAAAAATTTAAAAAAAAAACTAAGAATTTTCGAGAGAAAGATTTAAAATTTGGAGTATTTAAATTTTAGAATTTTTTAAAACTCTGGAGCTCGAGCAGCTACTAAAACTCGTCTCGAGCTTGAATTTTTGAGTACGTACTCGCAAACCACTAATTAATATTGTTTCCTTTATTATCATGAGCTTTTGAAGCGATCTGTTTAGTTTTTATGATGGTCGCTGACCACTAATTATTTTGTAACACCGTCTATGTACATATTTTTATATTTTTTTTAAGGAAACGTCACAAAAAGAGAGCTAAAGTCACAAAAAGAGGGTTTTTTTTTACTTTGATTATTAACCACTTGAAAGGGTAGGAAGTTATGTGCTCAATTAAGTTTATGGTTCTTCTGAGATTGGGCGTGAATTTACGAGATCGAGTAGACCTAAATGGAAAAAGAGGGGAGGGGTTAGGATGAAAATAGACGTCGGGAGAATGTAATTACGAAGATTTACACGTACAAAGTCGCTCCCTAAGATTCATTACGGAACACGTAATGCCAGTAAGGAGGGACGCTGCGAGTTTGAACATTCACGTCCGTGTCTTGTTAACACTTAACTACGGTCTGCCTTCTTGTCATGCCTGTGGGAGCCTACGTGCGCATGCGCGGAATATGAACCAAACACAACCTACGTGAAACTTATTTAAATCCATAGCCATAACATATATTTTATTAAAGTGACATCACATTTAAATTAAATATTTGTTTTAAAATAGTCGCAGCCCGCTTCGGTGGCCGAGTGGTCTAAGCCAGTGGTTATATATCTGTGGCACGTGTACCCCCTAAGGTAAGCGTGTGACTTTCACAGGGCACGCGAGCAGCTCTCAAGGGAAAATTGGCAAAATTACAAGATAACAAAACAGGCGGGCAATTTTCGAAGCAACTGAGGGAAATTTCATTACCTGACATCTGACATTTAGGGAAATTTTACCTTGGGGGGTAGATTATGCTTTTAGTTGCGACCAAAGGGTGAACAAAGTTTGAGAACCACTATACTAAACTCTAATGTAGGAATGTTAAACTCGTAGTCCGAGGGACACATACGGCCCTATCGATTATTTTGTGCGGCCATGTGGACTTGATGGTGAAATACTATATTATTATTATTATTATTATTAGCACCGCGTCTTACTACCCGTTCGGGTTATACGCACTTACGCTAATGTGCAATGGTAGGGTGATTGTGAGATGAAATGGAGGACCTACAGTTTAACGTGGAATCCGAACCACGGTAGAGGCCTGGCATTCCACACATTCACAAGATGTGATTAATACACGTCTTGTCAGAGGTGAAGGAAGGGTTTGGCATTCAGATAAATCTGTGCCGGGACCGAGGATTGAACCCGGACCCTCAGCACAGAAGTCTGACACCTTACCCCTAGACCACCAGGTCACCGTGAAATACTATAGATTGTAACCCTTTTCTTCTTTTCGTAAACGTCAGTTAATACAACATATTTTGGAACCAGGGAGTCAAAATGGAACCAGAACTTATAACCGAAATTAACTGTTAGGATTGGAATAGATATATATTTTTCATGTTCATAAATGTTCTTATTGGTTCATAAACATTCTACATTTTATAATTCTGTTTTTATTAATTTAATTTTATGCCCTTTTTTTTTTTTTTAATTAATTTTTTTTTTTTTTTTTTTTTTTTTTTCCTTTACATGATATTTTGTCAAGCTATGAAGCATTTAAAAGAACCAGATATTTATTAAGAACAGAGAAGAATAGAAACTTTATTAATTCTATAACTGTAACTAGTACCGGACCCTTAAAATGTTCTGTTGGAGAAGCGTAACCAATAAATATTTCGGTTCGACTCCCTGTTCGGAACCATAATATTCGGGAATTTTATATAATTTTGAGAATGCTGACATGTGAGGTTGGTGTACAAAATCTGTAATCTTCCTTGCACATCAATCAATTCCCAAAAAATGTTGAGTTCGCGCACCAAATATCTGCAATTTTTGACAGCACATACGTATGTTAAGGTGGGGCTGGTAGAGGACGCAAGAAAAGGTAAGTGTTTTTGCAGTTTTTTTTAGCAAAATATTTTTTTGATCAGAATAAATCAAATATTTTCCAGTAGAAACGTAAGATTTTAATTAATAGGTTTTGAATATCTGTCAAGGATGTCCTGGAATTGAATGACAAACTTTTCTCTTAATTAAAAAGTTTATCATCTAATGACAATATATTTATGACAAACTTTCAACAAAAGTTGATTTGAATATAATTTATAAATAAGAATTTGAAAAAAAAAAAGAATGAGTTGTTTGAATTTTAATTTTAAGTAAAAAAAAAGTGTTTATGTAAAATATGTTCGAAACATTCAAATGTATTAACATGATGAAACAATTATTAAAAAATTACAAAATTGGTTAAAACATAGATACAATTCAAAAATATTTAAAATAGTTGAAAAGTTTATTTTAATTCCTTAAAAAAGTGATTTTAATATAATATATAAATTAAGATTTCCTAATTAATTTAAATGATGGAATAATATATAAATGATGACACTATTAAGTTATGCAAACTAAATATGTAATATTGTTTGGAAAATGAAACCGACTAAATATGATAAAAATACTTCATTTTTATAATCTGTTGGTTATTTATTGATCCTTTTCTCCTTTATAGATAGCAGATATATTTGAAACAGCTCCGACAAGTTTCATTGCATTTGCATTATCTGTGCTAATTAAAAAATGATACATTTTATCAAGTTAATATCAACATATTAATAATACATATGTATGCTAATGTAACCCCCCCTTTGATTTGATAGGTTCTTATTGCTATAAATAAAAGGTAGGTTAGTTACAAGAGAGTTTATTTTATTTTACAAACAACTAGCAGACATACGAGAGCGAGGCACTCTAGGAAAGTCGAGTGACTGGCCGATAAGGGCCGAAGTAAACAATAAAATAAAGGGGCAAGACCCCAAGTTTTTAAGAGAAAACAGAATGATTAATACCAACATAGACATAATTAAATTGACCCTCGCAGAAGGCGACTAACCTAGCAAGAAAGTTAAATACAAGTAATATGTATAGGTCTACACGACCTGGCGATGTTGGCACTACATTGACATTAGTATGAAGTTTTATCATAGACTGCCATTGTAAGGCGCAACAGAGAAAAGCAATAAATGATTTACCTAAACCTAACCTGTTACAATAGATCCTAATCGAATTAGTTCGATCTAATTATTATTATTATAATGACCAATGTGCTGGGTGCACGGGCTCGCGCCCCCCGAGTTGAGTAACAACTTAAAAAAATTACAATCATAACA
Source organism: Timema podura (assembly GCA_033556935.1). Classification (NCBI taxonomy): domain Eukaryota; kingdom Metazoa; phylum Arthropoda; class Insecta; order Phasmatodea; family Timematidae; genus Timema; species Timema podura. Next base: position 60,423,624 of record JAVRXN010000011.1, read on the forward strand.
AATCTTTAACTTTTAGCAAGCAGAACAACTATTTTAAATAAGTTACACATTAAACAGAAATAATTAGCGCCCCAAGATGGCGACATACTAAAGTTCCATTAGCGCCCCAAGATGGCGACATGCTAAAGTTCCAACCCGTCCGTGAGGCGGACACAACGTTAAGTACAAAGAAACAAAGCTAGCGCATAAACCATAATGGCTGACAGGCAAATCCTGCAGTCTCAGAGAAATATAGTTATAAGTAACCATGATTTATATTTAAAGTCGAAACTTAAATTTTGAACGATTTCACCCAAACATAATTTAGAAAACGTCGAACAACAACCTACGTCTAAATCTAAGACAAGTGTCTCACCTAATCGAGTGCAGAGAAATGAGTGACATCACTACACAGTCCAGCCGTTATATACTGTACAAAGTCAATCACGTGTTCACATACGGCGGGAATCACACTGGGACGAAGGGAGAGGGGTGTACGTTGCTTCGACAGAAGTCTCGATTATTCTCGTGATAATTTCAAATCACGCGCCGGTGGATGAGTCTTGTTTCACTCGAACACAACCGTTGGCGCATACGGGTTAGCGCATCTTGATGTTCAATTGTCCGAGTCTTGCTCTAATCGGGCCTCGAGCCACGGGCGGTCAGTAAGCCGCGTGATGTTGAGTGGAGTTGAGTGCGCGTGTTTCATGAAGTCGAGATCCAGCCCAGTCAAAGGGGACCAGATCAGGTGAGCCAGATCGTCCATGTTTGCTTTATGTCTGTGACAACGTCACACTAATAACATGATGTTGTGTTGATTAGGTGGATTTATTATATTTTAAGTTGCAGAGTAATTAGAGAATAACGGATAATTTTTTAAGAGATGAAATATTAAATTAATGTTAAAGTTATAAAACAAGATGGAAATTACCTTAATTTTCAAGGTTAATCCTCACCCAGAATTTTTTTTTATAAAAGTTGTGGTATTTTAATTTATATCTCAACCATAACTTGAATGCTGTAAGGCTAGGACTACTTCAGAAGTAATTCGAAATATAGTTGTGTGACACACATAAAACAACATAAAAACAAGTACAATAAAACCAGAAACAACGTCAGTAAAGTTTAGTCTAGGAACGCCAGCATGTTTAAGTTATATCGGGAAGTGTTTTAACAAGTTGTAAAATACGCCTCGGTGGCGTAGTTAGCTAATGCGCTAGTTTCATGCTAAGCTAGACTGCTGAGGACGGGGAGATCAAGGTTCTAATCTCAGTCGGGTGGACTGAGGGGGGTTTTTTCCTAAATGGCTTTCCACTATCCCTCCATGCAAATGTGGGTTCACTTCCTTTTAACTAAACCTTCCCAATTCCTAACCCACTAGCGTAATTAGTTCATAAGCGTATAATCCGAATGTGTAGTAGGACGCAGTGCTAAATAAAAAACATAAGAAACAAGTTGTAAAACCTGCAAGGGTTGTCAATTAGTCTTAGCTGTCAGTATAGTAATTAGGGTGAATTGTTGGTGACAGGGAGGTTTAGGTTATAATCTAGAGCTAGTGCAATTGGGGGGAAAGAGGGTTTTTCAAATGTAGCTCCAGTCAGTTATTATTTTCTATTCCTTATCCACGCAAATGTGGGTACACTTCCTCTAAAAATACTTTTAAATAAAGTCGATGGTAGCAATCGTGCTATCAGGGCCATTGGGCACGTGGGTAAAGGCATCAGTCTCGTATAATTTGGTATACCTTTGACAGAAAGATCGGGGTTCGAATCCCAACCTATTATAATGAGGTGTTTTTTATCCTGGGTTTCCCACTCTCCCGTCTCACAAAATTCGGGCGTAATACAAGTAAATTCTACCTTTTTCATCTTTACTACCCCCCCTTTTTTTTACCACGCCTTACCATTCATCTGTCTTATTCGAATTAGATTATAACAATTAGCGGTTGTAAAGAAGGTAGAATTAATATTAAATGTGCACATAATTTTGAGGGAGTGACAGTGGGAAATAAGTAATGAATGAATCGGACACTGGGCTGGGATTTTAGCCCGTTACAGAAAAACCAAATTATTTTTATTTCATATCTTTTTAGCACTACGTCTTACTACCCGTTCGGTTTATACGCCTATATATCAATTACACTATTGGAAGTTTTAATTGAAAGAACGTGCTCCCGACCGGAATCGAACCCTGATCTCTCTGTCTTCGGCAGTCCATTCCAACACGATAGTAGTCTTACTACTCATGTGGGATAACGCTTATGTACTAATTACGATAATGTGTTTGAGGGGAGGAAAGTTGTATTGAGCTGAAGTGTACCCGCATTTTCTTGTAGGGAGAATGGAAAACTCTTTAGGAAAAGCCACCCTCAGTACACCCGACTGGTACTCAAAACGCTGATATCTCCGTCAACGGCAATCTAGTCTAATGCGAGAGTGACCAGGCATGTCAAACCTGTGGCCCACGAGACGCGTGTGGCCCGATCCACAATTCTGTGCAGCTCGCGGATCTTTTGATGAACCAACAACATGCACGTGGGCCTATTGATCCTTTTTTATAAACTTTGTAGAAACACTCTATTTGAGATAATTCCATTTGAAAATTGTTCGTCATTTTGGTGAAATCTAGTAAGTGAGGTTGGTGTACCCGTTTATACTTTTTACTCACCAGATATCGATGAAAAGAAATGCGCATCAAATATGCGCCATCACACATATGTGTGAACGGTTGTTTTCTATCATAAAAAGGAACTCACACCCAAGACATCACGGCTTAAGGACAAGAGTTTTTCATAAATTATTATTATAGAAACCTTTACAAAAGATTGAGGGCCTAACCCACACTCATGCTGCAAAAAAAAAAAGTTTCAAATTGCCGGGGAAAAAATATAGAGAGAAAGCCTTATCATTTAATATAATATTACTTGCTTGAGTGGCCACGTGGTCTAAGACATCACTCTAGTGTTAGATTAGACCACCGATCACAGGGAGATCGAGGTTCGAGTCCCGGTTGGATGTACTGAGGGTGGTTTTTTTTTTTCCAAAATGGCTTTCCACTCTACCTCAATGCAGATGTGGGTAAACTTCCTCTAAACTCAAACTTTCTCATCCTTTATTCATTCGTGTAATTAGTACATATTCTTATTTATAACACGAACAGATAGTGAGACGTGGCACTAAATAAAAAAATTAAAAAAGATATATTTTTTTTATAATAGTAAGAAATATAAAAATTTAGTTTTTTGAATTAAAGATGGTTATAGTATTTAATTTTCTGAAATGGTGTACCCAAAGTATTTTTAATTTTTAATGTGGCCCTGATAATCAAACGAGTTTGGACATGCCTGCCTTTAGACCACTCGTTCACATAAGGCGATGACAAACCTAATTAAATCGACTCGACGTCTAATCCGCATGCCCACCTGTGCGGGTCTTTAATTTATTAATATATTTGAAAGACGTAGGTAGAAATACGTGGAGTATGGGGACAAAATTAGTGTAACAATTAAATAATTTAAAAAAAATTGTAAGAAAATAAATAAATCAATGCAGTTGTAAAGGTGAGTTCTTGCCGGAAGGTAATAAAAACACGTCCCAGACTTGTTGATATCTTCTCCGTAGTGTAGGTCACGTGTCACGTTAGTTATGTGCATTGTTCAGTGCAGTGGAGTGCATTTGTGCCTCCAGGGAACTACAGCAACTGCGCGTGACACTTGTTTCGTAAGGACAAAGAAACTGGGAGGGCGTGGAATCGTTGAGTTGATGTGCAAACAGCCTAAAGGTGTGCTTTTTTTTTTGTCTACCGACGTTTTCAACCCCGTCTTCTTGGTACAGAAACAAGAGAGTTTCAATACAGTTCTAAGAGAGCTTGGTTCGTTCCCAAGTGATGGTGCATGCAATAGTTTGTTAGGTCTAAGATGTTTTCTGACATAAATCTGTGTCCAAAAGTATTCTGATAATACAATTCATAATGTTACTTCTAGCTAGGCCAACACAATTAATTAGGGTTTTTTTTTTTAAGTATCTTATCTACAGTACGCAAGTACGAAAATATATAAAGAATTTTTTTATAAATACTTCAGATAAATTTTACAAAGAAAAACCACGGTAGAATCTCGTTTATCCGAACTAATTGGGAGAGAAACTTGTTCGGATCAATTAAAATTCCTACTAATCCGGATATAGAGTATTTTTATAAACTTTAAATATAGTTACATGATTTATAAAATATACATTAATTTTAGTGATGTATAGCATGTAATATGTACCGTAGCTTTACATTTACAGTAATTTTTTTTCACAGTACTGTAATTAAATTTAAGTAATTGAATGTCAATTTAGTTAATGTTATGTGATGTATATATATATATGTATCTGAACATTCTACAGGTCATAAATTGCCGTTAATAGAAACCAATATCTTTGTATTCGAATCATATATTGTCAGAATAGAACTCTATTTCTTTTTATCACCGCGTCTTACTACCAGTTCGGATTATACGCTTAAGTATTAATTATGCTAATGGATTAGGAATTGGAAAGGTTGAATTTAGAGGAAATAAAACCGCATTGGCGTGGAGGGAGAGTGGAAAACCATTTAGGATAAAACCACCCCCAGTTCACCCGAGCGGTATTCGAACCTCAATCTCCCCATCTTTGGCAGTCTAGCTCAACACGACTAGTGCGTTAGCTAACTACGCCACCGAGGCGGGTGTCAGAATAGAACCCTATTGAAATTTATCCTAGTTGAATAGCCCAAAGTAGGATTTTTCTTCGAAAATGTAGTTCTATAGCAAAAACAAGTACTAAACTGAGTGTGCACTTTTGTTTTTGCCAAGTATTTTAGAAATTATGTGTTAAAATGGCTTAGACTAGGGACCTTCAACCCGCAGCCCGCGGGCCACTTGCGGCCCGCTGTAACATTTATTGAGGCCCACCAGCTGATGAAAAATATAAAATTAATTCAAGATAAATAATAACGAATGCAGATTTATATTTTACATAATTAAATAGTTAAATTAAAAACGTATTTTAAGTTATTCTACTAACTATCTTTCCTTTATACGTGAAGAAAAATATTACTTTTTATACAAATTGACCTTGAACCGGTGAATTACTACTCTAGTAAACAAGGGAGAAAGTACTATTTCAGGTGCGTTCGAACGTATAATTCATTCATGACCTAAGTTATTTGGATGACAGCTCAAAAGGTTACTAGAAATAGTCCCTAAAATATCCCTGCGCCAACATCTGACATCTATCACTTTGGATCAGTGTAATGAAAACAGATGGTAGTATATGAATGTGATAGTTAACCACAGTAATTTTGGCCAATATTATTTATATATTTATTTGGGATCGGACACAAAGCTTATTGATCATTTTATTAAACTTAAAAAAAAACTATTCACAGCACTTCCACAAAAGGTACAACGAATGTAGCTTCAAAATGGCGACCGACGAATTTAAACCATGTGGTTGAACATGACGGAAACCAGTTTTTTACAATTATGCACCCACGCAGTGTATACAAATATTTTATTCAGTTAAATATTTCGAAATACGATAAAATAAATTTAAAACAGTCTATTAAATATAAAAAAAGACAAGTATTTTCTTTTTTCCAAATAAATACGATGCCTGTATTAAAAGGTATTGAAGTATGCACTATATTACACATAGTCAATAACGTTCCAAAACTAAGAATAAGTACTTTTAATTATGTTTAAAATATTGTTTTGAGTTGTATAGAAAGAAATTATTAAAAGTAATGAAATAGTGTGAGAAAACTTAAGTTTTCGTTATTTTAAATGTAAAATATAACAGGTAATCAAAAATTTAACATCTATAACAAAACAGTGATCTTTTACAAGTGTTGGGTACCCAAAACCTAGACATATGATATTTTAACTGTCATCAAGGTAAAAACCTATCATGAACAGATTATAGTCGGGAATGCTCGCGTTCTATCAATATCACCGATATACTAGAGAAGCCAGAAGAAAAATAATATATTAAACGTTCAATCCTAATATGGTCGGTAGAGTACTGCGGCCCACGAGCCAACAAGAGACAGAAACTTTGGCCTTTGGACCTTAAAAGGTTGAAGACCCCTGGTTTAGACGATGGCTCTTTTGATTCTTTTAGGGTAGCGTCTGAAAATTTAGTTTGATCGGAATGAGTGACATTTTAGGTCAATCCAAAAGGTTGTCCTATAGCTTCTTGACCTTTAGCGCCCTCCTTAGTGCAATAATCCCTCCTATAAATATATAAATACCACCCTCACACTACATAACGGTAGATTATTATAAAGGAACCATAAAAGCAGTTGTTGGCAACATTGTGCATTGAATGGAAGGAGGGAAAGAGAGTGAGAACGATATGCTAGTGCCTTTGTTTGCCACACAGATGTCGACACTGGCGTGCGGAGGGTGAGAGTGGTTGGGGGGGAAGGGGGTGAGGGAGGACAATCTCAGCTCATGTCGGCCTCCTGCTTATTGGCATTGGCCTTCTGCCAATTATTCACTCCAAGAAAACAGCACTTCTTCATCCAGACAAGCCCTAATTGCAGCCACTGTTCTCATGAGCGATTCAATTTAAAATGCAATCCCTGTCGATCGTTAAGTTGTTGGTGGGATCCCAAGGCTGCAAGAACTTTTCAATCAGGTTTATTGGCAAAGTTTCTTTTATCAGCATACGCATGACCCAATCGCCCACTTTTTTTAAAAAAAAACTTGTGTGACCTATATTTTAAGTTTTAAAAATGTTACAAATTTCGTTCCACTTTATTTTTTGCATTCATTTGTGATGGGTGAATTAAATAATATATATTATTATTATTATTGTAAAAATAGTTTTTTTTACAAATATCTCCACTTGTAACAGAAACCTACTATGTTTCTAAATTGATCCTATTGTTTAAATATAAAATTATTTTGAAGAGAGAAGAACAACACTTTGAATACACGCTTCGTTTGAAAAAAAAAAGTACAGTATGCTCACTTTTTTTAGAAAAAAGTCCTAAATAAATACATTTTATATATATGGATGGCCTGCTGCCAGAGTGAACCAACTCCAATTTTAATGTTTTTGAGTTAATGTCAGATTCTGGGACTAAAAGTACATTTCCTCCATATGCCAGAGAGAACCAGTGTGATTTCAGCTGTTAGAAGGGGGAAATTTTATTATTTTGTTTTGGCACACTTGGAAATTTAACTTTGTTCATGTGGCAGACTGAACCAGGTAGTGGGTAAAATGGCGGAAGCAGATAAGTTGGTTCACTCTAGCAGCAGGCCATCCATATATACCTTTATTATAATATAATATTTATATAAATATAATTTGGAAGAAGGATGATTCAAATATTAGATGATTTGAAGGAAAGAAGAAAATTATTTGAGATCAAGAAGGCGGCAGAGAACAGGGTGCGGTCTAAGTTCACTGACAAATGTAAAGTACCTGTCGTAAGACAGAACACCTAATAATAATATAATTTTATATATATTTGTATTTAGGATAATTTTTTTTTAAAACGTGTGTATTTTGATTTTCCCTATAATAAAGCGTATATTTCTAGTAGTACAATACAATTACTCAAATTAAGTAATGCTATTCTAAAGTTAGTAGGCATATTATTATACAAGGGTAGAATATTTAAAATAAATTAAATATTCGACAAATATACTGATAAGTTTACTGAACCTATTCCATCACGAATACAACCAAACATTATGCCTAAAGCAGTAGTGTAGTTGGGGCAGACGTCGTCCCTTTATTTATTTTTGACTAGGTCGAGGCCATAATCTATTACTCCACTAATTTTTAGAAAAAAAAACGAAGAAGGGTTGTCCGGTATGCGTTTAATAATTTACATCCCTGTTCTAATTTCAGTATTCTATAAAAGAATGTACACAATTGTTTTAATTTTTAAAGAGAACAGCTCACAACAACTCACAAGCAAAACATTTCCTGCCCCATCTTGTTTTTTTCCCTCTGTCACCTAAATAAGCGTGGGGCCACCCAAATCACGGGGCCCTGTGGAGTCGCATCCTTTACAGACCACTAAGAATGGCCCTGGAAAATATGTTATATCATAGTTATTAATTTATTCTGAATCAATTATTTGTTACGTTTCATAATTGTGTAAACATTTGATTAAAAATTACTCTTGAGATGTACAGTATGTTGGGAAGGTAATAATTCCACCAATAGGCTTTGAAATTGGTATATTATGTGGATTTTTTTTACTAACAAAATAAATGAAATTGGCTTTAAAATAAAGTACAACTCGCCGTAGCGCAATATTTTCCATCCAGGGCATAGCAATTCCCCATTCGTTTTATTCCTACGCCAAATCCAAGTGCTTGCAATAAAAAGAATACGCTTGACTTGATTGGGAAGTAATTGCATGATCCTAACATTGCACAAACGTATAGTGCAATTTTTTGTTTTTGTTTTTATATCCGAATAAACTTTATCGTTAAAATGAGGTTTACTAAAACCATTACTTTCAGGTGCTTAAAACAAATCTCTCTCTTATGTCTGTATACTCAACTATAGTAATTGAAGTATAGTTGTTTGAATAAGTTAATAACTTGAAGTAGGAATTTGTGAGGTACACTTTTTAAATTCGAATCGAATTCATACAAAATATTCCTAAAGCCAAATAAAAGTTTTTTTTTTAGTTTTATATCGACATAAATAGGCCTATTATTTTGTGCATATTTATATATCTTTATATATCTTCAGAGTAAATGGAGTGTCCAAAACCATAGGCTCTAAACTTACAAAAATTGTCAGAAACCATTTCAAATCCAAAGTCGAAGTTGAAGAATTCGCTAAGTGAAGTTGAAGTTTCCGAAGCTTTGTTCACCCCTAATTTGAAATGTATTTTCTAAATGCAGGAGCCATATAAGCCCATGACTTAAAATTGATTTAACCTATGATATATAATTTAGTGCTATGGTGAAATCATTTTTGGAAGACAAGAATAGAGCATATTAATTGAAACAAATGTTCTGCTCCTAATATTGACCACATATAGGTTTGTTAATATTACTATCTTCATCAACAGTGGCAGTTGTAGAACATATAACTTGGCTTATTGATACATACTTGGAAAGCTTTGAAATGTGATGCTGGAGAAGGCTTGAGAAGATCAGATGGACAGACAGGATGACAAATGAAGAATTGCTAAGAAGAGTGGGTGATAAGAGAACCATTTTGGATGTGATTCTTCGGTACAGAGCAAACTGGATCAGACACGTCCTTAGGAGAAATTGTCTTCTGCGTGATATTATAGAAGGAAAGGTTGGAGAAAGAGGATCTTAAGAAGGTGTAGGATTCAAATATTGGACGACTTAAAGGAAAGAAGGAAATTAAAGGGAATGAAGGAGGAGGCAGAGGTCAGGGCGCATTGGTGGTCTAAGTTCATTGACAAAAGAAATAGACCTTTGGTAAGACAAAACACATAATAATAATAATAATAATAATAATACATGAAAATATTGTAAAAATCTTATAGAAAGGAACCTTTCTTGACTTAAATAAGTAACTAATAATAGTATAATACAAATTTTAGTATATTCATGCATCAAGTTATGTGATATGAAACTGTCAATGTTTATAGATAATATGAACTAGAAACAAAGTAAAGTTGTAACAATGTTGACAGCAAAAAATCAATGTTTATATTTTCTAAAAAATTCCTTCATACCAAAATCCTACTACAACTTTATTAACCTTTGTAACTTAGAAACACTTAACCTAACTTTCTAGCACGATTCCACTATTCTCGCACAGCACTAGCACTTATACTTGACATATATGTGTACAAAGGCGAACTCGAGCACCAATACTACAATAATTACCAGACCTCATTGTCTGTTATAAATCCAATGACTCTTTGGCTTATAGTCAACCTCTCTAACCCCGTGGCTAGTTGCTAAAGATATATTCAAATTTAATTTTAATCTCATAATAATTATATTTGTCAAATTGTGTACATTTAGTTTTCCTTAAATGTGTGTGAATTTAAATAGATGGATAGACGGCCAGACCAATAGAAGGGCGGGTTGATAAGCAGTGTCCCCCCCATAAAGACAAAATAAATAATGCAATGTACGGTATGTGTGTTGTTATTTTTACTAGCATAATATTTAAATTACGTATGTGAAAAAAAATATGTTTCCTACCATTACTCAAATACAGTATTCTTATCTTTACAAATATAGTGACAGAAAATAGAATAAAAAATTTTTGTTTCCATGCACTTGTGCTATGACTGCGGGAAGATTTGCCGCTGTAAAAGAAATATATTCGGGCGGTGTATTGGAGGCCTTCGAGAAAAAGGGGGCGGGGAGTTAACCTGGTGCTAACTGTCCCTTTCTGGGAGGCCCTGGATGGGGATATTTATGATAGATTAGTTTTTTGGATGAATTATAATAATTTAATACCAGCCGATAGCTTATTTGAATTGGTCAAAAAAAAGATTATATTGATAGATTCAATTTTAGCAAATGCTCATTTCTATAGGAGCAAATGATCCACACTGGTGACACAAAGGCAAAAAGTCACACACTGTACTGAGGATGGCTTCGTCCAGAAATGTTTTTTTTTCATCCTCTCTCTATGCTAATGACCTTGTGCTTCCTTTAAAAAAAAATCATCATTTCTCATCTTTTGTCCTAATACTAGTCAGTCCAAGCTACAAAATGAGCAATAGATGAAACAATAGAAAGTGTTTTGTTGATAAAATATTAAAGTAGATTATAAAACTACTCTTACATAGTCTAGCACGTTCCTCTCATGTTATACTGTATTACAGGTGACGGCGAGATAGAGGTTCGAATCCTGGTTGGATATACTGAGTGTGATTTTTACTAAATGATTTACCACTATCCCTCCACCAAATGCGGGGTGGGTTTCCTGAAAAAAAATTACCTTATATATTATATCTCTTTTCCAAAAGCGTAAATAATCATGCCTGTGGTTCGAAAGGGCACTAGGACTGTAAAAAAATGAACTTAATTGTATTTATACGAGCCGAAAATTTATCATTGATGAAAATATGGGTTTACCCTTTCACATCGGTAAATTAACGGCCGGGGCTGGCTGTTGTGCCTGTTCTATTTCTGAAGTTAGATTATATGCATGTGAAGCTACGACAGGCCTAGCAAGAGGTAGTGGAAAATATATGGCTTGATAAAAAAAATTAATCGAAGCCACAGGCTGGAAAGTTGTAATGGATGTAATGTATTTATACGCCAAACCATGTGTTCTAAAACTTCTATTTTTACAAAGGGTGTCAATGTTTAAATCCATCGGCACTCGTGGTATAATGGTCAGAGCCCCTGGCTGCCAACTAAAGGTCCCGGGTTCGATTCCCAGCTGATACTGGGAAATTTTCTCGAAGTGGTTGTAATTTTCTTTGTCTCTAGGGTTGTATGATTAGGCTTAAGTTAGGTTTAATATCTTCATTGGTTTTACCCCGTCATATTCACTATCATCATTCCTTCAACTCATCGAGACATGGAAAGAGCCTCCACGAAAAGGATGTACGATTAGGACATTCGGGCTCCCCTGGGCAACGGTAATACATTAGTACTGGCTAATCTTTCCGTAAAATGAGATTCAGATTTATGTAGCTCAGACACGACATTATCATTGTGAATATGTAACGCTGTAACGTTATTAATGGCCCTTCGTAAGTACAGAAGGTCTATCAGCTAGCTTGCATTTATTTGTTAAATGTTCTAAAATATCCTTCTTGTGGTGAACCAGCTATATTTACTGAGAGATCTACATTCTAAACAAAGATTGTGGCCTCCATTCGACTGTCCATAAAATTATTTTTGAAATTCTGACACCTTAGAAAAGGGTGTCTTTGTTGTTGTCAATGTAGGGGAATACAATATTTATACCAGTAATAAAATTAACTGGGGTAAGTCCCCAATATAGTTGTCTAATGAGGACAAAAAGCTTTTGATATATTTTTGAAAACTGTTTTCAAAGTTTTAGAAAGTGTGTGTTTGTTGGGGTTTTTTTTGTGGGGGGGGGAGGTTGAAAGATGGAGGGGAGCATTGAAAAACGGCGTGAAAAGACTAAGACCACAAAAGTCCCTTGACCATAGTCAACAATCAGCACAATACCGCCCCAAGATTTTATTTAATGCAGGGGTGTTGTTTGTGTTTACAATAGAGGCGCTTTAGGGTGCGAGGAAGTTGTTTGGGGAAAAGAAGTTATAAGGGAGGGGTTACCTGCCAGGCAAGATGTACTGGTAGGAAGTTAGTGGTCTAAGCTGAGAAAAATTCATATATTACTATTTTCGAAAAAAAAAATTTGAATTTGGGAAGAGGAATATAAACTATAGTAATTGGAATAAAAAATTAAATATGATTGTTTATATTACAGCTTATTGCATTGCAATATAAGTTGATTCTAATCAAAAAGTAGTCTATATATTGGTAGTAGGCCTATTTTTTAAGTTGGTAAACTTATGTTATTTATTAAATAAAAAAGTTGTAAATAATGATATATTTAGACAATATAGCTTAGAAATAGAGAAACCAAACTACAGACAATATGAAAGAATGTGGATGAACAATAATTTAAAACCACATGCTCTTAAAATAAAAAAAACATATAAATGTAAAAATAATTATTGATACTAAAATTAAACGGAATTTTAATAATTCGATCTAATTAAATTGTTTTGAAATGTGTATCTATTTATTATCTGAGCGTTAGTTGGATTTCTTTATAATCTATTAACCGTTATTTTTTCGGGATTGATACTATTTGTCAAAAGTGATAGCTGTATGTTATATAAGTCTGTATAAATATATGAAAGTGATTTTAGTAACTTTTATGCATAACTATAAATAATTATTCACCTTTCTTTTGTGTGTGTGGGAGCGCGCTGCGCGTGCGTACCACAATTTACTGCCTATCCGGATTACTACATATTTTTACCACCACAAATATTCATTTAAATTATTAACAAAATACATTTAGATAATTTATTTGGACTGCTTACACTCAAAGCTCTCTTCTTGCATTTTACATGGAGTAGGGTGAGGAAGGAAGCATTTTAGAGGTAATTACCCGCATTTGCTTGGGAGGAGGGGGGAAAACATTTAGGAAAAACCACCCTCAGTAGACACGACTGGTAGTCGAAACCCGATATCCCTGTCTTAAGCCGGCCAGTCCAACACGAGAGAAACGCCTTAGACCATTCGGCCACTGAGGTGGGTCTCTTCAAAATTAACATAAAATAATGTTCACATATTCATACAAGTCGTTTGATCTGCAGCAGTCACTTGTGATAGATAATATCAATACTTATAAAATATATAATGAGCAGTAAATAACTCAAATTGTTGTATTAGCAATTATTTTGCGGGCTTAGCCTACCAGAAACTTAATTGAACTAGTCTAAGAACACAGAATAAAAAGAATAGATTTTAAGGAAATACGTCCGCATTCATAATATGGAGAAAAGGTATAAATACGATTGCACTCGCTCCGGTTAAGCCCCAGCTTCCCGATTCAAAGTCAGGAGAGTTAACCCCTCAATAAGGTCCACCTTTCTGAGAAATGTTTATTAATTATGTTTTAAGTCACTAAAACAAGTTGAGTAACCTCATGAATAGAGCATCAGAATATATCCCTAAAATAATCCATTTAAAACATGATCTTATAATTTAATCTGGAAATATATTTTTTGTAAATATTGAGTCAAGAATCTTCTTTAATTCCTACAGGTCTTTTTCCGAATGTAACAATATATCGATTAGATGACAGCAATTATTTTTCCTACCTTTTATGGTGCTCTTCAAGTGATTAAAATCCGACCAAAAAAACAACATAAGATATTTTAGTAGTAAAGGAAAAGAGCAGTAAAAAGAGCTTTATGCAAATACTAAAGAAAGAAGTCATTAGTTAAAGAGATAACATTTTAATCTATACATTTGTTATTTTGAATATACTTCTTCTTTTAATTCAGTTATTTGTTAACTTTATGTAAAAGACCTACATTGTAAAATATGATTTATTTCCGCTTTGTGTATATACATATACATATGTATATACATATATATGTATGTATATATATATATATATAAGGGACCAACATTCCCCCCGTCCCCCCTCGATTTTAAGGGACAGTCCCTGAAATAAGAAATGGGACTGATTTTGTTCTCAATTTTCCAAATAAATAAATGCGATTTAAATTAATCTATACATTCCCAACTGTTTTGGGGCCTTATTGTCTAAGGCATCACAGGATGCCAGGAAGATCATAGTTTGAATCCCAGCGGGTGTACTGAGTGTTTTTTTTTTACAAAATGATTTTTCACACCCCTTTCAAGTACAATTCATATAAATTAATCCTTCCTCATCTTTAGCTCATTAGTTTAATTAGTACATATGCGTATAACCTAAGAAGGTAGAAAGACGTGGCGTTATAAAAAATATGGTTCAGATAAAATACGAGTATTTCTCACTAAATTCCGATATTTTTTATTAAATACTGGTTCTGCGAGGCCTGGTTTACTTTATTCATGTAGAATATTATATCACTTTAATTAGATACATATAATTATACATATCATAGACATATTGCCTCTGTCTAGTAACACAAATATAAGAAGCATGACTATAGGTATTATTATGTACCATTTAAATGGCTTCTACCAGTGATTTTAAAGTGACTGTCCTCAAAAATTCTAAAAACAAATGGTAATTTTAGTTTAAAATAAAATTACTTTTTTCCCTTAGTATTTTTGGGAACAGCCATTCTAAAATCAATGATGAAAACCTATATAAGGTAGTTAATACATAAATATTTTTCCACATATCTGATTATTTTGAAGAGTAAAATAAATTCTTGTAAAATCGTGATATCTAGTTGATTAATATAGGTGTATATACTTTGAAATTGCATTAATTAACATAACAATTCGGGGACAAAATCAGTCCGTGACATGTTTCGGGGACCGTCCCCAAAAATCGGGTACAAATGTCTGTTACCTTAGCCTAATACCGATAGCATGTTTATAACATCTTCCCATTGGGCAGTGATAAACTCTAAATCACGTGTATGGAAGGCACTCCTCTACAACGACATCCAATCATCAGCAAATTAGGTTGAAAGGCAAGCCGTTCATTGGCTTCATTTCAGCTGAGCCGTAATCTTGCAAACATGGTCAACAATGATAAGCAATGGCGTGTTCAGGATTTTGAAGAAAGGGGGCTCAAAGCTACAAAAGGAGGGTTTGGGATTTATTGAAAATTGGATAGCTCTGACTAGAATCTATTTAAATTCCGTTTCAATGGTTCAGTAAAAAGGGATGAGAGTGAGAGTGGGAAGAGTATGAAGTGTAATTTTAACCGTGCAAAATATTTGTGAAAAAAATCATAGGTAAATTTTGTATTTTTCTTAGCTGAAATTAATTTAAAGCCGGGCAATATATAGTAATGAGTTGTAGTGATGTTGAAATGCTATGCGAGCAAAAAAATTAATTCAAAACATAATAAAGACAATATACTTTATTAATAGGCCTACTTGAATATTAAATGGCTAATTCAGAACGTTAAAAAGAATACCAAGAAAGACTATTCATAATTTATGGTTACAAAAAAATTACGTTATCAACCGATGTGAAGATGGCGGTCAGAAAATAGTTGGAGATCTGCATTTATCTTAGGCCTGAGCAGATCTTAGGGCATCTAAAATAAAGTGACCATTTACTTCTGATAAGTTTGAGGGATAGTAACTTAAAAATCACGATGCGAGCTAATAAGGTATAAGCATTCGAACAATATCTGACATTCACAAAAATAATAAAACCAACCTTTATATTTTATACTTAAGTCATGGGATCTACAGTTGCCACTTTTGATAGATAGTATGAAAACCTAAAAAAAAACACTAAAAATATAGCAGCATATTATCAATACTGACAGTATAAATAGTATGCTTCTATTCTCTTGAGAATCCTTTCTACCACATAATTACTATAGTTTGCCATTTAAATTATAAATAATACATCGTATGGTCACTCATCATCACTGGAAGTTTCCACCTCTGCTGGCCGGCTTTCCCAACCTCTTCCATTCCTGTCAATCTCGCCAAGCTTCTATTCCTAAATCTTTCTTTCCCTATCCCATCTCTTCTTGTAACATTTTCAATACCTCTCGGAAACCTTATCTTGCAGCCTGCAATCTATTAAAATCTCGCCTCGTCCATGTCAAGGTTTCAGAACCATACCTCAATATTGGTTGATAATACACCTTGCATAACAAATTTTTGGCCTCTTTTTCTATGTTCCATCGCCAAATTATATCCTTATCCATGAACCAGTGGTATAATATTCTAAATGCATGCTATTTGACATGGTCATTATAAAACTCTTTGTCCAGCTATGAAAGAAAGAGCATTCCCGTGGAGGTAGTCTATGTAGAGCAGAACTAATGTATGGTTTGTCAATTGGGAACAAACTGAGGGAAAATATACTATAGGTGAATGTACACTTTGGCAACATGTCACGACATTTTTCTACAAGTTTATTCAAGATGCAGCTAAGGTATAACAGGATTATTGTAAGGAGGACCATAATATCTAAGAGTTACTTGAACTGCTTTAATATACATAAAAGTGGTGTGATCTTTAGCTTTCAATTTTGATCAAGAGTATCAATAGGCCTAACTATAAAATAACACTAATAGTAAGGTTATTTACTGTCAGTGTTGACTGCAAAATATTGTATTCTCTAAAAGGCCCTTACAACCAGAATATTACCATCAGAACCCAACCCTCTAAAACCAAAACCAGAGTGGGCAGCTCTGTTGCCAATTGCCACAAGTGGCAAACTGGCCAAAACATTGTGGCGAATTTTAGTTTTTGCCAGCTCTCACAGTAAAGTAATTCTTTTCTGATGGCGTGTGCTGGTTGTAGCTTTTAACAAAAGGATTGTCAATCAAATTTTTCAATAAGTTGTCTTACCTTACATTTTAAATTTGAGTACTTTTCATAATTTGCATCTAAGGCAGTCGCAATAAGTAGTCAAAGGGTAAATGTTTTGAATACACTTGTTCAAACTGTGTGTGTTGTTTTAAATGTTCAAGTGAGAAAACTAATTTCTCAATTTTCACAAGATATGGTGTATTTCACTTCTCATTCACCACACCTGTGGCTGTATTAAAAAATATGCTACCCACCTCTCCTCTAAATACAAGATTTTTTAGAATGCCACAAACGGAAGGCCCTACTTGAACAGTCATTTGTTCTACTCCCTTTCTTTTTATTGGTAGAATATCTGGATGTGAGCTCCTCTGTAAATATGCAAATAAAGAGATGTAGCTATTGGAAATTCTTTTCTTTGTTCAAGAGGGCAGAACCCTCCTACCTTGACCAACCTTCCTGGAAAACCTTACGGGTGATAAAGGAATGGCGCCTTGGCGTTCTCAATCACGGCAGGTACTCAATCTTGCCACATTGACGTTAGCATGTATCGCGTGTTTGAGTAAGTTTCACAACTACAGTATTTAATACTAATTATGACAAGAAAATATTAGTTATTCGCGTGATCGTTGCTATGAACTTTCCTTAAAGGTAGATATTTATTCGACCTTGGTTAACGCTTATAGATTTTTGTTGGTTGGTTTGTTTATTTAAATTTCACGATCCTTATGTTAATAAAATAGTGGTACTACAGGATATATATATATCAAGGACGTCAAACTAGATCCATCGATACTCTTGATACTTACTGTTATGGAAATAATCGAGAATATAACTTAATATTACGATTTTCGATGCCTCAATTCTTAGCTCTCAAATCCCAATAAATAAAATATTTTGTATTTAAATGAAACTGCTGTATTAAGAATTTGGTAACTTTTCATTATGACTGATATTAATTATTTTGCCGTTTCACTTAAATTCCATCAAACTGTAATTAATGTACTAATCATGATCTTTGTGTATATAGTAATCTTAAGAAATAAATGGCCGTTTTATTTAGGTTTTACTTTTACACAATCCATATTGTTTTTAGGGTTTTTCTATCAACGGTATATGAATACACAACATATTTTTATTGTGGGGTTGCCGCATTAAAATGGATTAAAATTACAAATGTTGGAGAACTGGAATAAAGAAAAACCAGAATCATTCGAGAGCTATATAGGCCTATATAGATTCATTTATTAAGGCGATAGTAAACCATCAAGACCAGGAACTGTTCTTGAGTTGTTGTTTGACTGGATTGTCCTAGTAAACTGTGTTCTCTCTCTCTCACTATCCATTTAAGTAATCACACACACAAAATAATGAAGTGAGAGAAATGTGTCTCTATCGGATTCAAAGGTCAGGTTTGATTGAGAGAAAACATTCTACCAGTCACAGTCTTGTCAAGCGAAGCTAAATGCAGACCATTTAAATTCAAGGTCATTTGTATTGTCGGATCACGACAGTAAAGAACCTAATCTGACTTTTAAAAATATGTAATTGAATCTTATTGATTGTAATAATACGCCAATCAACGTGCTCTGAAGCTGTACCTTTAATCTTCTCACATATATTCACATGAAGAACCACGTGTTTTGCAACCAAAGTAGAATTTTGTTAATCCGTACTAATGGTTACCTAAGCTTGTCGGATTAACGAACATTTGGATTAATCGAGAGAATACAGAAGGGTCTACGAGGAAACATAGTATTTAAAACAATTTAATATTATAGTTGAATAGATGACCTGGTGGTCTAGGGGTAAGGTGTCGGACTTCTGTGCTGGGAGACAGGGGTTCAATCCCCGGTCCTGGCACAGATTTATATGATTGCTAAACCCTTCCTTCACCTCTGACAAGATGTGTATTAATCACAACTTGTGAATGTGTGGAATGCCAGGCCTTCACCGTGGTTCGGATTCCACGTTAAACTGTAGGTCCTCAATTTCATCTCACAATCACCCTACCATTTACACATTAGCGTAAATTTGATAAAAGTTACAGGTAAACACATTATGTTGATTACAACCATTTTTTAAAATTTATTATCACTAATTTCTTACAATTCTCGTTTAGCTTTGAGTTTGTCATCAATAAAATATATTGAATTTGACTTAGTTTGATTTTTTTTTTCTCTCGCATTTGCCTAAAATTGTGTTTGGATTATCCGGAAATTCAGATTACTGGAGTTCGGTCTACCGGGATTTTACTATATAACTTTTTAAAGAGGTGTTAAAAATTGAAAGTGGTAAGATAAATAATTCCCTCTTCACTGTGGAATATGTTATAGTTGCACAACATTTCCTTTAAAAGGTTCATCCTGCTGTGGCCTAAATATGAATGTAATTTCTATAATTTCTGGTTCATTTCCAGTATACCAAATGCTATTTGAAGACCCGCTTGAGTGGGAGCTATAATCTCGTGTTAGACTAGACTGCTGAAAACGAGGAGATCGGGGTTTTATCCCGGGTTGGTGCACTGAGGGTGGTTTCTCCTAAATGATTTTCCACTCTCCTTCCACGCAAATTCGGGTGCACTTCATCTCAACTAACCCTTCCTGATCCCTTAACTATAAGTGTAATTATTACATAGGTGTACAACCCGAACAGGTAGCAAGACGCGGTGCTGAAAAGAAAAAAGCTATTTGATTGGCGGAATTTATTCTAAACTATTTTCATGTCTACTCCATAGTTGAACATTTTAAGGTAAATTTTAGTTCGTAACATACAGATAAAATTTACAAAAAAAAAATCCATTCAAAAATCTCAGACGAAAGAATCACAACCACCAAGCGCTGTAGTCGACACGTGAGTGTGATCAGAGCACCGGAATCACTGATATTGCTTTATCGGAACTAATTTGATAATGTTTCTGGTGTTAAAGTGATAGTCTTGCATATAAAACTCTGTGAAAATGTATATTTTGTTATTGTGATGAACCTGGAAAAAGTCAGAAAATTTCAAAAGTTAAAAAAAAAAAGTTTTAACCCAAGGTGCCGAACGGAACTAAACAAACACAAGTTCCTCCTCGTCTCGGAACGCCTGCAAATGCCAAGTCTAGAGAAACTGAGTGTAGTTAAAAAAATAAATCTAAAAAAAAAAAAAAAGTATGTTCTGAGTCATCAGTTTAGTTCACTCTTCTTTTGTTTGTTTTGTCTTGCTCGTTATTTGAGCCTGCAAATAACTGCATGGTCTGCGAACAACTCATTATGAAACCTGTCTTGAAAGGAAACACCGCTGGATTTGTCCGAGTTGGTGTAGACACGGACAGCCACTGGAAAAATCTTTTCAGACAGTTCAAAAAGTTAAGAGCGGTCTTCACATGCCAATCAACTCTGTGATACAATCGGCTATAAATAGTAAATTTACACGAACACTATTGCACGTGGATCATTTCTGACTAAACATTCATGGAGATATGGAGTTAATAGATGTTCCTAATACAGAACATTGTTGAAATATTAAATTATATTTGGATAAAAACTTCATTGAGAAGGTCGTTTTTGACCATTTTAGAATGGCTTCACATATAAGAACTGTGCACACATCTTCATTCTGTCTTAATAGGGACATACTGTTGTTATTAAACAAGAAACTTTGTCACTTTGTCCTCCATCGACACCACGAAAAACCTCACGTAATTATTCAAATACGAATGCACTGCACATATTTCTAGCTAGGTCTTTTCCCTTTTACTCACATACCTAGCGCGCACACACACAAACACAGATGGAACCGAGAGAGGTGTTGGTCCTGCTATGATGAACGTTCTTAAGGTGCGGCAGAAGGGAGCGCGAGTGATTTTACAGTTTTTATAGCATTACATTTTTTTGTCCAAAATAAATCAAATATTTCTCCAGTAGCAACGTAGAGTTTAGTTTTCCGCACGTGCTAATATCAACAGATCTTGAATATATGTTAGAGGTGTCCTGGAATTTTGTCAAAACTGTTTAAATAAAGAGAAAAGTTTTGACAAAATTCCAGGACACCCTTGACATATAGTCAAGATCTGTTGATATTAACGTGTGCAGAAAACTAAACTCTATGTTGCTACTGGAGAAATATTTGATTTATTTTGGCCAAAAATGTCAATTTTATAAAAACTGTAAAAACACTTGCGCTCCCTTCTGCCGCACCTTAATGGATCTAGTGTATAGTTAGTTACCAATGGACCGCATCTGTGCTTTTGTGATCAGAATTCCTGGCTACAGATCCAGAGGATCCGGGCTCGATCCCCAGCGTTTCCAATATATATCTGTAAAGCAGTGGGTCTGGACAGAGGTCAAACTCGGCCTCGTGAGAACAAATGAGATGGTTCTTGAATAAAGAAGTAACCCCTCCGGGATGGAAAACTGAGACTAACGGTCGGAGGGCTCATTGTACTGACCACATGACACCTTATGTCCACAGATGTTGGTACTATCATCGCCGACATGCGGTGGCCACTCTGTTGGTATAGCCTGCTTGCGGATTGAAGCCATGGAGTTTATTTTATAGTAGAATTACTCGTATCAGTGGTCAAACTGTCTAATGCTTCACCATTACTTTAAATTGTTTTTTCTGTGACGGGGAGATTGGAAATCAAATCTGGTTGAGTGTTGGTTTTCTCTAAATAGTTTCCCACTCTCCCTACATGCAAATGCGGGTATGTCACATCTAAATTTCTTCCTTCCTCGTACCTAGTTCACCAATGAAGATAATGTGTGTTGTAACCCGAACGTGTTTTAAGACACGGCAACAAGATTTTATTTTTTTTAAATAGTTTAGTTCTGGTAGGAAATAAAATCTTTTTTTGTGGTGCTTTTATATTAACGTTTTACTTCAAACGTAAAGGATATGTGATAGCAGTTTCAATAATTTTTAAAACCAGTAGAATCCTACCATAATCTCATGTATTCATACGTCAAGTTACGGGCTCTGAAGCTGTCACTAATTTGACAGGTGTCATTAGTCACCTGCACCGGTGGGCACGTGGACTAAGCGACTAGCTCTTCTAGTCTGGTTTATCGCTGTAGACGAGGTAGGGGCTCGAATATCAGATTAGGTGTTCTGTGGCTTATTTTTCTTAAATAATTTTTACCTCTACCTTCATGCAAATGCCAGTATATCTCCAATACATTCTTCTACTTTTCTCTAAGGGTTCGGCCAGACTGACAAGTGTGCGAGCGAGCGCGCAGGCGACTGGGTGACCAAACTGGCGAGCGAGCGCGTGATTAGCAGATAGCTCTCGTTAGTTGTTGACGAGGAGGCTCCGAATCTTGGCTGAGTGAACTGAGGGTGGTTTTAACAAGTGATTCATTGTTATGGTTTTCTCATCCTCTCTCCACGGAAATGGTGATTCTTATTTGTAAAGGCCTACTTTGATAATATTGAAGTATTTTAACATATCAGTTTTATACATATATACACACATATAGGTATGGTTTATGATCTTACCAATTAAATTAGGCCGTTAGTAGCAAGTGTGCTAAACCTATCGATAGTAATAAAAATGTCAAAATGAGAAGTTTTCCTAGCACCCAATGAACCAACATACAATAATATTGCTTAGCGCCTGTAAACTAGACTGTACCAGGTCGTTCGCTCGCTCCAGTCTGGCCACCTCTCATTACAACCAATGTGTTCTATTTTATATTTTAGTCGCTCGCGCGCTCGCTCACTCAGTCTGGCCGCCCCTTTACAGGTAGGGCCTTATCTGCAGGGCTGCCCTTATCAGTGTGCAAACGGTGTGGCCACACAGGGCCCCATGATTTGAGAGAGGGGGGCGCTTGCTCAGGTGACAAGATAGGAAATAATAAGTTAGGGTGGGACATTTTTGCCTGTGGACTCTTTTAGTTGGCTTCTATATATGTGATCTAGCAAATATTGTCAGAGTGTAAAAACATATTCATGTGGTTCTATTTACTGAACGAGTGAAACGAAGTTCTTCGTTTAAACTCCACTGATTTACATATTTTGTCTTTCTGTTTGTGGCAGATATGTTTCACGATAACTTTTTAATGCATTAACTGATTTAATTCAAACTTGGCACATTTGTTCTTTGTACCTTTATACAGATCAAGGTCGTTGTGGAAGAAAATTTAAAGAAGGATTGAGAATAAATTACATTACCCTCGTTCTGTACGTTGTAACTAAACAAAACCAAATGAGGTGCGAAAGTGAGCTAGGCCCTAATAAAAAGCTGTCTTAAAGAGCGTTACCAGCCGCTACCAGCCCACACTTTTATTATTAGCGCTCACAGTCACAAATAGTGTTACCAGCTTAGCTTTTATTTTTGAATATCTAGGATTATTTCAATCACAAGGGCTTGGAACTTTTTTAAATACTACTTTTTCTTTTTTCTCGCAGGGAAAAATACTTTGTTCGAGTGTTTATTTTATTTTTCTCTTGATTTTAAAGTAGCCAAGTGGCAAGGTAGGTAAATGAAAATTCAGTTTTATATTAGTGGTCTTACTGCTCTTTTCAAGTGGGCTATAAAAGTATTTTCCAAAATTATAAAGTATTCTCTTTCTTGATTGGAGAGCTTAGAATACTAATTTGCAACAATATTTATCTCGGGTCAGTATTTTGACAGTTCTATATACTTTAATTTTATTTGCCAAGTTATCAAAAAAATAACATTTAAAAATGCAGCTTTATTTAGTTAAAATCTAGAGGGAAATAAGATTATTTTGATCTTCTCTTTCTGTAATTTGGTGATATGAGTTGGCAACATTGCACACTAGTTCTAAGCCAACAGTTGTGGTGATTGTACTTCATTTTAGAAAAAGCAGGACAAAAAATATATTAAACATACCATGTTTTTGCTAGAAAAAAAAATAGAAATAGAGTAAATAGAGGAAAAATAATGTAGGGGGAAAAAAATTAAAACACCAGACTATGAATTAAATCTCCCTTTTAATTACTAATTCAAGGTAACACTGAGTTTAGATCAAATCACTTAATACCTAAAAGAACATTAGTTTCATCATCGATTTCAAGGAAAGAAATATTAATGTCAATAAAAACTTTATTCGTAAAGATACAGACATTTAAACTATTAATTCTCCTTTCAATATTAGTTGTAATAAATTTAGCATGTTCGTTGTTAATCACTTCAAACCAATCTTTCGGCACAAAAGTTTTAATAATACAAAAAATAAAAGCAAAACAACTCTAGGAATAAATAATAGCTAATGTCAAGAAACATATTTGAGAAACTTATTATTATTAGTAGTATTAGGTGTTCTGTCTTACAGCAGGTCAATTCCTTTTGTCAGTGAACTTAGACCGCCAATTCGCCCTGTCTTCTGCCTCCTCCTTCAGCTCCCAGAATTCTATTTTTCCTTCAAGCCATCTAATATTTGAATCCTCCTTCATAAGCTCCTCTTTACTTTAACCTTTCCCTCTATAACGTCGCGCAGAAGACAGTTCTTCCTAGGGATGTGTCCGATCCAGTTTGCTTTGTAGAGAATAAACTTGGGTCGCAAATAAGTTAAACGGTAAGTATACACTGATTTTGGTAGGAAGTCCGTCCAGAAAGTGATTTTTACCTGCCACAAGTTGTATGCGTTTATATCCAAAGAGAATAATGATCACGTTATACATTTCTCAAACTGGCGCCGGTCGTCGCATGGTCTAAGGCGTCACTCTCGCAATAGACCATACTGCCGAAGTCAGGCAGATCGGGGTTTTAATCTCGGTCGGGTGCACTGAGGGTGTTGTTCCCTAAATGGTTTTCCACGCAAATGAGGGTACGCTTCCTCTAAATTCAACCTTCCTCATTCCTGGCATAATATTTAAATTAGTTCATACGCGTATAGCCTGAACCGGTAGTAAGACGTGGTGCTAAAAAAAAATCCTCAAACCTCGTTATTTCTTCGAAAGAGAAATAAAACTATTTCTTAAAAAATATAAAAATAGTAATAATAATAGTAATAATAATGGTGGCAACGCAATCCTTTGTAACACATACAGTAATTAGACACGTACAAAATAAATATTGTGCTGCATATGATTGCACCATCAATTATCACCCTCATACTCCTGACCCATCACTGCACGTATAACAACTCTCCCCCCGCCCTTTCTAACCCGGTAACTCCCCCTCCCCCCTCGACCTAAACACTGCGCTGACCCTGTAATAATTCCTTCCCTCGACTGCCTCCTAGCTGTGTAAGTGCAGCTGCCTGACCAGACACTGTCCGTCCATCCTTCCTGTCACGTCATCTCTCTTTATCCCTTCTCTGTCACACACACGCATGTTGAACTCTCGCTATAGACCCTATAGTCTCAATAGAGTGGCACCGGACTCCACGTTATCTCAGCTATTGTGATATACTATGGCGCAGGATTGACCAAACCTGCAGCGTGTGGTTCTGTAAAATAAAACGGTGTAGCTACTTGATACGGTCGCATCACCGTAGAAACGCGGACGAAACGTAAAGCACTTTTGGTCTGGTCCATTGAGAACGTAGAAATCGGGCTCAAATTCCGTCCGACTTTACTAAGAGTGATCTGCCATTCGTTTCCAACAAAGTCGTCAAGAAGTTAAGGTTCATTTCCTCTCAAATACTACCCTCGTCATCCCAACCACACACTACTGTAATTAAAAGGTATATATATATATATATATATATACCTTTTAATTACAGTATGTATATATATATATATATATTATATACATACAAATATATATATATACAATTGTTGGGGCCATAGGCCCAAAAATTAATGGGACTTAGCAGAAAAAAAAGAGTAGCCCACACTAGATAAAGGTCTCTACATATAGCTGTCAAAACCATCATCTCTTTAACTTGACAGTTGCAGAAAACATTATTTGACCTATAAATACGTTAAAGTCAAATTATTAACTTTATGAGATGCCAAATATAGTTTTTCCTTTGGGGATCGGACCGTACGTAATTTTGTTTACAACAATCAACGCAAATACAGTCCAATTTTCATAGAAAGGCTCTTTTAGAAAATACAAACTTTTTTTCCTGTAAAAATTGATAACATTTTATTGTTATTGCCGCGTCTTACTGGTGTTCAGGATATACGCATATAGTCTATGATAATTATTCTAATGGGGTTGGGATGAGAATGGAAGCATATTAGAGGTAATCTACCCACATTTGCGTGGAAAGTAAGTGGAAAACATTTAGGAAAAACCAGCCTCAATAGATCCAACCGGGTTTTGAACACCCGATCTCCCCGACTTGAGAAGGCCAGTCTGACAAGAGCGATGCCTTAGAACATTCGGCCACTAAAGTCACAGCTATAAATCACCTGACTTGAAGTACGACCACGTGAAAATATATCTATTAGCTCTTCTACAGTAGTCCCATGGCTTCTTTGGTGCTAACTGACAGCTCACAGCTGACAGCTAACGGCTTTGAAAAGCTACCAGACCAAATTATGTATCCCTACGCCGAACCATATGATCTGAAAAAAACATTGGTTTAGCAGCTGTCACTTCTGACAGTCAAAATTTAGGTATATACCTAAATGTTGACTGTCAGAAGTCAGCTGTGAACTGTCAGTCAGCACCAAAGAAGCCATGGGGCTACTGTAGCTGTCAGATAAGCCCCTTTCCATGAAAATTGGATTGTGCGTATGCTGATAGTTAAAATAAATGGTTTCACCAAAAAGTTTAGAATTTATACTAATTCAATGAAGCTTATACAAGTATTTGCCGTGTGTTATTAATTAGTAATTAGCACTCCATGGTTATGGACCACAAAATTGGCCTCATAACGAAGAGCTCTGGGCTCACCATTGAACGCTATTAATTTGCACAATCAAGTTGAGAGATGGCAGAGAAAATCCTTAACATTCTCTAAAAGCTGTCTAATGTTTACTTTACCACTTTAATACGAGAAGGGTGTGTAGGGAGCGAGCATGCTAATGTATGACTTCGTTAAATTGAAGGGGTGGGGTGGGGTGTGGGTGCGCTTGACTTGACTAAAAGCAGGGAGACGCGTCTATGGTGACACAACCATTCGTCTTTTATCGACAACATTCAGGGGGTGAGAGGGGAGGGGAATGTTCTCCATGGTTGACAATGTTGGTGGATATATTAGATTATACGAACCAACTATGTGAACAGAGAAATGAAGCGTCCAACTGTTAATAACGTTAGTAGTTTTCACTCTTTCGTAACCGGGAATTTTCCCTGGAATAATCAAGGTTGAGTTTAAACGTAAACCGCCTTGGGCTTCATCATTTCAGGCGCATAAATCTCTGAAACAGATAATACAAGAATATAGTTATCTTGATTTTATTACGATGGGACATTTGGAACACATTTTTTTAAAAATATAACCTACAAACAGGTAATTTTTTTGCAGTCAAAATGGGTAGCATTTATAGACAGGTCTTATGAGAGTGGAGTGAAGGGGGTACATCGAACCCGGGCCTGGGGGGTCTAAAAGGTGACTGTGAATTACCTGGGATCTCAGAAAATGATTGAATATAATGAAAACTACCATTCACATTTCAACTACTAGTATTTTTATCAGTACTATTATTAGAGTAGGTAATATATTTGTGTCTTAAGGATTCTACCTTTGAGTTAAGGTATAAAAGACATAACTAATTATATCTCTTTTTTTTAATTTCTTTTTTTTTTCAGATAGTATTGGTTAGTTAATTTCTTTTTTGGGAGGGAGGGGGTGACAAGATTAATAGAAAATGGAAGGGGGCCCGAAAAAATTGTGTACCTTCTTATAAAATTCCTCTCACAGGCATTGAATGTTGATAATATCCACATAAAGTTAAAGCTTAAAATCACATTACCTGACGTAAGAGTACGTGAAAGTAGATCTATTAGTTTTTTATAGCTGTCAGAATATCCAATGGTCCATGCGTGAATACATTGGGGTATAGACCTACTATTTCTTAGCTATTCAACGTGTAAACTCTAAAAAAAAGTTGTTATATAAGTCTATAACTTGCAAACTAACTATAAACTATAATAAATTATAATATGTGCCTATAATAGTAGGCCCTACCAAATGCCCAGGCCTGACATCTACAGCCCATCCAGCATAGGAGTGGTGGTAGCTGACAGCTAGAGTAAGATTTCCATTACAAACAAATTTCGAAAGTGGAAATAATCATCATTGTCTTAGTAGACCTTACATCATATTATCAATAAAAAGTACTATCAAACACTTCTAATAATACCTCCCTAAGGATTACTATATACCTAGGTTTTTAAAGTGAGTAATTTAAAAAAACAATCGATATTAATAAATATAACATGTTTTTTGCAACGTGCTTGTGGTGACATGAGATAAGATAGTTTAGTGAATAATGAATTGAAAAGTATTATATTCACACTTTTATATTTCTATAACTAGCCACAAATCTTTATAATATTATTAAATAGTTTTTAATAACTCAGATAAAAAGCCATACAAAATAATAATGTCAACATATAAAGTTTAATTTTTGTAAACACGAGTGAAAGAATAGAATTTGTTAACACCTCATCAACCACCAATTTAGTTTCGTCAGTGCACCATCTTTTTTTTTTGTTTTTTTAAATAAAAGAAATCTTCCACAAGCTCTCGTATAAACTTTTTAGAAGAAAAAATATAGGCACATATTTCAAAGTTGATTCAATTTTACTATATTATTTAAAAAAATAGCTCCATGGCTTCAGCCCGCAAGCGAGCTATATCGACCGAGCAGCTGCCGCATGTTAGCGAAAATAGTGCCAACATTTTCCGATAAAGTTTGTCATGTGGTCAGCACAATGTACCTTTCAACCATTAATCTCAGTTTTCTAGACCGTAGCTGCTACTTCTTTATTAAAACATCTCGGTGAGCTGGTGGTCTAGGGGTAAGGTGTCAGACTTCTGTGCTGTGGGTCCGAGGTTCAATCCTTGGTCCCGGCACAGATTTATCTGATTGCCAAACCCTTCCTTCACCTCTGACAAGATGTGTATTAATCACAACTTGTGAATGTGAGGAATGCCAGGTCTCCACCATGGTTCGGATCCCACGTTAAACTGTAGGTTCTCCATTTCATCTCACAATCACCCTACCATTACACATTAGCGTAAGTGCGTATAACCCGAACGGGTAGTAAGATGCGATGCTAATAATAATAATATTAAAACATCTCCTCATTTAGCCTCACGATGCTGAGTTGAGTCCGTTCCAGATTCACTGCTTCACAGAAAAATCTTGAAACGCTGGGGATCGAGCCCAGGATCTATAGATCAATAATCAGAAACTCTGATCGTTGAATGTATATTATATACTTTCAATGTTCTGGCAGCTAAATCACATTTATTTTATCGGTATTTACAATATTTATCGAAAATTGCAGGCCCAAATAATATAACTTGACGTATGGGTGTGTGAAAGTAGATATATTTGTTTTTCTAGCTGTCAGATGAGGTTTAACTATGAAAATGTTACTTGTACTAATTTGGTAGAAGGACAGAAAAATTTATATAAAAATATATATATATAAGGAAAGATATAAAATTTAGAGGAAATGTACATGCATCTGTTTGTAGGAAGAGTGGTATGCAGTTTAGGGAAAACCACACTTAGTAGTCCTACATCTAGCCGTGATTTGAACCCCAACCTCTCCATTACCAGCAAACAAGACTAGACGATCCTGACACCTTTGTTCGCTTATCCAACTGATGTTGGCTCATCCCGGAATCGAACCAAACCTTGTTAAATTCACGAGGGATGGGATAATTTTTTTTAAGCCGTTCACTGTGCAATCAACTCCTATATCCGAACATATTCATTTGTTATGTTTATACGTTTATTATAAGCGCCTCGCGCATTAGTGCTTTATTAGGGACATAATTTTCATAAAAAGCAGGGCGAGCTGTAAATAAATCTACCAAGATTTGCCTATACATTTAATGGGAATCCAAAAGAAGCCGCCTCGGTCAGTGAGAAAGAATCATTCGCTCTCAGGACACATGATTTAAAATACAATGGTCTTTGTCGTTTACTGGGAACTACTTTTATATTCTGTCCAAGCTTGTACTCCCTTTCACCCTTCACCTGTAACCACCATTTTTCATGTCAATAAGAAAGAGGGTGAAGAAAACAATGAAACTTCCTATATATAGGTAGATATCAAAACTAGCTGCTGGTTCTCAAACATTTTAATATTTTCTGTTGTGGTTCTCACCCGCCTCGGTGGCTTAGTTGGCTAACGCGCCAGTCGTGTTGAGCTCTACCGCTGAGGACGGGGAGATCGAGGTTCGAATCTCGGTCGGGTGAACTGGGGTGGTTTTTCCTAAATGGTTTTCCACTCTCCCTCCACGCAAATGCGGGTTCATTTCCTTTAAATTCAACCTTACCCATTCCTAATCCATTAGCGTAATTAGTACTTAGGCGTATAACCCGAACGGGTAGTAAGACGCGGTGCTAAATATTATTGTTGTGGTTCTCAAACATTTTAATATTTTCTGTTGTGGTTCTATCAAAAAATTATTGTATTTGTTAAGAGGAAGGCTAGAGCTTTTTTTCATCAAACTTAGTCTCATTACCCAGTAAAAATGCCTATGCTTGAAAAGTAATTGAAAATAAGATAAAGTCACATTTGTACATATTTTCTTATATGAATAAGACTCAAAATATAAGTTTGTTAAGTAAAAAGAACACCTGTAAGAATATTTCGACCTTATTATATCGTGAACGGTGAAGCATATTTTGAAATAACGCATCGTATAATTAAGTAATGCAATAGATCTGAATGTCTGAAAGGCAATTTTTTCTATTTATTTTTTTCTTACCGAGGTGAAAACACTGCCACAAAGGCGCGCTTGGCTCTGTGCTATCTCCACAGGGAAGTAATTTGGCTGGTGATGCAACACTACCAAGTGTTCTTCACACACAATAGAGTTCATGTATATTGACACCGTGTGTCTGCGAGTCTATAATGGAGAGAGTTAAAATCAATGTTACAATTTGTTGTTGCCACATAGCACAGACAACAATCAATCATGGCATCTGTTCATTTCAATCAATTGAGAATGTCACATACTAAATACACCATAATATATATATATATATATATATATATATATATATATATATATGTATGTATACTACTCTCTTTACTACAGTAAAATTGGTGTTATTGACAATGGAACTAATAATGATACTGTCCTATGTACACAGAGTTGCCGAGTCTACTATTTAAGGCAACCAACACATTGACACCCTGGTCATATGAACAAATAGGTTGCTTATCTACGAATCTATACACTATTGTTGATTCCATATTCGATTATCTGATAAACCAAGATAATGTATTTGTGAAATGTATCACAATGAAGATTCAAACCAAGAACTTGTAGTTATTGGAACATCAAGCCAGACATTCAAGGTTTGAATCACCACCTGAAATATATTTTTTTAAACAAAAAACTTAACCTACTATAAGAGGGTACTCAAACGAATACTTTTTTGTTTTTTTAGTGTAAAAGTATAATTTTAATAAGTGAATTAGAACCTTAATCTGTGTCAATGTTCGTCCGGGCTAATCAAATATCTACACTTTCACTATAGAGATGATAAAAGTATTAATTGCAGGAAGTGTACTCGAATTTGCATGACGGTGGAGTTGAAAACAATTTAGAAAAATTCACCTCTTTACACCCGTGTGGTAATTAAACTCCTACCCACCTATCAACGGCAAACTAGACAGAATGAGAGGGACGCCTTTGTCAGCGTACCCGCCAGTACAGGTCAATATTATAAGGTGGGAGTGTTGGGAACGTGAGTAAAGGGTATTGTTTTGCCAAAATAAATAAAATATTGCTCCAGTAAAACCAACATTTTCTTCACGTGGGGATATGAACAGTTTTTTTTTTTTAAATTAGCACTGCGTCTTCCTAACCGTTCGGGTTACACGCTTAAGTACCAATTACACTAATTGGTTAGGAATTGGGAAGGTTTAATTTTAGAGGAAGTGAACCCGCAATTGCGTGGAGGGAGAGTGGAAAACCATTTAAGAAAAACCACCCCAGTTCACCTGACTGAGATTCGAACCTTGATCTCCCCGACCTCAGCAGTCGATATCAACACGAAACTAGCGCGTGAGCCAACTGCGCCACCGAGGCGGGTATCAAAAGTTGTTGAATATTTGTCATGAGCATAGTGGTATTAAATGATAAAACTTTTTAAATGAAGAGAAAAAGTTGTCATTAAATTCTAGGACACCCTTGACAGATATTAAAGAACGATTGAGACCCACCTTGGTGGCCACGTGGTCTAAGGCGTCACTTTCGCAATAGACGACTGCTGGTGATGGGAATATCCTACTTCGATCCTGGTCGTATTTACTGAGGGTGGTTTTCCCTAAATGATTTCTCATAATCTCTTCATGCAAATGCGGCTAAATTTTCTCTAAATCTCAACCTTCCGTATCCCTAATCCATTAGCTTAGACGTATAACCTGAAAGTAGTAAGACGGGTGTTAAAAAAATTAGAACTGTTGAGGTCATCAAAGGAAGAAAATTAAGCTCTTATTTCTACTGCGATTTATATTATTTATTTTGAAAAATAAAAGGCTTTTTATAAAAAATTGCAAAATACTGTCTTTAACTCAGTTCCCCTACAACTCTTCAGTAAGTCTTAATTTTTGTTTAAAATAAGCGTTATTATGCCTTAATCTAAATAATAGGAATAAAAAACGCAGCTCAGAGGTAATGAAGGCACTCTATTTAGAAGATAGAGTGGATGGGAAAACCGAAGTATTTTTTATTTTATTTATTTGCTTTTCCCCGAAGCTTCGCTCGCGTTAATGTAAGTTTTAAAAACATGTTCATTAAAACAATAAAGATTCTAATTCAAAATTCTTAATTTCCCGTAGAGAGAATAAATCACTCAATGTATTATGTAGAGATTACCACGATGAAAACTTTAGCGTTGATTGGTGACCTGGTGGTCTAGGGGTAAGGTGTCAGACTTCTGTGTTGAGGGTCCGGGGTTCAATCCTAGAGAGAATAAATCACTCAATGTATTATGTAGAGATTACCACGATGAAAACTTTAGCGTTGATTGGTGACCTGGTGGTCTAGGGGTAAGGTGTCAGACTTCTGTGCTGAGGGTCCGGGGTTCAATCCTCGGTCACGGCACAAATTTATCTGATTGCCAAACTCTTCCTTCACCTCTGACAAGATGTGTATTAATCACAACTTGTGAACGTGAGGAATGCCAGGCCTCTACCGTGGTTCGGATTCCACGTTAAACTGTAGGTCCTCCATTTCATCTCACAATCACCCTACCATTGCACATTAGCGTAAGTGCGTATAACCCGAACGGGTAGTAAGACGCGGTGCAAATAATAATAATGATATGATGATAATTATGATGATATGAGAATAAGATAATATGATAATGATAATGATGATAATGATGATAATAATTTATCATCAGGAGCGAACAGTCAAAAGGTTGCTGCTAGAACTCTTATAGGAACACACCACATATATTAGTCCATGTGAGAAACACCTGCCGTGGAGATCAACGCCTGCCACCTTCAGGGTTTGTCCTTGCGCTGTGTTGATGCTCATCGCATATAACAAGTCTTGATATGAAATTACATGTATTCAAACTGGAAGGCTAGCTCTGATGGAACCATGGTTATTCTTGGTATCACGACCCATTTCCCGGGGTGCAAACTGTCGTGGCGGTCACCTCTATGTAAAGTTTGTAAGCGGGTCGCATTACTCAGTTTAGGTGTGTTCAAATTAGGAATCAAAATGATGGGTGCTAAAATTTTGATTGATGAGCGTGAATGGGTGAACCAAACAAATTAAGGGAATTAAAAAATTAGACATTTTTAATTAAAGTTCAAAGTTTGTACCGATTGCTATTTTCTGATTCTATGTTACACTGCTATATATTCCGACATACTTTTCATGTGGTCGAGCCAAAGGGGAAGAGAATCAGACGCATGGAAAATTTCTGATTGAGTAAAAAGAGCAATATAAAGTGGTTTTTTTTATAAAGTACTTCTTTAGTGTGAGTAATCCTCTAGTAAGTATCTCAGTGCTTTGCGAACTAATTAGTAGAATGCGTGGGTTACGTCATTCATGGTATGTAAATTTAAAAATTATATTAGACCTTTAACGACATGGAACCGCATTCTCAAATAATAACACATTCATATTCGGGTGTACGGTATATACTTGTCTGAAGGAATCACCCGTCATCACTACGAGGAGTTTCTCAACAGAAACACCTTGCTTTAGGTATTGTAAATTCTTAATTTTCCAACATTCTATAATCAACCTCATTGTAAGTAAGCGTCCAGGCAAAAGGATCTTCAGCGCATAGTTTGAAGAAAATTATTATTGTGTGTCGCATGGGTTATTCGTGACGTCATTTACATTACTGGCTTTAAAATATACACATTGTCCATTTTCGAGATTGACAGCTAAATGCTTAACACCTTGAATAATACCTTCTGGAATTGTTACCCCTCATTGGTCAAGTTAATACTTAACGTCCCTTGATCACTTCCCATATATGGTTCGGCCAGACTGACAAGCGTTTGAGCGAGTGCGCAAGCGACTGGGTGGCCAAACTGGCGAGCGTGGAACGAGCGAGCGCGTGATTAGCAGATAGCTCTCGATATTTGTTGACGAGGAAGCTCCGAATCTTGGCATCAGTGAAATGAGGGTGGTTTTGACAAGTGATTTATTGTTGTGGTTTTCTCATCCTCTTCCACGCTTATGTGATTCTTATTTGTAAAGGCCTATTTTTATAATATTGAAGTCTTTTAACATATCAGTTTTTTATAATATTATATACTATATTACACATATAGGATGATTTATGATCTTACCAATTAAATTAGCCGTTAGTAGCAAGTGTGCTAAACCTATCGATATAATAAAAATGTAAAAATGAGAAGTTTTCCTAGCACTCAATGAACCAACTACAATAATATTGCCTAGCGCCTGTAAACTAAACCGTACCAGGTCGAGCGTGCGAGCTTGAAAAATAGAACCAGTTCTATCTTTCAAGCGCGCGCGCTCTCAGTCGCTCGCTCCAGTCTGGCCACCGCTCATTACAACCAATGTGTTTTATTTCAAATTTTAGTCCTCGCCCAGTCTGGCCCGTCCTATTATTATGTTTTACTCACGTGCATACTGAATTGATTCGATGAAATTACACAGCTCACACATTAATGTGAGAATCGAAGGATTGTCTTATCACCAACGCTCAATACGGATCGTTGCCGAGCACTCTATCATCGGGATACCGTATATGGTATTCGAAACATCCGATGATGCCCGTCAACGTAGCTTTTTGAAAGTTCTTTGGCTTTATTTTTTTTTATTTAAATAGCACGCGTCTTACTACCCGTTCGGGTTATACGCTTAAGTACTAATTACGCTAATGGATTAGGAATTGGGAGGATTGAATTTAGAGGAAGTGAACCCGCATTCGCGTGGAGGAAGAGTGGAAAACCATTTAGGAAAACCACCCCCAGTTCACCCGACCGAATTCGAACCTCGATCTCCCCGTCCTCTTTTGTCGAGCTCAACACGACTAGCGCGTTAGCCAACTACGCCACCGAGGCGGGTAGTTCTTTGGTAGTCTTTGCTGCATACACGTAGACGATCGATTCAAACGTCCATATGGGCCGTGGACTGTAGGTTTGATTACACTTGCATGTGGTTGTAGGTCGCTGTTTGAATCGAACGTGTACTTTCTGAACCGACTGATTATATCAGCACACGAGAATTTTTATGATTGAGAGTGAAAGGGCTTATCAATTTTGTCAGTAGAGTTATTTTCATCTATCTTCCAGGGTTCTTTTACATGTCCCAATCGACACGGGACCGACACCTTTATTTCCCCTCTTAAGGAAGTTGTGCTACGGATTTTTATCGTTCAAGAAAAATCCGCTGACCCCGACTGGGTTTGAACCCACAAACATCCGTTTCTGAGGCGAGCACCTTACCATAAGATCACCGAGGTCGACAAAACCAAAGTAAAGACTATATTTAGAAAATTATCCATAAGTCACTAGATCTGAGCTTGAACACTTCGTTATCTCCGTCAATACCTATCAAGTACAATTCGAGTCTGACACCTTAGACCTTCGGCCACAGCTGTGGATAACAAAATGTGTTAAGTGTGTGTGAAATTAATCAAAGGGACACACACAGAGAGGCCGAATATATTAGTAGAAATAATAAACTCTGTTATCCGTGTCGATGACCGCATGGTCTTAGACGTAACTATCGCAATTGATTAGACTGCCGATGAAGGGGAGATCGGGGTTTGAATCCCGGTTGGGTGTATTGAGGGTGGTTTTCCCTAAATATTTCCCCCTCTCCCTCCACACAAATGCGGGTGCACCTCCTTTAAATTCAACCTTCCTTATCACTAACCCTTTAGCGTAGTTAGTAGGGATTTAGCCTGAACGGGTAGTAAAACGTGGGGCTAAAAAAAATCTGTTTTTTACTCGGAATATGAATAAGTAGAAAGTTATAAAGATGGATTTTGAAACAAACTACTCCAAGAATATTCTAATTCTAAAGGTTTTTTCCCTGAAAATTAAGAATAAATAAATATGAAATGAATTCTTAGAGAAGATTTTTTGTAAAATGGAGGGGAAAAAAGGAAGATGAAAAAATATATAGGTGGAAAGAAAGACAGAAAAATATTATTCGAGGAAAGCAAGCGAAGGATATAAGAGTTTATTTTTGAGAGAAATAGTGATGGCTGAAGCCCCCTCCCCATGAACCCACTATCGATATTTTACATCACCCCTTCGTCTATTTGAAGTTTTTTTTGGGCAAGAAGCCGTTTTCAGTTAAATTCGCATGTAGCCAAATATCCATGTTTTTAAATAAATTATTTATTTAATATTTACTTTCCAAACCAACTTATAAACCAAGACACGACTTCAACTATCTTAATTCTAGATCACTGTGAAAGGGGCGTCTCCCGACTCCTTGTCCTGCAATTCTCTCTGTTGTGAATTGAACCCAGGACCTTATAAGGTAAACAGTCTCACCAACGACTGAGCTAAGTGGCCGCACTTATAAAAACAAATTCAAAAACAAAATGAAAAACAAAAACTCATTGGCTTCAGCCCACCATTGAGCTATACCGATGGAGTGGCCGAAATTTCTTGGCGAAGAAAGTGCCAACTTATACGGATAGAGGATGTCATATAGCTAGCACAATGGCAGGATGAAAAAAGTTTTTTTTAATTGAGCTATATTTTAACGTTAAAATAGTTTAATTTCAACTTTAAACTAATGCAAAACCTCAAAGTTAAGTGTTTTTTATTTATTTTTATATGTATACGTTCTTTTTCGTGTGTTTTATTTAAGCTTTAAGGAAATGTTTTGACAAAAAAAAAGTTCTTCTGTTAGAATAAAAATAAAATAAATGATTTATATATATATATATATATATAGGCCTATATATATATATAGGCCTATATATATATATATATATATAGGCCTATATATATAGAGCATGCAAAGATTATTGCAAAGAATCGGTCCCGTGGTGTAATGGTCAGTACATCTATCTACCAACTGAAGGGTCCTGGGTTCAATTCTCGGTTCGCACCATGATTATTTTTCCCGAAAGGGGAATTATCCCAAAGGTCATCAGGGTTTGGTAGGTTAGGCTTAAATTAGGTGCAAGTGTTACCACTGGTCCCACACTCACATATTCACTATTACTATCATCTGATCTCATCCAAGGAAAGGATGTACAATTAGTACATTCGGACGTAACCTGGGTAACGGTACATTAGTACTGGCTAACATTTCCACTAACTTGGCTACGAGTGATGTAGCCCAGACAGCCATATATTTATCATTGTACAAGTTTGTATAATTGAATTTTTGGAAATGGTCAAAATATAGGTACGTAGGCCTACCGCTTAAAAAATACATTTTTATTTCTCTTCAATGGCCTATTATCTTATTAAACAATGGTAACAAAATATTGTTTATCAATATATGTGAGCAGCTAGAGCATGGAAATAATTTAAACAGAGTATTTGTTTAATAGATAGATTCCTCAAAGAGAGGATTCAATCTAATTTGTATTATCTTTCTTTCTTAGTTTGACGAACTCATGAATTAGACTTTATAGCACAACAATCCATAACAAACTATTTCATAATGAGCACTAGAAGCACTGCAATAATACACCATCTCTTTAATAAACGTCCTCGTTGTTCCGTTATATTGACCTCCCCGACACAGGATTTCAATTTGCCGCCCGGATAACTAAAGAGTGCATTTTATGAAACTGCGTGAGGTGAATGAGTCATTCAACGGTGTGCTTTGCACGCAGCTCCGCGTGAAAGTGGCCTAAGAGGAGGAGGGGAAAAGAAGAGCGCTCCTATACTAGACTAGGAGGGGGGGGGTGACAGAAAAACCTGGCAGCGTGGCAACGTCGCAGCGGTGAAGGTTTCGAGCGGTGGCCGCTAGGTGGTGTCGTGGTCAGACACAGCCCCTCCCCTATCTTCCCCCACCAAGCGGAGTTGGAGCTCTTGTTTTCAGGGAGAGTTCAGACTTCAGATGACCGAAATTCAGTTCAGCGGATGCAGCTGTGAAGTTGCGTTGTTATTATGTGTTATGTGATCATAAACTGTTTGTTTATATGTTTATAGTGGTGTATCTGTGGCTGT
Organism: Timema podura; assembly: GCA_033556935.1. Taxonomy (NCBI): domain Eukaryota; kingdom Metazoa; phylum Arthropoda; class Insecta; order Phasmatodea; family Timematidae; genus Timema; species Timema podura. Next base: position 60,462,262 of record JAVRXN010000011.1, read on the forward strand.
GCAAGGCCACGTATGTGTGGATCGGCCCATAAACACTTTGTGTGGTCTTTTTTCTTTTTTTTTTTTCTTCGTTGCCACTGATCTACCAAGAGAAGCTATGTGAGAACTTCGTAAACGAAGTTTGTGGAATGTTTTTGAAAGCTTTATTTTTTTCGTGGGGAGTAGTGGAATTTGATATATAAATCATGAAGGTTAGAAATAAATAATGATGAGGTACTCATTACTAAAAACACTTTCCAACAATGGATATTTCTTTCTGACTAATTAAAAAGTGTGTTTCAAGTGATCCTTTGTTACGAACACGTCATCTTCTGTGTGGATAGTTATATAAAAAAAGAGTTTCAAGTTACTGGGTCATGCTGCCGCGTCTTGTAAAACAAACTCATAGCTTCTGAAAATAATGTAAGTTTTATTCTCTTACATATTACTATGCATGTCTAGAAGGTATTCCGAAACATACAAATTACTTATCTCGTGTCACGCACGGTTACGATACTTTCCTCAAAAGTATTGTTGAATAAGACCTACATAGTTTGCTTGTTGTTTTCTTTAAACACAATGTAATATTTTTTAAATAGATGCCTTTAGTTAGTCATGGACCATGGTATTGCTATCGACTATTGTTAATCACATCTTACGTCACTCATTCGACCAAGGAATTGGTTTTTAACGATGGTAATACAGGATGGATGAACCACGCAACGTTTTATCTACGTAGGGCAATTTTTAGGGTGTAGTAGGGCCCATCAAGTCTTTTTTTTTTTGTTTTATCGAATGCTTGTAAACTTGTGTTAAGGGCTTGCAGGAATACCTTTTAGTTGCGTACTTGCTAATTGAGTTTACGTTTGAGGGTTAAATAAGCTATTGGGCCTATGTGGGAGTTTGACTAATGTAACATCACATAAATATCTACAATCTGTGTTTGATAAAGGGGATAAATAAGACTTAATATCTCGTCATATTGATATCTTTGTGGACGTAATATTTCCTCCAAAGTTCAAGCATTTTAGGATACTATCAAGATTAAATTTGGCATGAGGCGTTCTCCTGTCAAATAGGTGATTCGAGCATAAATTTTTATAACTATGAATTGAATAGGCCTAGTATATATTATGAAGTATGATTAATTAAATAAAATCATTGTATTAATAGATATTTTTGGCGTTTATTGACCCCAAAAAATGTTCCTGAGCACAAGATAAATTTCGTTTATTAAGATTTGGCAAATTATAAACCACTGAATTTAAGGAGAGTAGGTATCCCTGCCGAACCCAAGCTCCAAATTAAGTATAAAATTTATTTATTTTCAGTTTTTTTTCAAAGAATCGGACGCCAAGACTTTTGCATCATTAAATGATAAAAAGTTGATTTTATCACCAGAATAGTTTTATTTTACACACTTCGGTGGCCGCATGATCTAACGCGCGACTCTCGCAGTAGACTAGACTGCTGGTGAAGGGGAGATCGAGGTTCGAATCTCGGTTGAGTGTACTGAGGGTGGTTTGAAAAAAATCCACACTACCTCCACGCAATTGCGGGTACACTTCCTATAAAATATAACTTTCCTAATCCCTAAAATCATTGGCATCATTAGTCTATTAGCGTTAAACCCGAACGGTTAGTAAGACGTGGTGCTAAAAAAAAATTGGTGCAAGAAACTATTGTTTCTTATAGAAAATGTTTAAAAAAAAAGTTGGTTTTGCTTTTTTAGCTGTAATTTGTCTAGTTAACGATATTTATCAAAATTATTAAGTAGCTAAACTCTTTTGGACTCGACAGGGAGTTGAATTAGGGACCATTTATCTTCAACCCGACCTAACTAACTGCCGTAGTCATGAGGGAGAAATGCCGGTGGGCATGAGGTCTGAATGTTTGACTCATTTAGTCTTGTTTGACGGTGATGTAAAGGTCAGGGTTCGCGTTTAGTCGGGTGTACTCAAGGAGTTTTTCCCTACGTAAATGGGTTACCATTCTACCTCCAAGTGAATTAGGGTACATTTCCTTTAAGTTATACTATTCTCATCCTTACCTTATTAGCTTGAACTGGTACTAAGACGTGCTGAAAAACAACAAAATACTCAAGGATATTATTAGGTTTTAATACTGATAAGCTGGTTTGTCAAATTGCACCTTCAAGTCGTAGAAACCCTCTTCGGTGGCCGCTTGGGCCAAGATGCTATTTTTGCAATAGACAAGGCAGTCGATAACGGGTAGATCGTGGTTCGATCCTGGTCGGGTGTAATGAGGGTGGGTTTTACTAAACGGATTCCCACTCTCCGTGCAAATGTGGGTACACTTTCTATAAATATATCCTGTCTCATCCCTAGCCTAATTAGTACATAAGCGTATAACCCTAACGGGTAGTAAAACGTGGTGCTAAAAAAAAGTCGTAGAATTCTGGTTTAAATTAATTCTGTATCTGACGTGTGATATTAAAGTTACTTGTAGCTGGTAGAAAGGTTCTTTTTAGAAAATGTAGATCTTTTTTGGGGTCAGCACTAATAATATTTTACTATTTAATTAGTGTTATTGATTGTACCTTTCAGAAAATACAGCTGCAGATCACATGACTTGACATATGAATATGCGAAAGTTAACTTTTCTATCATAGAAGGCTTTTCCAATTGAAATAGGATCACTATATTCCTACAATAATTAAGGAAATGCCTTGTATTAATTATCTTTATTTCTTTGCAATGAAATCACCAGAGTTTATTACACTGGTAATAAGACGCTGTAGAAAAATGAACTAGTTTCTCAAACGAACTAGCGTGGCAACTGACAATATTCGCGTTATATTTACGACACGTTTAAATTTTCACCCTACATGGGCTACGCCATATGCTTACTGTTCTTATGATTTGTTATATGTTCACATTTCTTATCCTGAATCTCGTAATATGTCAACTAATGATTAAAGTAAATGTGTCGTTCGGTAAAACTCTTCAAATTAAAACAATTTCCACAAACTGTATAACGCCATTAGCATTTTTATTTTTCTGATACCCCCCTCGGTTACGTAGTTAGCTAACGCGCTGGTTTCGTGTCGAGCTAGACGGCCGAAGACGGGAGATCGAGGTTCTAATCTTGCTCGGGTGAACTGGGGTGTTTTTCCACTCTCCCACCACGCAAATACGGGTTCACTTCCTCTATATTCAGCCTTCCCATTTCTTAACCCAATAGCGTAATTAGTACGTAAGCGTATAACCCGAATGGTTAGTAAGACGCGGTGCTAAGTTTAATTTTATTTTTATTTTTTCAAAAATAGGCTTCGACATTAAATTAATAGAATGGTGATCATTTCGCTTATTATCATTTTTACTTTAAATTTCGATTCGTACATCGATGCTTATTTATTTGTACAAGCTACCTGTGATTTGTTTATATCTAGCCGTACGTAACGACACTCCTTAAGAAATTTGGTCTACTGAGTGTAATACGTACTTAACGAATATGTTCCCGTTTCATAATCAGACTCAATACACTGAAGTGCGGCGTTATACTCATACAGGACGACACCGACCTAAACTTGAGTGGAATGGGCAAGTTTTGCATATGAAGGAAATAGGGAAATGCATGTTATTACTCGGTCAGTAAGTTGTTAACATCTCACCTGCTTTCAAGGAATGTAAAACTCGCAATAACTTAAACAAAATAATAATTTTACCTTACATGAGGAGAAAAAATGTAGGGTGTTCGAAAACAAGGTAGGCCTACTTGGAAGATATTTTATCCAACAAGGGATGAGGCTAATGGGGAGTAGAGGAGGTAACATAATGATGAGTTACATACCTTGTACTCATCACAAGACATTGTTACGATAATCAAGTCTCGTAGATTACGGTGGGCAGAACATGCAGTGCAAATGGGAACATTTAGAACTGTGTTCAGGTTATTGACTGGCAAACCAATTGCGAAGAGACCATTGGGAAGACTTAGACGCAGATGGGAGGATAACATTAGAATGGACCTTAGATACACAGGGTGTAATGAGGTGGACTGGATGGAACTAGCTCAATATAGGGATATATGGCATCGTTTTGTAAGTGCGGCAATGAACTTCAAGAGTTCCTAATGCCATAGAATAAGTTGGAAAGTTGAAGTATTTAACATCAAGCTTATCACATTGCTAAAACAGGCCTTAATTGTTAATGGTTGAGATTTATTTTACATAATAAGCTTAAACATGTCTTTAGATTGAAAAATCGCTCACATTTTACACGGATAAAAAGTGGAATTGAAAGAAACTATACCCACAACATTTTCATGGAGGTAAAGGGGTAAACGCTCTAGGGAAAAATACCCTAAATAGACGCTAGGCGGGACTCAAACCATTCCTCCCCCTCACCGGCAAACAAGATTAAATGGATTTGATATTTAATCTTCGTGTCTTTTTCCAACTCATCTTAATAAAATCCGTACCAGAAATGATCAAAATTATTTAATCTTACTCTGGTAGGCTATAAATACAGTAAGATTTTTTAATGTTAATTTTTTTTTAACAAAAGGGCTTAAGCCTCTTGGCAAAGAAAATAAAAGATGAATTTGCTTTAAATTGTCGACGTTAATACATACCCAAAATATAAAGATCTGCCAAAATACCTGATGAAAGATAAGATAATATGTTTGCAAACTAGTCGAGAATAATTCATACTTGGGAAATATTTTTATAGCCCATTTAGAAAGAGCATTATAACCACTAATGTAAAACTAAATCTTTGTATAACTATCTCACCCTTATATTACTTTAAAATCAAGAAAACCATACTATAAACACACACAAAAAGTGTTTTTTTTCCCCAAGATAGAAACCAAACAACCAGGTTTTTTTTAAAAAAGTTGGAAACCCCGCTAGCTGCTATTTAAATAATATTTTAAAGCCGGTAGAACCACTAAAAAAAGGTAAGTTGGTAACTTTGTCTGCCTGTGCAAGTTGCATTGCTATATATACATAATTTTGACCTTTGAGTATACCTCTTTAGTTTTAATGTGGGTAATTAAAATAAACTGTTTTCATAAGCAAATGCTTTTAGCTCTATCTAACGTTTAGAAAGGAAATAAAAGTTCTTCCGTTGAAAACAGCAAAAAAACATGCACGACATCAAAAGGTTCTGGACTTGAATCCCAATGTAGAAGTTTAATGTAACGCAATTATAGCCTAATATGTCTTATTGCTGTTTCGTTACATTTACGTAATATTTCTTGTCAAAGTCTTTATAGCAACATAGTAGCCACGAACCGGAGAAGGGGGGTGGGGGATCAGCTTTTTTTTTGTGTGTTTGGGGGGAAAATAACCCAGGTAAAACACAGGTGATTTTGCATAAAGCTAAGAAAATGTTGGAAATGTACTAACTTTAATAATTTTACTTTTAATATTTGAGTAGTAGGTATATACTGTATTAATCCAAAATGAGGGTATTTTTTTCTCTGACATGCTCTTTATAAATCTACAGTGTGGCCTAGAATTGCGCCCTACTTAACAAAATTATGTGTCTTTTACCTCCTCCTTTTCACGTTGGCAATTCAGCTGCAGATCTTTTTTCCCTCCTTAGCACCGCGTCTTACAACCCGTTCGGATTATCTACGCTTATTTACTAATTACGCTGATGGTTTTAGGGATGAGGAAGGTTATATTTAGAAGAATTGTACACACATTTTCGTGGAGGTAAAGTGGAAAACCATTTTCGATAAACCACCCTCAAGTACACCCGACCGAGATTCGAACCTCGATCTACTCGTCATCGACAGTCTAGTCTACTGCGGGAGTAGCACGACACACTAATTCACACCACGTATTTTATTTTAACTAAATTTATTTTATAGGCCTACTTAAAACTCAATTTCAGGAAAAAGTGAGATTCCTCCTGAAAAAACACTTGTGATTTCTTTTGTTAGAAAATAGTGGTAACCCTGCGTAAACTCCTACACTGAAAGATTACAAACGTACCTTGCTTGGCTCCACAATAGTATAGCTAATTGTTTCTCAAACTGTAGCACGCGTTACCCCTCCCCCCCCCCTCTCCATAGAGTACCTAACATGCTTCAAAGCTTTATAAATAGTAACTTTTTTTTTTGAATCGACAAATGAAATTAGTTTATGACGTGATGTCATGGATGAAACGACCGTTTATACTACAATCCATAGCAGGTATTTTAATTACATTTGGGGGTGGTATGCTGGTTAGGCCCTGAAAGGGACACGCGACTGGTAAAAGTTTGGTAAACGCTTCCTAAGCTTATAAGAGAGGTCCACTGTGTAATAAATCAGGGTACGACTGCTTGCTACCTTTCCTGGTAAACTACGTTTAGCCTACATGTCATATTGTAATATTTATGTAGAATATTCATAGCTATAGACTTCTGGTAGTACCACTGAATTATTCATAGTTGATTTATAAAGCTACATTTTGTTATAAAGATGAAACAGTTTTGACTTTGGTAGAATCTCGTATAGTTAATCCGCCAGTTTAAGGTGGGAATTGTAGAGAATACGAGAAAGGGTAGATGTTTTTTTCAATTTTTAGATCAAAACTTTTTTTTTGTCAAAATAAATCAAAATATTGCTTCAGTGGAAACACAATTTAATTTTCTTCACGTTGGACCTCAACATTTATTTAAAATCTGTGTGAAAATTTAATGACAAAAGTTTATCATCTAATGCAACTTTGCTCATGACAGACATTCAAGAACTCTTGTTATCTCCATGTGAAGAAAATTAAAGCTCTGTTTGTATAGAAGCAATTTTTTATTTATTTTAACAAAAAAAAATTTTTTTGTTCTAAAAACTGCAAAAACACCTTTTATCGCGTCCCATATCCTCCCATAAGATCCTTTTCGGGCGGTCTTAAATAGTTGATCTAGTAGAATTTTAATACAAAGAAAATTTATGAAAATATATATATTTTTTTGTGGTCGACATTTTATATATTACTGGTATTTTTAAAAATAAATATTGATATATAAAAGTGACATTCGCACATAACATGATTAGACTTATGAATAAGTGAGAGTACCTAGATCTTGTAGTTGTCAGAAAAGGTTTTCCTATGAAAATTAAACTATAGATCTATTCCTATATATTCATATGCAGTAGAATTCTGTTTGCACTTCTCCATTTTACCGATGATAAAAACCTAAGAATTATAGGCTAAATACCGTACTGTACTTATGTAAATCTTGGCTACGCTATAATAATGTACTATTCCCTAAAAGGTTCTTCAAATACAGACAGGGTATAGGTCTGGTTGTTTGATCAAACATTTAAAATTCTGAAAACACTATATTATATTTATTGAGTTTGGATTTACTGTATGTACAGAATAACTCTAGAAAAACAGAGGATAGCTTTCCTCTTATTTTATCACCTGTTCAGGTTATACTCATTTATGATAATTATTCCAATGGGGTAGGGATGAGGAAGGAAGCACTTGATAGTTAAATCCACCCGCATTTTCGTGGTAGGAGGGGGGGTGTTAAATCGTTTAGGAAAGCCATCCTCAGTAGACCCTATTGGGATTCGAACCCCGATCTCCCCGTAGTTTGCAGGTAAGTCCAACACAATGAGTGTGACGCCTCAGACCATTTGACCACTAAAGTGGGTTTTGACCTATATTCATCTAACATTTCATGGATGCGCTTTGAAGTTTAGATGGGAGTGTAGAGAACGCGAAAAAAAAGGGCAGTATTTTTGAAGTTTTTATAGCAAAATATTTTTTTGTTGGTCAAAACAAATAAAATATTTTCCCAATAGAAATATAGGCTAGTTTAATTTTTTTCACATGGTGAACTTAGCTCTTGAATATCTGTCGAGGGTGTCTTGGTTAAAAACAACTTTTCCTCTTCGTTTAAAAAGTTTCACATTTAATGCCGCTATGCTAATGAGCGACGGATATATTGAACAACTGTTGATATCAACATGTGAATGAAATTAAACTCTATGTTTCTACAATTTAGGAGAAATAAGCGTGAGAAGGAAAGGGGTGGGGAGGGGTGATAAGGAAGGACCGTGAACTAAGGTCTGTATTAATGTTGTTTTTATATAACAAAACATTTCTAGCTAAAATAAATAAAAATAATTATTTTAGTAGATACTTTTGGTTTAATTTTCTACAGTTCTTAAATATTTGTCACGGGACTCACAGAATTTTAATAAGCTTTATTTTTTTATCACAACTTAAAAAGTATTGTCTAAATTTTGCGATACGGATGACAATTATTAATTAACTGTTGATACTACAAAATGTAGAAAATCCAAATAAACTGAAATGATGAAGCAATATTTTATTTATTTTAAACCAAAAGAGATTATTGTTGTAAAATCCACAAAAATCTTAACCCTAATAATAAGCGTTCTTTTTCCACCCCATATTAAAAATAATAATCATGGTACGATGGTTGAGTTCTAGGCAGACTAGTTCTGGAGCTGATGATATGATGAGCGCTAGAGATGGAATGAAGGGCTAGAGCTAGGCTGGCCGCCAGAATGCGCAGCTGTATCCAACCAGCACTGAGCGCGGTTGCCAAATGGTATCCCTACGATCCCAACACATGTATCAGGGCTAACGTAAAACGGAAAAAGAAGGGGAAAAAAAAAGCAGAAGCGCGTGTGATGCTGATTTACTATCTATGCTTTGCTTTCATCTGTGGCGAACACTCCATACTAATTAGTGGATATCTCTTTACTTATCTTACACAGATATAAGTGTGCGGCTTAATCGCTTTAATCTAAAAAAGGGAATAAATAGTAAGTGGTCCTCAAGTATACACCGTCTTAAGACGAGTCCGGTTCAGAAAGGCTTTTTTAAAATTTTATTTTAAAGCCCCCCCCCCCCGCGTTTCATTACCCGTCTCGGTTATACGCATATATGATTACGCTTCGGATGAGGAAGGGTGAATTTTAGTGAGAGTGTACACACATTTGCGTGGAGAGAAAGTAGAAAAAACTCAGTACACTCGATCGGTATTTGAACCCCAATCTCTTCGTTATTGGCATTGAGGAGTGTTAACCATTCATCTATCCATGCTAATTAGAAAACACATCACTCCAGTATCTTCGTAAATATTTCGACAAAATTTTAGATAGACAACATCTGCAAAAGTGTTTGAATGCTCTAAAGCGTCTACCCTCACAATAGACTTGACTGACTATAACGGTGATATTAGGGTTCGAATCTCGGTCGGATGTATTGAGGGTGGTTTTTCATAAATAAATTTTCACTCTCCCCCATGAAAATGCAGGTTCAGTAACTGTATACTCAACCCTTATCATCCCTAATGAATTTTCCTATTTAGTTTATTATTACGAACGGGTTGGGAGATGCACTGACAAAAAAAAAGTGTGAAAAAATGAACAAAAATTATGTACAGAAAATTTCAAATATAATAGGATTCTGGTAAGAAGAATATTTTAGAAAATACATATTTCTGCGGTCAACTTAGATATTTTGCTATCATATTAGTAGGTTTTTAGATATTGTAAAAATCAGAGACAAATCCGGGAAATATAAAAGAAAGTCACTGGAATTCTCAGATATTCTTGCGATTTAATTTTTTAAATAAGAATTGAAATAGCTTATTGACATATTTGTATTTAATAATTCCTGTGCCTGAGTTATAGAAATTATTTAAAGCAATGAACATAACTAGATTTTTTTTATAATCTTACATTTAATAATAAAATACTGGGAAAATCCTTTTTTTTTTTGCTTAAAAAACCTGGAAAAGTCAGTTAACTTAATTATCGAAAATATGTATCAAAACATTATTAGTATTAATTCATAGGTATTGATAATATTTCAAAAGTGCCAGAAGATCAAAAGATTTGAGTCTTGGTTGTATTAAAATGATATTTTCAAAACTTTTGTTACTATCAAAGTTTCTTCATTTCTGAATTTAACTAAATATGTTAGAGCTTATTAGGAAATAAAAAAAAGTTGCTAGTTTAGTCCTATCCCTCTTTCCCCTGGTACATTTCAATATTCTTTTTGAGTAAGGCCGTTTAGGAAACTATTTAGTAAACATTATAATATATCTAAGATCTATAGTTAATTATTTTTTTCACCACGTCCTATAACCTGTTCACGCTGTACGAATATCTGATCATAATTACTCTAAAGGGGAAGGAAGCATTTTAGAGGTAATATACCCGTATTTGCGTGGAAGAAGAGTGGTAAACCATTTAGGAAAAACCCTCAGTAGACCCGACTGGGATTCGAACTCCGATCTCTACGTCTGCAGCGGGCCAGTCCAACACGAGAATGAGGCCTTAGCCTAAGCTCCTTATTACCGTACACCATAGCTTATAATTATATATTTAAGTTCCTTATTACATCATAACTTAAAATATTTTTTTTTTCATAAAATACATTGTTTTGTTTTAGCTGCCAAAATTGATAACATTTTACTATATTAGGCTATAAATGCTTTTATATGGACAGTGAAAGTATATACAGGATGTTTCCGGGTTAAACGGATTTGGGAAGTGGTAGGGGATCAAAAAACTAACTAAAAATATATTTTGGAGATTTAATCGTTTTAACTTCCTTTTAGAGCAAACGGCAAAAAAACTAAATAAAAACATGTTTTATTGCAGAGGTCCTCGGCAATGGCTTGATATTAATTTTTCTTGGAAGATGGATCGGTTGTGCTGAACCTGTGGCTTGGCCTTTCCGTTCATCTGATTTAGCCTCATTAGATTTATTTTTTTAAGGGGAGCTCTCAACCAGAAAGTGTATGAAGTGCTTGTTAATGACCTTCAATCATTACGACAAAGGATACCGCAAGCGTGCGAAGAAACAGTCACACAATGTCTGCCAACCACTCGTTCTGTAATTGATAAGTGCAATGCTTGTCTCCAGGCTGAAGGCCGCCAATTTGAACAAAATAAATATATTTTATTTAATACAGGCTTATTTGTTTTTAGTGTGTTTTTTGCTGTCTAACACTAGTAAATCTCCAAAATGCATTTTGAGCAAGTTTTTTAATCCACTACCACTTCTCAAAGTTTATCCGTTTAACCCGGGAACACCCTGTATATTGAAAAAAAAAAACCTTCAGATCATATGAATTGATTTGAATCTGTGAAAGTAGATCAAGTAACTCTGTCAAATAAGAGGACCTTTCTATGAAAATTGGATTGTAGGCGTGTGATTTTTCTTTCTTTGACTTTTGTTTGTTGAAGTTTAGTCGCGTCTTGTCAAAACTCGGCCAGATATAAACTTTGAAACGCTTGTGAAAACATACGTTGCGAGAAACGTTTTATATTATTATTATTGGCAGCTTTCTTACTTTCAGTTTTACTTTCAGTTGTATGAACTCCAGTTGTGTATTTTTGCTTTCTTTTTTTTTCATTTTGAGTTGATATCTCGGTATTGTTGTCGTCATTTGACCCATTTATTTATAAAAGAGCTCAAATCAATATAAAATATTTTTCAAGTTTTATAAGTCAAGAGCCCTTCCTACCCAGAGGTATGAGTTTGTAAGTTTCAACTTTAGAAAGCTTGGTTTTTACAATGTAGCTTTTTTTCTGTAAAGATGGAGTTTTCAATATCAAAATCACGTGTGTTTTTGTGTGTGTGTATAGCCTATATATAAAAAAACTCTGTATAACGTTGTATTTAAAAAATAATAGGCCAGCTTTTTAAACTTCAAACTTAAAAATACATGCCTCTGGGTAACACTCTGTACTTTTTTTTACGCGCCAGCCATTCCAGTGACATACATGCACTTGTCAAGATAAAATTGCCCATGTTAATGTATTCTAGTATAATTCGGTGAGTTTTATAAATATAGCATTGAAATAAAAACCATTCATTAATTCTAAAATGATTATAAAAATAGTCTTACGTTGTAACAATTTTTTGTTGTCACCGAAGTTGTTTATTTGTATACTTTCTTTAAAAATCTTTTACAACTTAAAGACTATAAATTTAATTTATTCCAAAATTGGGCATTATTTTCTTACTAAGAACTACGTTAAAAATGTTCATTAAAGAATAAATGTCTATTATAGTTTGGGAACCAATAAAAAGTTAATTTTGAACTGCAAGTCAATGCTGTCCATATCTAATAGCAAAGTGTTTATACTCATCAGTGGAAGAGGGGAAGTTTTAACAACAGATAAACAAGAGGACCCTAAGTGTGAACTAATAATTTTCTTCCCTCATTTTCTATTTCATTTATTTCTGTAGCCGCAGTGTGATTGTGCTTGATGTTAAGATGCGTCAAGTTATGATGCAAGCCGCTTAGCAAAATAGCTTCGAATTCTCTTAAAGATTTTGAAAGGCACTGTACAAAATTTAGCATCTAATATTTTTAGGGTTAGAGCTATTTTATAAAACTCAATTTTTCCTTTATTTAGACTCAAATTAGGTTATTAGCTTATGTGACTTCACAAATGGTCTCAATCATTCATACTTAATGCTATATCGCTCAGCGTGACTACCGAGACAGAGCGTTAAAACTTTGGTGTGGGTGGTAAGGAAAATAGTTTAGAGAGGAATGCACTAGCATTTGTCTGAAGAGAGGATTGGAAACAACCAATTGAGCACCCCAAGGGATAACTCCGTCTCCAGTGCATCCTGTCGGTATTGAACCCCTTCCGGTCACAGCCAGACGTGCTAAGAGGGTGTTCAAGTATTTCGTAAGCACCTTAGGTGGTAAAGGGGGTTCGAGCTTTGCTATTTTTGCTGACAAGGTGGGAGGGGGGGGTCGGAACAATGCTCACGTAAGACAGAGAAAGACAGGCAAAATGGAGGGAGGGTGCATCGCAAGCCACTTGGACTTCGTGCAGCTTTGGGCAGCAAGAAGATGCTGAGTGGCTAAACGAGGAAGACGTGGAGAAACTTGGAGAAGCCTATAGAAGTATGCCAAAGCTTTAGTGACTTCCCCTCTAACCCCCATAAATAGAAACATAATAATTGAAAGTGTTGAGACGTGGATTCAAGGATCTTGGTCATCGAATTAAATGGAGTGTAGGCCTTTAGGTATTTTTTATTAATATAATATTCATGTATTCATTAATATTTTTTTATAACTTCAATAAAAAGTAAATTAAAACTTTAAACTTACAATGTTTTAAAATTTTAAAATTTATATGTTCAATAAATTTTAATTAATTGTATACCAGTGTTAATTGTCAATTATTTCGCAATATTAATTTACACCTTTATGTTAATAATTACCAGCAATTTATAAATTGCATGAATTTTTAATTTTTGTATCATCGCGTCTGACTACTTGTTCAGGCTAGAGGCAAAATTCCATGAGAAAAAGAATTGTTATTCCTGTGAACAAATGAAAAAAAGTCAACAAATCTTACGTAAGCAAGAGGGGAGGGGGTCAGGCATTTGCTTATTTTTGCTTACGGGGGGGGGGGGGGAGAAGGGTTAAAAATTACCAAAAATGTGCTTACATAATACTTGAACGCTCCCTAATCACTGAATAAACCCCGCCGGTCATAAAGGTTTATAGTTTTTAGTTAAATTTTCAAAATTTTCATAGAAATTATTGACTAGGGCTGTTAATATAAATAATTCTTATTCGGTAGTGGCTAAGTTATTAAATGCGCATTGGTAGTCATGTGAACAAAGGCCTAAATTTCGAAATATATTAAATCTACCATGACAAAGAAATAGAAGTTCTAAATACTTGTCGGGTAAGCTGAGGGTGTTTTCCCCAAAGGATTTCCTACTTTCATTTCACACAAATGCGGCTACATCTCCTTTACAACTATACTTTCCTCTTCCATAGTCCATCACATTTATATATGTACATGCGTATAATCCAAATGGACACTGCAACGTGGTAGAAATTAAGCTATGGTGTTTTATACGTAATAATAAAAAAATAAGTAATTGTACTATGGTTTGTTTCGAATGCGTTTTAAACCAACCAAGCGCGTGTTTTATATCTCTTTAGGTAGCCTATGTAGAACCATAATGCCTCCCTAGGAGCATTAATAAATTATAGTTATCTGCTGGATGTCAAGGTTTTTAAAGAGTTAGCCCGTTTAATTCGTGAACCCTAAAAGGCCTAACTTTTTTTGCTTTTAGCCTGTCTTTCTCCCCTCACTTCCATACGGACTTTCTTACCCCTCGAAAACTTTTAGGGAGATTAAAACTCTGGTTAAACTAAATTACTAGATAGATATGAGCTGTAAAGTCCAAGGTTTTGTGGGATCTAACATAGTTTTTCTTTATCACACTATTTAACAGCAATATTGTAGTGCCCCCCCCCCCTTTTAAAAATCGAAGTGAGATGATCGATATACTTTTTACTTTCTCTCTATCTTACAGGTAGAGAAAGTATTGTGATCGTCAAAAAAATCGAACTCGAGATTTTGATGAATTTTGACGTTTCATGACTTCCTGAATCCGAAAAAGTGGTTTTTGAATTTCCGTCTGTCTGTCTGTCTGTCTGTCTGTCTGTCTGTCTGTCTGTCTGTCTGTCTGTCTGTACCTCCAACTAGAGCCTAAACTATTTTACCGATTGAGCTGAAACTTGATATCTAGGATTTTCATAGGGTTGCCCCGAGGGGTTTTTGGAATTGGATATCTACCCCTAAAATTAAGGGTAGTTTACTGAAGGGCAAAAAGAGAAAAAGTCGATTTTCTCAAAATCGGCTCTAACGATTTTGATTAAATTTCATTTATGAACATAAATAAATATTCCAAACAAAATGGCTACTCTCAATATTTCGGCAAAATCGTTTTAAAGGGCTCCGGTCTGATGCGTAAATTAACATTTTTTTAAATAGCTCCGAAACTATTTGAGATATGAAATTACTTAGCATTACAAATATGTATATATATTTATAATACAGATATTTTATCCGAAACATATTTTTATAAAATCAATAACTTTCAATATATACGCAATTATATGAATTTTTTTAACTTTTTGGACATTAAAGTTTAAGTATTGCGACCGTAAAAAAAAAACTAACCTGAAATGTTGATGGATGTCGACGTCTCATGACCCCCCGAACCCTAAAAAATAGTCTTTGCAATGCCGTCTGTCTGTGTGTCTATAAAAACTTAAAATTAAGGTAGTTTACTGAAGGACGAAAAGAGAAAAATTTGGTTTTCTCAAAATCTGCTTAAACGATTTTGATTAAAATTCGTATCTAGGCGTTGATTAAGATTATAAATAAACTGGCTATTTTCATTTTCCTATGAAAATGATTTTTAGGGTACATTACAGAAGCGTTAAATTCCGTATCTCCACAACTATTGGAGAAACTAAACAACTTATCATTGCAAAATTGTAGGACTATTAGAAATAAAAAACTTTTATTTGACATATATTTTTATAAAAACAGCAGTTTCTGAGATATTTGCAAATATATTAATACAATTTTGTGAGCTTTAGTTGTAAACATATACTACTTAAGTCTTAACGCAATAATACTCCAATGCCATAGAGTAATTAAATATAAGTAAGTATCTAAAAAAGTATGTTATTTTTCCTTAAATCTCTTAGGAGAAATGTTTGCATAGCAATGATCTATCTCCATTTTAGACTCAATAGTCAATATTTACATTTTTTATATGGTCAAAATGTATAAATGAATAATTAAATATCAATGCGATGACTTGAAGATCTGCAACACCTTTTAAAATGTTAAAATTTTAACCAGAAATCGAAATTTTAAAACGAAGTGTTGACCCTTGTGGAAGACATTAAACTGTTTGAAATGTTCTTAGGTGGACAAAGATGCGCCTCTTTTCTCATTGATTCTATATCATTGTATATTATTTTATGCGTGTTCTTATGTGGAGTGGTGATGATACAATGTACATTATTCCGTTCAGAAATCTTACGAGTTTATAGAAAGAGAGAGAAAGTCTGTGCGGTGTGCCGTACCATTTATTTCTTATAAGACAAGAATCTTTATATTGTGTTCTTATAGCTCGAACGAGCAGTATGCGAGAACAAACCTATAGTTTTTAAAATAAGCACGGCGTGGCAGACATTTTCGGTGTCACAAACCACGTGACTCAACAGGAAAGTTTGTTTATTCCAATTTTAATTAGGAAGGGTCGTTAAGAAAATACGAACAAATTATCATTGTGGCTAAATTTAATATTATTTTTGTAGAGATGGATTGAATCCACTTTTTTTAAGAATACGAATTTTCTTTTTTTTCCTACGAATCCCGAATCTTGATTTCTATTCCGAATCTTGGGGGAAAAATTATTGACTTAAGGAATTTTATTCACATATTTCTCTCAACGGTTGTTGAATATGTCATGAGCTTAGCGGCGTTAGATGGGAAGCTTTTTAAATGTAGGGAAAAGGTTATCATTAAATTCAAGGACACCCTTGACAGACATTCAAGAAGTATTGAGGTCACCATACGAAGGAAATTAAACTATGTTTTTACCGGATAAATATTTTATATATTATAGCAAAAAAAAGTTTTCTATAAAATCTGCAAAAACACTTACCTTAAATCGTGTTCCCTACATCCCCACCTTAACATAAGTTAGAATAATCGCAAATATAAATCGTAACTAAACGTTGCCATTTTTTGTTTATTCATACATTCAATTAAAGTGTTAAATTAATGAATCTTCTGATCTGGTTCTTAAGCTTGTTCTTTAATTATGTTGAATCTGAACCACCAATAGGCAGAAACCAATTATACCTCTAAAACAAATTTCATCCAATAATTTGGAATAAATTTTATTTTTCTTAGGATCTCGAATCTGATCTCCAATCTCCTTAAGGATTCGAGCGTATCTTCCATACTTTATAGTGTATTTTTAGTGTTATTTCATAGTTATTGATAGTATAATTATATCAAGAATAACCAAATGAAATAATTTTTAATCAAGAGGATTATTAATTCCTTTAGTTGTACTACTAGGCCGCTTACCCACCGGTCTAAACAAAACCATAATCGAACAAGAAAATCTATTCGACAAAGAAATTTACATTAATTTTTAAATTGGAGCTTCCCCACAGACCAAAACTTTGTTTAAAAATGAATTTTTGTTTATTAAACATCGAACGACTGTCTGACCAAGTCCGGCCTGGTTATGCAATGTTCGATGGAAACGTTTGAAGAACAAAGCCAACTGCGCATGCGCGATTTACTTACGTTCATAACGTTTGAGAATAGTCCTATTGTCCAGTACAGCTTTATGTTAGTGTTAATTTGGGTGTATTTGTGATTCATATAATCATGATAGAAGAGACTGAGTAGACTGTGTGTCATAAATTGGATGAGGCCGAAAGTCGCATTGATTCGAAGACTCTTCTTCTACAAGTAAAAGAAGACAAAGGGTATTTATATAACTATAAATAACTAAATCCATGTCTACCTCGCCCGTGTCGCCATGTTGGCAACTGGAGAAAATTTTGTTTTGTTTAGTTATTTGTTTCGCCTTATGCTGATATTCCACAGCGTTTAACCCTTGTTCGAGGCAGTTGTCTGATAGTGGACGCGGAATTTGGCCTAGAGTCACTTGGCCTAGAGGCATTTCATCTAGAAATGAAACCAAAAGTCATTTGGCCTAAAAAAGAAACCAAAAGTCGTTTGGCCTACACTTTAGGACAAATGACGGGTATCCGTCTGATACAATTATTTATTCAAAACATATTGTTTCGACCATTGGGTAAGCGGCCTAATTATTCCTTTTCATTTTATCACAAAGAATAAGTACTAATCGATATATCTTAATATAATCTCATATTTATAATTCATTTAAATTATACCCACTTCGGTGACCGCATGGTCTAAGACTCTACTCTTGCAGTAGACTAGACTGTCGATGATGGGGAGATCGAGGTTCGAATCTTGCTCAGGTGTACTAAGGATAGTTTTTCCAAATTGTTTTCCGCGCTCCCTCCACGCAAATGTGGGTACACTTCTTCTAAAATATAATCTTAATAATTCTTAATTCCATTAAACTTATTAGTATAAAAGCGTATAGATCTAACGGGAAGTAAGACGCAGTGTTAAAAAAATAATTAAATGATTCCAAAACCTTCTCCCTATGGAGCATAGCTATGCTGAACTACCCTTATTATTACACTAAATTCTAAAATGGCAAAACAAGTGTGATGGTTTTAAACTCCGTGTGTGAAGAAATTTTTTCTAATTGCCATCTCATTTCAATTTATTTATTTATTTATTTGAATAAATTAGACAACCCGTTATTTCATTTTTTTAATCTATAAATAATGTCAAGAATAGTTACAGGTGAATATAACATAACACGACTTGACGTATGAATACCTGAAAATAGGTATAGTAGTAGATCTTCTAGCTTCCCATAAGGGTTCGGCCAGACTGACAAGCGTGCCAGCGCGCAAGCGAGCGAGCGCGTAATTAACAGATAGCTCTCGATAGTTGTTGACGAGGAGGCTAAGAATCTTGGCTCAGTGAACTGAGGGTGGTTTTTGACAAGTGATTGATTGTTGTGGTTTTCTCATCCTCTCTCCTCGCTAATGGTGATTCTCATTTGTAAAGGCCTACTTTGATAATATTGAAGTATTTAAACATATCATTTTTATACATATATACATATAGGTATGGTGTATGATCTTAACAATTAAATTAGACCGTTAGTAGCAAGTGTGCTAAACCTATCGATGGTAATAAAAATGTAAAAATGAGAAGTTTTCCTAGCACTCAATGAACCAACATACAATAATATTGCCTAGCGCCTGTAAACTAGACTGTACCGGGTCGAGCGTGCGCGCTCCAGTCTGGCCACCTCTCATTACAACCAATGTGTTCTATTTTATATTTTAGTCGCTCGCTCGCCCAGTCGGCCCCCCTTCTAAGATACCTACTAAACTACCATTTTCGTTGAAAGATCTCTTAGGACATTGGTTTTTTTTTTCCCTACCCCTGAAAAAACGTGCGTGCTCGCAGGCAGGCTATAGCGTGCACGATGGCCCAGCTCTTGCCCATGTGTTCCAACTAGATCGATCCGTGCGGGCAGAGGGATCCCATATTCCCCTTCCTCAGTTTCCAAACACACAGTAAACAGGGGACGAATAATTCATAACCTCCTGTATGGCTCCCACAAAAGTTGGCGGGGGATATGTCCTCGCTGAGTGAAATAAAATATTATATATGTATGTATGTTGTGGCCGAGACTGGAATACTTGGGTTGTGGTCCAAGTTTATCACTGTTTATATTTACTCTACGTAAATGTGTATATACTCGAATAGCTCGCCAGTATATTTACAAAAGTCTTTACGGTTAATTTAAACTACAAAAAATAAATAAAGTTTCATATATCACCGCTAGAAATCACTAGTATGAGGGATTGTAGGAAGGAAAAGGGTTCTCAATAACGTGTATTTATCTATTCATCCTTTCCTTCAAGGTCACCTTTTGGTTAGGAGGGGAGAGAAAGAAAACGGGAGGATCTTATTGAACGCTATAAAAAAAATAGGGCTTTTGGGAAAAACTATTAATTCTGGCGGAGAGTTAATCGTTATTAATTTAAAACTTTCAGCTTTATTCGCTATACTTTGACTTCTTGGTTTATTCAACGCTTGCATATTATATCTCTTGGGTGCAAAGGTGTGTGTGTGTGTGTGTGTGTGTGTGTGTGCGGGGGCGGGGGGAAGGGGGTTCTTGTTTAAGGGGTATAATTTGTATAATTTACTGAGAACATAAGCGGTCTCCAGCTTGCTTTTCGAAAATCTAAGTTAAGGTTAGCACTCTTGGTTCCGTATCTCTTGGGTGAATTTGTGGGGAGCATCTCGAGTGAAAATCATTCTAAATGGTTCTGAATGTGTCCAGGAATCGTCCCCCCTTAAAATAACTTTACTTAAACAAATTCTAAAAGCTACCTAATCTACTACCGTCTAAACATAAATCAAACCTTGTTTTCTGTAGCCGCCACTTTTGCAAGATGGTGTCATTTTTAACAGTTGAATACAGTGAACTTTTGTCATTATTGTCTGGTAGATACTATACTTATCTTTTATATGTTCTCAAAGGTTCTTATTTTGGGATTCCAAGTATAGTTTTTTTTAAGGATAAAATATGTCATCGCCAAGAAGAGTAAGAACTTGCTTTGTGTTGTCAGGTTTTTTGTTGTTTTTTTTGGATAAAAAATTACACTGTGTTGAACATCAAATTAGAAATAAAAATAAGTTTATATTGGGCTACCTTAGATATAAAATATTTGACCCTTCCCCCCCCCCCCCTTCTTTTCCTCCTCCTTCCCGATTGTCTCGGGTCGGCACATTCTTGGCAACCTAACCGATATAAAAATGTATTCTTATCTCCTTCTCTTTCCCCTCACCCCCTTTCTATCCGTTGACACATGTGTTCGTTTGACGTGCTCAGTCCAACATGCAAAGCGTACCGTGTTTCATTTACCTTCCGCCACGGTATTCTAGTTTATGAATAAAGAGTGATGTCTCTCCAATGTTGGTCAATAATTGATACGCAGAGCATGTCCTGTTCCACCGTTCGCATCGCGCACGCATACATGCATGGATAAAACACAGCGGGCCGCAACAAACAAAAAAAAAAGAAGTGTTTATCTACTCGTATGTGAACTCCCATCGTGTCAGACGGACCGCAATATAGTCTAGTTTCGTCATGAAAACCTCAGTCGCACACGTAAAAAGTGCGTTTAATTGTGGAGCCCTGTGAGCGGTGCTGAGTGGCACCCTCACGCCAGTCATGTGGTCAGGGATGATACTCACCTGTAAAACGGGGAGAAACCCGAAAATGTCGGGGAATTTGTTGTAAACAGGGAAAAGTAGGGGATTTAGAAGAAAAAAAAAGTCACTAGAATTTTCAGATAGTTTTGAAATAATTTTCTAAATACAAAGAGGAAAAGCACAGTACAGTGTAAACTATTAGCTCTAGGGTCAGTCCATATGAAGTGGTCCAGAAAATAAATAAATGGTTGCTCGACAATTTTTAAAAAATCTAATTTTTTTTTCTAAATTACCCTTACATGTTGATAGTTCAAAATGACTATTATTTTATTTTTATTGTTTTTGGTTTTCGCATAGTGGCCATATTTGTTTTACAAGACGCTACATTTTTTGCAATTTTAAGGGTTTACAGAAACAAAAATATCTCGGCCTCTGTTTGATCAATCTACATGAGTGAAAAATAATTTTGTTTGGAAAGTAAAGGGCTACAAGTTTGTTTATGTAGCATTTTGACTTAAACTCAATTCTAAAGGGTGAAATTTTTGCCTAAAACTCTAGCTTTTTTTAAAAGAAAATCCAGTTTTCAGGGGGAAATATTTTCACTAAGGGAAAGAGTCAACAAGCTACAATTTTTTATACGGGCAGACATAAACTACTTGTCCTCACACACCAAGTTTAAAACCTGAGAATTGACCCGCTTTTAAAAAAAATAATCAAATTTTTGGAAATTTTGAAAAAATTGCAATTTTCAGAGCTTAATATCTCTGGTGGGGGATGAGTTAAAACTCTGAAACTTTGGTCCATAATAGTAATATATAATAGTATTACACACAAAAAAATTTGAGTTTGAGAATTGGCTACAAGCTGAGATATTGAAAAGACATAATTAGAAGAAAAAACCTGCACATATTAATAGGTTTGTGTACAGTATCTCTACTAGATTAAATTTTATTTGTATTAAACATGTTTTTATGTGTAAAATATATTTCAAGCACATAAATCCATAGGTGCTTATTATTCTACCTAAAATAAAAATTAAAAACTATTACCTTATTAACAAACTAAGTTTGGTGTTTGGCAGAGAGCCGAGATATTTCTTCGCACAATTTAGAGCTGATGTTGTGCATACGACCAGTCACAGTTGAAAGTTCCATTGCCATGATCTTAATTAAAAATTCTTTGCACAGGTACACAGGTTTAGACATCTCTTGAAATCTTAAAAGAAATTCTTGGTCCTGCTGGCTCGTATTAATGAATTTTGAAGTAATTATATCCGATGCTCACTTCCTCAATAACCCCAAGATATTATTACCCTTCATTTACTCACGCAACTATGTCTATTTTTTTGGGAGTAAGAACGAAGAAGCTTTTGATAGTTTTATTTCCTCAAAGTATTCAGAAATTGAAGTGTGGTAACATCTTACGGTGGTGTCATTTATAGGAATATATCTGTGGTATGATCGAGTTTTAGGAATTGGCAAGCAGTTTTCAAATCTCTTTTCCATTTCAACTCCATTTTTAGCCACTTCTTCACTTGTAACATAGGTAAAGTCTGTTCACTGTAGGAATTGTTTTCTGAAAGGCCTTTTCCCTACCAGAAAGCTATTACATAGTAGGATATTGGTAGGAAAAAAGACCTTTCAGAGAGTAATTGCTACCGTGAATGGAGTATATACTTAATGCCAAGAAGGTTTTTATCCCAAAATTGAAACATATCCTCTGGAGTTAATATTTGATTATTGGTTGTCATCTGAAGGCCCCTCTTAGTCACTTCTCTTTTTGTAGTCCCTCCTACCCCATCACAAGTATTTTTCCCATGTCTGGTAGCAAAAGAATGCCACTCTGCTTGAAGGCCAAAGTCTTTATCATGGTGACATAGATTGAGAAAGGTCTTCTTATTTTTGTACTGACTAGAAGATCCGTCGCTGAAATATAATATCTTCTTCAGTGATGGGGCAGTAGTCTTGATATAATTAATCAAATGCCTTTGGAACGCATTAACTGTGATGGTATTGTGCGTAAGGTGGTTACTGATGACACAAAAACTTCTGCTCTTCAATTCACTTTGATTACTTTCTTTATGATAGTAAACAAAGGGGTGAACAGTGGCTTGTTTTTTCACCCAATGAAAACTTTGTATTTCGTCTTGGATTACAAAAGAAAAGTTTTCAGAAAAATCAGCTAAAACAATGCATTCTGTATACAGCAGGCTCTTTTTCTTGTCCTTGAGAAAACTTGACTGTACTTTGGATACATAGTGGTGTTTCTTTAGAGAGCTGAGTTTTTCTGCTAAGGATTCAAAATACTCTTCTCTTGGTTTTGTGACTGAAACCATCACGGCTCGGTCAGTTGTGACCCATGTTTGTAACTTATGTTGTCAGGGTTTTCTTCTGTCTCTTGTTCTTGGAACAGCAATTCAGTAGGAAATTTTCACCTGGGCAGTCGGAACATGGCTTAGCATGCACTCAGAACGGTTTAGGTCACAGACAAGCATCGTAAGAAGATCTTTGTAGTCCACATTTAATTTTGCACCATCCATCATTAATTTAATATTTTGGTGGTATAAACACACACAAACAGAATGTGTCCCTGATGCGCCAGCATTTTTGGCAAGATGGTGTATTTTTAACAGTTAAATACGTGAACTTTTTGTCTTTATTGTTGGTTGATCTTATTATCTTTTATATGTTCTCAAAGGTTCTTTTTTTGGGGGATTCCAAGTATATTTTTTTTTTTAAGGATAAAATATGTCATCGCCAAGAAGAGTAAGAACTTGCTTTGTGTTGTCAGGTTTTTTTGTTGTTTTTTTTTTTGGATAAAAAATTTACACTGTGTTGAACATCAAATTAGAAATAAAAAAATAAGTTTATATTGGGCTACACTTAGATATAAAATATTTGACCCTTCCCCCCCCCCCCCCTTCTTTTCCTCCTCCTTCCCGATTGTCTCGGGTCGGCACATTCTTGGCAACCTAACCGATATAAAAATGTATTCTTATCTCCTTCTCTTTCCCCTCACCCCCTTTCTATCGTTGACACATGTGTTCGTTTGACGTGCTCAGTCCAACATGCAAAGCGTTACCGTGTTTCATTTACCTTCCGCCACGGTATTCTAGTTTATGAATAAAGAGTGATGTCTCTCCAATGTTGGTCAATAATTGATACGCAGAGCATGTCCTGTTCCACCGTTCGCATCGCGCACGCATACATGCATGGATAAAACACAGCGGGCCGCAACAAACAAAAAAAAAAAGAAGTGTTTATCTACTCGTATGTGAACTCCCATCGTGTCAGACGGACCGCAATATAGTCTAGTTTCGTCATGAAAACCTCAGTCGCACACGTAAAAAGTGCGTTTAATTGTGGAGCCCTGTGAGCGGTGCTGAGTGGCACCCTCACGCCAGTCATGTGGTCAGGGATGATACTCACCTGTAAAACGGGGAGAAACCCGAAAATGTCGGGGAATTTGTTGTAAACAGGGAAAAGTAGGGGATTTAGAAGAAAAAAAAGTCACTAGAATTTTCAGATAGTTTTGAAATAATTTTCTAAATACAAAGAGGAAAAGCACAGTACAGTGTAAACTATTAGCTCTAGGGTCAGTCCATATGAAGTGGTCCAGAAAATAAATAAATGGTTGCTCGACAATTTTTAAAAAATCTAATTTTTTTTTCTAAATTACCCTTACATGTTGTAGTTCAAAATGACTAATTATTTTATTTTTATTGTTTTTGGTTTTCGCATAGTGGCCATATTTGTTTTACAAGACGCTACATTTTTTGCAATTTTAAGGGTTTACAGAAACAAAAATATCTCGGCCTCTGTTTGATCAATCTACATGAGTGAAAAATAATTTTGTTTGGAAAGTAAAGGGCTACAAGTTTGTTTATGTAGCATTTTGACCTAAACTCAATTCTAAAGGGTGAAATTTTTGCCTAAAACTCTAGCTTTTTTTAAAAGAAAATCCAGTTTTCAGGGGGAAATATTTTCACTAAGGGAAAGAGTCAACAAGCTACAATTTTTTATACGGGCAGACATAAACTACTTGTCCTCACACACCAAGTTTAAAACCTGAGAATTGACCCGCTTTTAAAAAAAATAATCAAATTTTTGGAAATTTTGAAAAAATTGCAATTTTCAGAGCTTAATATCTCTGGTGGGGGATGAGTTAAAAATCTGAAACTTTGGTCCATAATAGTAATATATAATAGTATTACACACAAAAAAATTTGAGTTTGAGAATTGGCTACAAGCTGAGATATTGAAAAGACAAAAATTAGAAGAAAAAACCTGCACATATTAATAGGTTTGTGTACAGTATCTCTACTAGATTAAATTTTATTTGTATTAAACATGTTTTTATGTGTAAAATATATTTCAAGCACATAAATCCATAGGTGCTTATTATTCTACCTAAAATAAAAATTAAAAACTATTACCTTATTAACAAACTAAGTTTGGTGTTTGGCAGAGAGCCGAGATATTTCTTCGCACAATTTAGAGCTGATGTTGTGCATACGACCAGTCACAGTTGAAAGTTCCATTGCCATGATCTTAATTAAAAATTCTTTGCACAGGTACACAGGTTTAGACATCTCTTGAAATCTTAAAAGAAATTCTTGGTCCTGCTGGCTCGTATTAATGAATTTTGAAGTAATTATATCCGATGCTCACTTCCTCAATAACCCCAAGATATTATTACCCTTCATTTACTCACGCAACTATGTCTATTTTTTTGGGAGTAAGAACGAAGAAGCTTTTGATAGTTTTATTTCCTCAAAGTATTCAGAAATTGAAGTGTGGTAACATCTTACGGTGGTGTCATTTATAGGAATATATCTGTGGTATGATCGAGTTTTAGGAATTGGCAAGCAGTTTTCAAATCTCTTTTCCATTTCAACTCCATTTTTAGCCACTTCTTCACTTGTAACATAGGTAAAGTCTGTTCACTGTAGGAATTGTTTTCTGAAAGGCCTTTTCCCTACCAGAAAGCTATTACATAGTAGGATATTGGTAGGAAAAAAGACCTTTCAGAGAGTAATTGCTACCGTGAATGGAGTATATACTTAATGCCAAGAAGGTTTTTATCCCAAAATTGAAACATATCCTCTGGAGTTAATATTTGATTATTGGTTGTCATCTGAAGGCCCCTCTTAGTCACTTCTCTTTTTGTAGTCCCTCCTACCCCATCACAAGTATTTTTCCCATGTCTGGTAGCAAAAGAATGCCACTCTGCTTGAAGGCCAAAGTCTTTATCATGGTGACATAGATTGAGAAAGGTCTTCTTATTTTTGTACTGACTAGAAGATCCGTCGCTGAAATATAATATCTTCTTCAGTGATGGGGCAGTAGTCTTGATATAATTAATCAAATGCCTTTGGAACGCATTAACTGTGATGGTATTGTGCGTAAGGTGGTTACTGATGACACAAAAACTTCTGCTCTTCAATTCACTTTGATTACTTTCTTTATGATAGTAAACAAAGGGGTGAACAGTGGCTTGTTTTTTCACCCAATGAAAACTTTGTATTTCGTCTTGGATTACAAAAGAAAAGTTTTCAGAAAAATCAGCTAAAACAATGCATTCTGTATACAGCAGGCTCTTTTTCTTGTCCTTGAGAAAACTTGACTGTACTTTGGATACATAGTGGTGTTTCTTTAGAGAGCTGAGTTTTTCTGCTAAGGATTCAAAATACTCTTCTCTTGGTTTTGTGACTGAAACCATCACGGCTCGGTCAGTTGTGACCCACTGTTTGTAACTTATGTTGTCAGGGTTTTCTTCTGTCTCTTGTTCTTGGAACAGCAATTCCAGTAGGAAATTTTCACCTGGGCAGTCGGTACATTGGCTTAGCATGCACTCAGAACGGTTTAGGTCACAGACAAGCATCGTAAGAAGATCTTTGTAGTCCACATTTAATTTTGCACCATCCATCATTAATTTAATATTTTGGTGGTATAAACACACACAAACAGAATGTGTCCCTGATGCGCCAGCAATTACACACCATTTAGGCCTAAACTCACAATTTTGAGCGTCCAATTTTACATTCTGGGTGGGCTTCCCTAAATTGTACATACAGTTCATTTAGGTTACAAAGTAATAATTGTTTCTGTTTATGTACTTTAACCCCATCAATTCGAACAGATACACAATCTTTTTTATCAGAAAGAATCCTGATGTTTTCTCCTCTGATATAAAAATCTACAACCTTCCTGACTGTGTCTTCATTAATATTTTTAACACAACGTCTCTTTCCTAGGTCTGGTAGTATTCCGTGTGCCTTAGAGTAGTTCTGTAATCTTAGAGTGGTAGTTTTTTTTACATGAGCATACAATGAAATAACATATTAATTGATTTAAATACTATACATACACCCATTGAAACATGAGTTTTTCTCCTCATGTTGTTCTTTAAATATCTCGGCTTGTAGTCAATTCTCAAACTTAATTTTTTTTGTATATAATACTATTATATATTACTATAATGGTACAAAGTTTCAGATTTTTATCTCGTCCCCCACCTGAGATATTAAGCTCAGAAAATTGCAATTTTTTCAAATTTTCAAAGATTTGATTTTTTTTTTTAAAAAAAGAGGATAATTTCTCAGGTTTGAAACTCGGTATGTGGAGGACAAATAGTTTATGTCTGCCTGTATAAAAAATTGTAACTTGTTGACTCTTGCCCTTAATGAAAATAATTCCCCCTGAAAACTGGAGGTTTTTTTAAAAAAAAGCTAGAACTTATTTAGAAATTTCACCCTTTAGAATTGAGTTTAGGTTAAAATAATCCATAAACAAACTTGTAGCCCTTTACTTTCCAAACAAAATGATTTTTCTTTCATGTTGATTGAACAAACAGAGGCTGAGATATTTGCGTTTCCGTAAACCCTTAAAATTGCAAAAAATGTAGCATCTTGTAAAACAAATATGGCCACTATGCGAAAACCAAAAACAATAAAAATAAAATAATAGTCATTTTGAACTACCAACATGTTAGGGTATATGAGAAGAAAAAATCAATTTTTTAAAAAATAGTCAAGCAACCAGTGTTGGACCACTTGATATGGAATGACCCGCTATCCACATTTCATGTGATTTTTGCAAATATAACTTAAATATATACTTTTTTTTGCATGAATTTGCTAGAAAAACGTTAAATCTAAGATTTTTTTTTAGCTTTGGGTAATACTGGGAAAATTATTTTTTTGGTGTAAAAAACTAAAAAAAAAAGTTTGGGAATTTCTGAATTGAAATGTGTATTATTGACCCCTTAAACGCCTTAACCCAGTCACATGCCTGTGTATTAATAAAAATACATCCTAATCGCAGCTTTTTAATCACTGGATGATTAATTATTTACTCCCATACTGGTGTTTATTGTTGCAACATGCTAAATAACACACCTCATACACATAATACAATTTGAAACATAGAGACTAAGGGCCGAATCTATAAAGCTCATTCTAATGACAACATTTCTCACCCTGATTTAACTCATTAATCATTGGCGAACTGCTATCATTCCATTGCATTTTATAACCTCCTAAAAGCAGATTGTATTTAAACAGCCTGGTGGTTTGACGCCAAAGAGCCTTTACCGGATATTATTTCTGAGGGAACTGCATGGCTACTCTTCGGAAACCGCATTGCCATTCTCTTGTTTTATTGTGGTTAATCTTATCTTAAACATAAGACAAGTTTTGCAACGCTGGTTAGTCGAGGTTGCCAGTAGCTCCATCTTACACCATCACACTACCTTCCGACATTACTTAAAGCGAGGAGATTTGAACTATTGACCGAGAGAGAGCAAAGATATTATTAGTTTTTTACCCTATAGTACCTGCAACTCACTCAAAGGTGACATTGGGTGTAGTTGGAAATCAAAATCACCCTCATATGTGGGCAGGGTGTAAACTCGTTTTACCCGGAAAGGTGGCATTCTTTCGTTGGTGGATTGCAGTATGACCCTATCTTATAAGCTGCATTGGTGGAACCAAAGAAGGCAAGCTTGCTGCCTTTCAGGGTGAACGAAAGGTACAAAATATGTTCCACCAAACTTTACCCCATACTATTCTTAATATAATTTATTGATTCTCCCTGGCGCCATTACACGCATTATCTGGGCTCACCTTCTGGATGGTCCCTCTAAAAGGGTTCTTTATAAAAACGCCAAACCTGAGGGCCATTTTTTTATTTATTTATATGAAATCAAGAAATGTAACAAAGTTACCGAGGAAAAACAGCAAACTTCATGCCAAGGCTGTAAAACCGACATGGGCGACGTTCGATGAAGGGCTAAGCGCACCACTTCAGAAAAATCGGCACTCCCTACCTGAATTAATTAATTAAATTGTGGTTATAACATTATAATATTCTACAGAATGGTTTATATACTCGTAGTGTTCGCTCCATCGTGTCATACGAATCGCGACACAGTCTAATTTCGTCATGAAAACCACACGCGTACACGCACCTTTAATTGCAAATTCCATTAAGTAACAAGGAATGTGACCTAAAACGCCGGTCACGTGATGTTTTGTTTCATAGGCTGTAATAAACTGCTTGATATTTCTGCAAGATGGTTCACTGCTTGTTCCATATCCATGCGCCAGCGAAACTCTTTTTATTTGGTCACCAGGTTTCACTACCTGTTTGAGCTATACTCATATTATGCGTGGTAAAATGTTAGAATTTAGAGTAGGCGTACCCATATTTGCGTGGAGAAAGAGTGGAAAACCCTCACTGCACCTGACCGATATTTGAACACCAATCTCCGTCATCGACCGTACAGTCTATTGAGAGAGTGACGCTTCGTAAGAGTTTAGACCCCGGAGTGGGCGACCATGTCGCCACAAGTGGCAAATTGGCCATAAAATTGGGGTGAATTTGAGTTTTTACCAGCTCTCACAGTAAAATAAACTTTTTCTTGACGGCTTTGCTGGTTGTAGCTTGTAATAAAAGG
This sequence comes from Timema podura, assembly GCA_033556935.1. NCBI lineage: Eukaryota > Metazoa > Arthropoda > Insecta > Phasmatodea > Timematidae > Timema > Timema podura. The sequence continues at coordinate 60,491,864 of JAVRXN010000011.1, forward strand.
TTGGTCAAATTTGTTAACAAATTGTCTTACATCTTCAATCTGATCAGTCCCCATAATTTTCGTTTGAGGCAGTTAGTTGTAACCGAGTAGTCAAAGGATACCTACATGTTTTTAATAAACTTGTTTAAACAATTTGTGGTGTTTTAAATGTTCGATTGAGCAATATAATTGATCAATTTTTACATGTAATGGCGGATTTCACGTCTCATTTGCCACACCTGTGACTAAATTGTAAAAAAAAAAAAAGTTGCACATCTCTGGTTTAGGCCACACGGCCACTTAAGTGGGTTCACTATCGAGACTAATTTCAAAATAACTCGCACCGCCGGGCACGTGGAATAAACCTCATGCTCCTTCTAGTCTGTTTTTCTGGTTATTGGGAGGTCTGTGTTCGAATCTCGGTCGGGTGTACTGAGGGTGATTTTTCCCCAAGGCTGTGAAGTCTGTAAAAATGTACAGACTCTGACTCCGGCTTAAAAAAGCTTATAATGTTATGGTATACCATAATATTTTCCTTTCAAACCGGAACAATTTTAGGGTTTTACTGAAAGAGGATCATGATGCAAAACCCCATTGGCGTAAAAGTAGAAATTAGCACTAACACACTTTTACAAGCTTCCCCCCCCTCTACCCCCCACCACTATCTTTTATCAATCCAAAGGATGTTTATGATGTTATTGGCAATATAAATTTCTGAAAATTAATTCCCATTTAAAATCTTTTTTTGATCTTTCATTTAGATGAAAATTGAAGCCAAACTCACTGATTATAACTATACTTGAATGTATTACAGAGAAAAATATGAATATAAAGATGAAGTTATAATGCATAATTTACTACAGGCTAGGAGATTTAACAAACTTAAAGTCTACAGCTAAAAACACTAATTGTTATCTGCTCTAAACCAATCGTATTTTTACTTGCGTGAAGCTTTTTAGAAATGCTTTGTTATTCTTTCTTTTTCATAAAATTCATTGCAACTTATCTCAATGTTTATTTTGCAGTACACTAGGCATTAAACTGTTGATTCTACCATTCTTCTTCTTTCCTGAGACCAAACATTGTTCATCAATAAGAACACCCATTCAACTGCCTGGTAGGTAGAAAATGGACTCCACAACTAGGCCGAGGTTAGATACAGAAATGTTCTGGTCTTTGAAGTGATTGAATAGTTGAACACACTTTTCTTAACAATTTAAGTTCGTAGTTTTGAAAGTGTCACAGTTTGAAGACCAAAATGCCTTGGCAACTCTACCACGTTATCAAATAGTTCACATAAGTGTATTGTACCATTTCTAAGCGTTTAATTTTTTTTCTGCTGAATTTTCAATCTCGGGCCATATAATCTTATCATTGTCAATCCAGACAAAAGATTCTGCTCCACCGAAACTATTTTCCCATAGATCAATGTAGGACAAACATCGATTATAAAAATTCGTAAATTATTTCATACCTATATCAACATTAATGCTTCAAGGCTCCTCAAGTGCCCTGAACATTTTTTTGCTCCTTTTGGTATAAATCTACTATCCCACCTTTCTTCAAGATTTGTTAGGTCTATCAATTTCTTAAGTTCGATAACAATATCAGTTGCACTTGCTTTTGTTTCTCTATAATCAATATAGTTTTGTTTATTTTTCATATTCTTAACATTTTTATTCTGACCGGGACAAAATGATAAACCGGCCGGGACCCCACGGGACTAGACCTTCAAACCGGAACAATCCCGGTCAAACCGGGAAGTATGGTAAACCTATGTATATGTATATATTTTAATTCTTTAGGACCAATATTTGTAATTTGGGTTGCCAAATTTATTCAAATATAAATCCACAATGCCATAGAATCTTCCTATGAATTCATCTGTATTGAAGATTTTTACTGCGGTAAATTTTCTATTATGAATTAATAAACTTTAGATATTTCTGAAGTAGTCGGTAGTCTAACAATAGAAAAATATAGAGTAGGTTGGAGTCTAAGGCTTGCCATACTGACTCGGCAACTTTGCCCCCCTCCCCCAATGGTTTCCCCACATTTTCTCATCTTGAATGTTTTGAGGTGTAATTAAAAGATATTTCAAAGTATCCTAATTGTTTTACTTTTATTCACATTGATACTTTTTTTTTATCATGACGTGTGATTGTTGGATTATCACGTGTAATATTGCTCTGTAACCCAAAAATCAGACATGAATCCAATAGTTTCCGTGTAACTAGCTCGTTCGGAAGTGGTGCTAGGGCGTATTTGGAACTCGCGAACAGTAAACAGACGTTTATTTACACGGCCATTCTAACAGGCTACTCGAACTCAATTCAAGCTGTAACTTTAAAGGCCGTATCTACTGTCGAGATTAGCACATCAGGCAATCTCCCATTCCTGAACTGCTTGTTATTACCTATAATATACTAAACTTACTCTTGAAACTAGACTATAAATACTGGCCCTTATTCTAAACATTTCTAAGGGCTGTTTTTGTTTTGTCTCTAGGGTTAACCAATCTCCCAGACCTAAACTGCTTGTTATTCTTACATGCCCTTATATATAATTTGCTGCACTGACTCGTAATTTTAAAGACGAGGAGTATTACCAACGTTTATTATTTGAATTAGGCCGCCCACAGAATTATTTAAGATAATATAGCACAGCAGTTTATTTATGTATTCAAATTCTATTGTCAGCCGCCTCGGTGGCGTAGTTAGCTAACTCACTTGTTTCGTGTTGAGCTAGACTGCCGAGGATGGGGAGATCGAGATTCGAATCTCGGTCGGGTGAACTGTGGGTGATTTTTCCTAAATGGCTTTCCACTCTTCCCTTCACACAAATGTGGGTTCATTTCCTCTAAATTAAACCTTCCCGATTCCTAAGTACTTAAGTGTATAACACGAACGGGTAGTAAGACGTGATGCTCTAATTTAATTTAATTTAATTTAATTTAATTTAATTTCATATTGATAAAAGAAAAAATGTCAGGTTGGACAGTAATAGAAAAAGATAATGAATAGCGACTTTTTTTTTAATATGATGTGAAAATACTAATAAAAATAACTTAAAAATCTAGACTTGTTTTGCACCGCCGATGACGGGGGAGATTGAATTTAAATCCCGGTCGGGCGATTTTTCCAAAATGGTATACTACGCTTCTCTATGTAAATACGGGGGCACTTCCTCTAAATTCAACAGCATCACTAGCATAATTGGTACATATGTGTATGGTCCAAGCGGGTAGTAAGACGCGGCGCTAAAATATGTTATGTTATATATAATATACAACAATTAAACTATACAGTAGTTTTTAAACCCTCTCGGAAACATTGTTACAACTAATCAATATTAAGCCTGTAAGGGTGAGTTGAAGGCAATATGTAATTTGCGCGTTGTTACGAAACCACCTCCCCCTTCCCAATAATCAATTATTTCAAACACGGACAAGTGCATCGTTTTCAGAGTGTAATTGAGTCTGAACAAACAGTTGAATGCGGACGGTGCGTAGAAAGAAATCCGCCGGGAGGTCTTCTGAATTAGCGAGAATCATTATTGATAGCAGCCGCGTGTCTACTCGCCGTTGGCGAGGCATACCAATCTACCTACCTACTTGCTACGAAACTGGTTGAGCGAGTCTTTCACTCCTTCCCCTTCCCTGTTGATTCGTTTTGTGGCGGTTCGTTTGGCCACCACATTATTCCACACGTGTTTGTTTTGCCTTGATGATGCACTCGGTAATGGGGGAGAAGTGGGTTTCCCAGCATACCTCCACTAACTTTTTTTTTTTTTGCCAGGCCGATCTCGTTTGTTTACTTATATCTCAGCTGAGGATATATAAATAATTGAGGTCTCTGTTAGTCTCTCGTGTTTATTATGTATTTGGATTGAAAGTTTTTTTAGTGTTTTAAAAAAAGCGTGTCAAGGTACTAAACTTTTTACCTTGTTATTTACATTTAAATAAAAGTATGGTAGCCTATAGGTTTGATTGCGTATCTCAAATGTAAATTTCCAAATTAATTTTTTATCCTATAAAAGTGTAGATGCATTCTGGTTTTGAAACAACTTTTAGAGCTAAAAGGAGAAGAAAATAAATCTTATTAGCCAAGTTCAGTGGTATGGCGCAGTGTTAAAAGATTTAAAAAAAATTGTTTAATTTACCGTTTCATCACCAACTTGCCCCTTTAAATATTAATTTTACTAACATAGTTTGATATTTATAAATAAAAAATAAGGTAGCTTGGCTACTTAAAAAATTTGGAATAAAATGAAATTACTATAAATAGAAAATAAAACAGTTAAATTGGAAGAAATTGCCGAAATTAGAATTTCATAAGAAGAAAAATGTGTAATATTTAATCATACCAAAGACTAGTATGATATATTTCAACTTATAAAAAATATAATATTATACTGATGTGTGTTGTCAGATTTTAAAATAATTTCAAATTAATTTATAATCAATTAAATTTGGAAATGAAACTCGTCTGCTGAAGCGCATGTACTTGTGAAAGTGTTTTCATCATATACACTTTATCATGTGATGCTAATCAGAGATGATTGGTGGGATGTGAAGCTTGGGGGACAATATATCACAAGTGCATTTTTAATAAGCTTTTGGCAACACTTCATGACATGCCATTGTTTACAGCAGACATCATTTTTGGTCAAAACAAATTTCTTATTAGGCAACGTAACATGTTTGAATAAAAATATGATAGCTTCGTTACAAGTTTGGATGAGAATGCGTTACATGTAAGAATGGGAAATTAAATTAAATTGTCTCAATTAAATTAATTTAATAAACACTGATATGAAATTAATAGAAAATAGAAACTACATATAGTAACCCATTGGGTCTCCAGGCCGGGAAAATTTATCTCTATAGAAAAAACAAGTTTGGGAAAGAATGGCTTAGGGTCTAATCAACAACTTTCGGGGGTTCTCCAATCTATACCATGATTATTATAGGAAGCCCACTTTTATCCACTAAAATAGATTAAAAGTCACTTAACATTTGGAGTTATAGAAACTATCTTATGTTATTTATTAACCTAAATATTTATATAAAAAATTATCAATAGCCTCTAATAATACTTCCCTATGGTTTACTATATAATTTATATTAACGGGCTAAGAATGTAAATATATGTATAGTAGTTATTTCCCCACCAATGTGGCAAAATGAGTTACCAGCTTTCATATAATGGGCTTCCTGGATTTCTCTCAACATAAATAGTTGGGGAGATAGAAAAAAATAAGGTTTTTATCAGCAAAGCAACGTGCAGAAGAACTGCAATAAATAGGGTCACAACGAATATATATATATACATAATATGTATTATATAATATTATTAGATTTTTTTTAGTAAAGTGAGAATGAGATTGAATTTTCATCTAATTTTTAACTTTTCGTTTAAAGAAAAATTCGTATGAGGTATTTAAATAAATTAAAAGGCACGGGATTTCTTCTACTAAGAAAACAAAATATCGTTCATTGTGCAAAGGTTTTTCCTCTTTCATAGTCACAGAGTAGAAAGGATGTTTGTCCTTGTGAAATTTTAAAATTAACTTTGTATTTTTCTGTTGGGAAATAATAAATTACATAAGTCTGTAAACATGAATATTATTGCAATGTTATGTCTCAGAACTAGTTGATAAAACTGTTGGGAATGAAATGTATCCCAGCTTCAGACTGGATTCTTGGAACTTTAGTAACTTGTAGCTTATCTTATTCGCCTTGCCCTCTAGCTAGACAAATGACTGTTTCTTCTCTAGTGGGACTGACCAATGGAGTGAATGGACCACGTTGCCTGCCAAGAATGGCAATAACATCGGATCTCATTGTTCATGGGAATGCATAAAACTTTTACTTACCAAGTATTTTGTTTTGATTGGGCTGTTACTTCTTGTGTGGCCCTAAGCGCAAATGCTTTTGGGCGCGTCTCCTTCTTTATAGATTTTTAACTAGGATTGGAAAAGTTTTTTTTATTAAGGGGGTGGTTTTAAGATGGGATATTTTCCCCCATTTTCCCAGTCTCGCCCCCTCTCCTCCACCACGTCTTGATACCCGCCTGGGCTGTACGCATTTTAATCACGTCAGGTGAGATATGAAGATAGAATTGAGATTAAATGTATCCGAATTATTGTGGGGGGAGAGGAAGAAAAAATCTAGGAAAAAATATACTTAATAAACCCATCTGGGATTCGAACCCCAACCTCCTCGTCATCGTAAACCCATTATAAATGAGCTTGACATTGGGTCTCTGTATTCACCGATGCTGTTTATTCATAATTGGTGCATGCACACAAATATTTTGAGTTAGGTAATCTATTTTTGTTGTTATATATTTAAGTCTGTAAAAAACTAAAAGAAAATTTAAAAATTGACAAATAATATAATTACTTGAATTAAGTACACTATTATATAATGAATGATTACTAAAAAATTGAAAAAAATTAAGTTTGACTTATCTCTCAAGAATTTATATAATTAACTCTTGTAACTATTTTAAGTTGAAAATCCTAAACAAATTTATAGCTAGTAAAGCTATCGTGGGTTGCACCTTAAGTACCAGTAATTGAATAGTCTTTGACGTTTTAAACTTTTTTTCAAACCCTTTTTGAGTGTTATGATTGTACAGGCTATAAGCGGTTATTTTTAGTTTAGTACAGTTATTTTCACCATCCCTAGCAGTGAAGAACGGTCGGTAACAATTTTTTGGCCCCGATCAGCTTATACACCTATCGCAAGTCCCGCGATTATACATTGTTTCTTCACTCTCTACCTTGGCTTTTTTTTTCATCCATAAATCTTATATTTACTCCTTAAATTCAATCACTCCTCAAATCCTACCTGCTTCCTCAGATTTCCAGAAAAAAAATTCGAATGACTAAAATGTTGATTCTCTAAATAAACTATTTAATGCGTTTGTTCATAACATTACCGATTATGACCATTCAAGTTGGTTTTGTTCACACTAAAATATAATTTGAATGTTCTTGATCTATTTGCGAGTTTAGAAGACGCAGAGAAGAAGCACAGAAGTCCACCACCTTATGGGGCGGCCAGACTGAGCTTGCGCGCTTGAAAGATAGAACTGTTTCTATTTTCCAAGCGCGCACGCTCGACCCGGTACAGTATAGTTTACAGGAGCTAGGCAATATTATTGTATGTTGGTTCATTGAGGGCTAGGAAAACTTTTCATTGTTACATTTTTATTAATATCGATAGGCTTAGCACACTTGCTACTAACGGCCTAATTTAATTGGTAAGATCATAAACCATACCTATATATATAACTGATATGTTAAAATACTTCAATATTATCAAGGTAGTTCTTTACCAATAAGAATCGCCATTAGCGTGAAGGGAGGATGAGAAAACCACAACAATAAATTACTTGTAAAAAACTACCCTCAGTTCACTGAGCCAAGATTCGGAGCCTCCTCGTCAACAACTATCGAGAGCTATCTGCTAATCACGCGCTCGCTCGCTTGCACGCTCGCCAGTTTGACCACCCAGTCGCTTGCGCGCTCGCTCGCACGCTTGTCAGTCTGGCCGAACCCTTAACCCTAGCCGCCAGGTCACTTACACCACACTATACTTGTTGATGTGCTGAAGAATGATGAGTTGCCTACCCCTGAGATGTATACAGTGTTAATTTGACGTCTCGTAGCGCCGCCATTTGGCGTCGCTGACCCCAAGTTTATTACGTAGATATTCTGGTCCTGTAACACCATCCACAGCCCGTACAATTCTTTACCAAGAGATCTGAATAATCCTGTATATTAGGACTTTTTTTTTATTACAATTGTTTTAACCATCGAGTCTTTGAGCAGTTCAATACCTGTAGGTTGACAGTTGAAAAACTTACTAGATCTACTTTCACGTACCCATACGTCTGATCATGAGATCTGAAACTGTCATTTTTTGATAGATAGAAATGATCAATGCATGTAAAATAACATTGATAACATCGTGAAATGTTACGTGGAAATTCTTGTCTTGGACCCCTAAAAGCTGCACAATTTTCAACTGGAGCTCTGTATAACCCTCTATATTGAGTTGATATGGTTATGTAGACGAATTCCTTATACAATATAGCTTTAGAATAGTTCAATAATCCTAATGAATCCTTCTTACATTCAAAACTATCACTCAACTGGGTTGGTTTGAACAATCATCTCGTAAGAAGGAAAACACGCTCATGAACTTTTGTTGTTGTAATTATGTTTTTTTTTAACAAGAACTAATAAGTTGATGTAGTGCACCTTTATTAGTGGCTCAGTAGCGTGCTCCATTAATTACATTCATTAGACAGATTTCCTTCACTACCTTCTGGGTCACGAGTGTTTCAAATTATCGCAGGCTTGTTAAAAGTGACGAGAGGGCGGGTACTATTATGTCCTCGGGTTTTTTTTAAAAAGGAAGTGAAAGATAAGTTCGGTAAACATCCTGTTTTCTTATCCACCTTTATAGTTGAAATAAACAAGGTAAGGGCTGTCTACCCCAGGAGTCTAGCGGTTGGATAGGTATAGATGAATCACCATGGGAAGAAACTGTATTTTGATCTCTTTAAGGGGACCGTCTTGGTAGGCGATAAATTACCTCTGACTTTCAGCTCTAACGCAATATTAAATCAGTGATGCGGTATTTCAAAATTTTGTTCACGCCAAAATAAAGTCGAAAGATTCCATCAGGGCTCTTTTCCCTTAACAACCCTATATTTTTAGATTTATTAATAGAAAAAATATGTGTGAAACTGTGACATTAGTTCGATTTCAACGACACTTTAAGCATATTTGCAGAGCTATGATCTAGGACTGATGAATAAGGGCTTTAGATTTAGCCTTCCTCTTAACAAATGCAATGATAGTTTTTATAGGCCCACAACAGAACATTTTAGCAGCGATCGTTCCTATTTAATTTGTGTAGTTTTCTTTAACACTTTTTATAAGGACACGACAAAGGGGGGTTGTAGGTGAAGGACGAAAGGGAGTATAAGCTTATAAAGAGTAGAGTAGTCGTTACAGAAAAGACACAGGCCATTGTATTTTAAGCCGTGTGGCTCGACAGTGATTGATACTTTCTCTCTGAAATTTTGGTAGAAACTTTTAAGAAATACAAACCTTTTTTTGCGGACAATATTAATTAATACAATTTTTACCTTGTATTATTTCATGATGGCTAAAGTTCATATGACTTTACGTATGAATCTATGAACATTGTGAGTAACTTATAAATGTAAAAGAAAAATCCTTCCTAAACTTAACCGCAGGTCTAGTTGCTCCCTCCCCTCCTCCAACCCTCACTATCGATCTGGACTATCGACATCAAATTAAACTAAATTGTTTAGGCATGAAAAGGAAATTTAGATTAAACGTAACCTGCATTTGGGTTGAATGAGGGGTGAGAAATAATTTGAGAAAAATACACCCTTCATACGCCCTTCAATTTTACCTCTGACAAGACTTGTTGTATTAATCACAACTTGTGAATGTGAGGAATGCCATTCATCCACCGTGGTTCGGATTCCACGTTAAACTGTAGGTCCTCCATTTCATCTCACAATCACCCTACCATCACACATTAGCGTAAGTGCGTATAACCCGAATGGGTAGTAAGACGCGGTGCTAATAATAATAATAATAATAATAATAGTAATAATAATACACCCTTCCGAGATTTTAATCCTGACCTCCCTATCACCGGCAAACCAGAATCTATGTACTTGACATCTAGACTGTGTGTCTACCTATTAGAGTTATAAATTTTCCTCGGCTTTAAATTGTTCTTCTTACCAAATCGGTGGGCACGTTGAATAAATAGTAGACTCTTCTTTCTTGGCATATTTACCGGTAGAGGTACGTAGAGGTAGGAATGTGGTATCGAAAGAAGGTATCGATACTGTACTCATTAAAAGTATCGGAAGAAAAATATCGATAACACTAAGCATCGGTATCAAAATTTTAATCTGAAAAAAAGGTGGTTTCTTATCTAGTAATAATAATTTCAACTCTTACATCATAATTGTATTTTCATATTTAGTTAAACACTGAAAATTAATACTTTTAATACTTTAAAACAAATTTTACAAGATGTATTTTCACTATAAAACTTCCTAAAAAAAACTTACATAGTTCACTTCTGGGAGGTGCCATTTATTAACTACACTCTTCGTTTATATATTCTATCATAGATTATTAACTATTGACAAACAATAGAATAATGAACGCACTTTTTTGCTTCGTCTACTTGGGACACCTTTAAGGTGACTGAGTTCATTGAGCTCTACTAAAGATCATTTTGTTTAGTTTTTGATGAGCGTGCTCATTGATAAAGGAAGGGTTAGTAGACTGGTCGCCATACACAGTGTCATTTGTTCTTACTGTTCCTTCATAGTTCACCCTAGTAAACATTCTATCCCAGCGTGAGTTAAATTAACACAAAAGTTGTTTCTTTCGATACCGATACGATACCAGAGTGTTAGTACTAATATCAGTAAAAGTATCGGAAAAAGTATCGAGTAACTAAATGCTGGTATCGAAAGGAAAATATCGATATTAGTAAAGTATCAATCGCATCCTTACGTAGAGGTCGAGGATCGAATTCAGACGGCGTAATGAGGGTGGTGCTCTCATGTAGGGTTTCCCACCCTCTCTAGACGCTTTTGAGGATACATTTTCTCTCAATTTTACCTTACTAATCCCTGCTTCAATAGCGTACTTAAAACATGTTTAGCCTAGAAAGTTAGTAAGACTCAGTGTAAATACAGTAAAGCCTCGTTAGTCTGAAGTTCCAGATAATCAAAAAATGGGGGGAAAAACCCCACACTAAATCAACTGTATTCTATTTTATTGATGACAAACTCTCAAAGTTTAAAGAGAATAAATTTAAGAAACATTGATAATAAATTCTAAATATTTACATGTTGTAAGTTATCACAATGCTTTTTCCTGTAAATTTTATAAAACTTATCTGTATTCTTCCGCTTAATCCGAACAAGCTTCGGTCTCATTTAGATCGGACTGAAGAGGTTCTACTGTAAATTTTTTTAAAAAAAACCTAATATATCTTAGCCATGTTTAGTAAATTTAACGTTGAATTTCCACAGGATAATAATATACCAACGGGTTGATGTAATGTATTGTGATGATAAACCAATCCGAGCGGCCATTATATAGTCTAATGCACTTTAACTTTTTTTAGCACCGTGTCTTACTACCCGTTCGGGCTTTACGCTTAAGTAATAATTACGCTAATGGGTAAAGGATTGAGAACGGGGAAGGTTGAATTTAGATTAAGTGAACCCGCATTTTCGTTGAGAGATAGTGGAAAACCATTTAGAATAAACCACCCCATTTAACCCGACCGAGATTCGAACCTCGATCTCCCCGTCCTCTGCAGTTTAGCTAAACATGAAACTAGCGCGTTAGCCAACTACGCCACTGAGGCGGGTCAATGCACTTTATAACAAAAACAGCAGTTTACACTCGGGAGTGTCCTCAAAACATTGTCCAAACAAATTTATATTCTACCTTCCTCATCCTAGCACGTTAGTTTGAATACTTGGCCGCTACCTTTGCTCAGTTGGTAGTGTTCCCACCTACTAAGCTTCGGGTCCTGTGTTCGATTTCCGTTGCATGGCCGAAAGATTGATCACTGGTGAAATGAGAGCTTCCTGTTTTATATTGATGTATTAACGGCCGGGGATCTGGGTGTTGTGTCTGTTTTAGATTTAAGTTATGTTATAAGTCGTGTGCTGGTATAATCAGTCGGTTCAGAAAGTGAACGTTAAATATCTCAAATAATAATAGTGTAAATATGAAAATAGCTAGAACGGCTTTAAAAAAATAAAAATGGGGGAGGGGGGTAGATTTATTAATCTCAATATTATCACTGTCTTGTTTATAATGAATCCAATAAGTAGGTATTATTTAAAATTTACCATAGACACACACACAATTGATTAAAACAGATAATATGATCTTATCCCGAAGGCATGAAAAATGCATCATGATTAAACGTAATTTTTGATGTATCCTCAAGGAAATAAACTGTGGGAGAATTGCCTTAAAAACTTGGTGATTTGATTATTTTTTACCTTTGTACATGCTTATGAAGAAATAACCATTTTTAATGTTACGTTCAGTTTCACTGTTTTCCCGCTTCAATGGCCGAATGGTCTAAGGATTCACTCTCGTGTTAGGCTGGCCTGTTGATGACTGGGAGATTGTGGTTCTAATCCCGGTCGGGTCCACTGTTTTTTTTCTACACTATTTCCCACTCTCCCTTCACGCAAATGTGGGTGAATCACATTATAAAATGCTTCTTACATCATCCCTATCCTATTAGATTAATTTTTATATATGCGAGTAACTTAAACAGGCAGTAAGATGCGGTGATAAAATCAAAATTACACTGTTCGATTGAAAAATCTTTCTTGAGACACGTGTTTGTATATCTTTTCGTATCATCGAGTGGAGATATAGATTTGAATCGAATAAAAAAAAAAGGTATACCCGTATAATGATTAGGTTGTTGAACGTCTCCGCGTGCGGTGTTTCGATGTGTCAAATGTGTCACAGTCGCCAGTCACCACACATCGCTTCTGAAATTGACACGCGGTCGTTTCGTTAGTTACCGCCAAATGATTGATCGGGTTGAAACATCGACGGCGAGAATACGCTGGCTGTGATCACAGAGCCCATCCGAACCGCTAGCCCTTCTTTTTGACAGGTCGGCGAATATTTTATGATTAAATTTGTCAACCATTGGAAGCGCTATGGCCTATTTATTTTTTTTTTTTTTGAAAGGTTTTGTCTTGAGGTTGACCGCCTCTTTGTTCCAGTGGTCAGAGTTTCTGGCTTCAGATACACAGGTCTCGTTTCGATCCCAGTTGCTTCCAGATTTTCTGTGAAGCAGCTGGGTTAGAAACGGGCTCAACTCAGCCTCCTGAGACAAATGAGGAGCTACACGAATAAAAAAGTAGTAAACTGAGATGAATGGCCTGAGGATTTTTTTGTGTTGACCACATTTCACCTTTATCCGCAAATGTTGGCACTCTCATCGCAACAGAGGTGGCCCCTAGGTCGGTATGGCTTGATTATGGGCTAACGCCATGGAGTTTAGGTAATTTAGCTCTTTATCAAAACACTAAAATGGTTTCCTATTAATGTCTTTTAGTTCAAAATTGAAAAATATTACTTCTGGATGTCGTTTATTTTCCACCCTTTCCGATTATCACACGGTCTAAGTTGTCAGCCTCTCAATATAATGGTTTTCCTGTGACTTTAGATTGAGGCTCTAACCTAGGCAGGGCGTACTATGGAATTGTTTTCCACGTGTGGTTTTTCAATCCCATCTCCATGCTAATGCGGATTCACTTTCTCTTAAAATACCTTCCTTAGAAGCAAAATGACTACAAAAGTTTTAAAAAAATATAAAAATTAAATTACTGATACAACATAATATAAAAAAAAGGTGTTGTATGATAACATATATTAGGGACAATTTAATTTTAGTGAAAATAAATAATTTTTTGGTAACTTTTTTTTTTAATATGTCAACTTTTTCACGAGAATAATATTGTATACTGCGAGTTTTTTTAAATGTTTCTTTGTCTTATCAAAATTTACATTTTCCTTAAATTATACTACTACTACCACTTGACATGCCCTAAGAATACGTGAAAGTAGATTTTGTTTAGTGTTAAATTGTCAGATAATGTTCTCCCAATGACGATCCAACTATGTACATTACACAATATTAGACTAAGCATTTACATTACAGTATGTGATTTTTGGTAGCATTGAGTCATCTGAAAATGTATGTGGTATTGATATATTTAAGTTTCAAAAACTATGATTTTGATATTGTATATGTTCCAAAATATATTTTTTGGTATATAATACGAGTGAAGTTACCCAAAATCTCGTCTAATTCTTTCACTTTTATGTTTCAAAAATATGATTTATTTTCGTTTTCTTTAAGTAATATGAAAAATGATGTGATTTTGAAATATTCAAGTTGTCCGAAATAGTTTATTTTACAAATTGTTAGAATACGAAAGAGAGTATCGTACAAGATTGATGTTTTAATTGAATTTCTCTTTGTTCTTTGTGTCCCCCCACTTTCCTCTACCCTTACAATACATCAATGGGCCAATCCGAGTGTTGGGAGCCATGCCAAATTAGTTTAGACAGAAAGGAATAGTCAAATTCTACAGGAATGAATAGCTTTTATCTCATTGCTGCTCTTATGTTTTTCTGTGTTTTGCTTGACTTTTCCTAATGTCCTGTCTTCATTCTCTAATTGTTTACATTTGTCTCTTACTTTTTTATTTGGCATCACTCAAAGGTTTTTTTCCCTCTCTATGTTTGCAGAACATATTCCCCCCCTGATACTGTACGCGATCATTTAAATGAATTATAACAGCGCTTTAGTAGACCATGAGCAACGATTATGTGAGCTTGGTCAGTCGAAAAAGAAATGATAATGGACTCAAATTATTCTCTAAGAGGGACAGGTTTTTTTTTTGTATCACTACGCTGTTTAGAACCCGTTGTTAACCTTAAATTACTTCGCCCCTCCTACTCATTGTTTGAGGGTTGGTATTTTCTGAAGATAATTATGTTGGAATGCCGCACTTGTAGTTCCATTGTGTTCAAAAATTAATACATTTTTAAAAGTTCATAGGTCATTCTGTTAGCTTTTCTTTGTAGTACTTTTTTTTAAAAGTGTTTTATTAATGAAATTTCGAAAAAATTATGTTTTTATTTTTTTATCTATTTAATTTTCTTTGATAAGGGGTACTATTCACATCAAAATTTAATATATAATAGATGATTGGCTATTGTATTTCAGTTGGAAGACGAGAGAACTGCTGCCAATATATATCGATCCATGTTTTTAAAATACAAATAATTAATAGACTCTAATATAGAACTTTATCTAGGACACACTTGAGTACTTAGGGTATTTCCACTCGTATTAGAGGTCATGTGGGAAAATATGTCGGTCTCCTTTGGTTTTCTGGTGTCTGGGATCGAATCCCATCGGGTTTACTGAATTGTTTTATTTCTTTATGGTTTTAAACTGTCCCTCCACGCAAATTAGGATATTATTTATCTAAAATTCTACATACCTTATCCCTACCCCATTAAGTAGCCCCGGCGGATAGTACTTAGGGCCCAACGGCTATGATCAAAATTGAATCATACTCGGTTAATGTAATATTTAATCGGAATCATAATTAGAGCAAAAGTTAAAACAGATAATTTAAACGTAAATGTAGTCCATAATATTAATAATATTATAGTTTTATTCGATTATTAGAAATTTCCTTTGTTGTCTAGTTGTCAAGAGTTCCTTGCTAATATCAAGAGGTCCCGGGCTCGATCCCCGGTGCATTAAAATTTTCTTTGTGCATTGTGTTTGTAATGGGGTCAACTCAGCCTTGTTGAGAACAAATAAGAGCTATTGAAAGAAAATAGTGCTCAGTATAGAAAAGCTGAGATTAACGGTTGGAGGGTTCGTTGCGCTGACCACATGACACCCTCTATCCACAGAATTTCGCACTTTCTTCGCCAACAGACGGTGGCTGCTCGAACATATGGCTCGTTTGCAGGCTAACGCCATGATTTTTTTATTATTATTAGAATGGCTGAGGCGAATTATTAAAAACAATACTGTTAGATAAACTTAACATGCTGTAGTTTATTTTTTAAATAAAGGATTCATTCCAAATAAAGTGCGCACACTCATATCCGAGCTTTTTTTTATGCCCTTCAAATATACTCTTGTTGTTGAATTTTTTACAGTACTTTTAGAAAACCACGATATAGTTCAAATACTTTGTTTATAACTAACTATATCCAGAGCTATATCCACACTCCACGCTTGCATCGAATTTGTATCCGCCTTCCTAATAATGTTGAGGATACCCGCATCCACAAAGAGCTCAAGTAAGTAATAACACACGGAGCACAGAAAAAGTGGCATTCTATTTAGGAAAAACTAAAATACTGTAATTATTTTTAAATATCTTTGGAACGCTGACTTGATTATTAGTTATTAACAAATAATGTAGATGTTTTACGTCATCATTCGTTCTCGGGAAGGTTTGAAAAGAAGTCTAATATAGTGCAGAATTTACATAGCTATACCTCAGTTTTATCTTCTGTGGTGCTGACTGACAGCTCACAGCTGACTTCTGACGGCTTTGAAAAGCTACCGGACCAAATTATGTATCCCTACGCCGAACCATATGATCTGCAAAAACCATGTCTTTATCAGTTGTCACTTCTGACAGTCAAAATTTAGGTATATACCTAACTGTTGACTGTCAGAAGTCAGCTGTGAGCTGTCAGTCAGCACCACAGAAGATAAAACTGAGGTTATAGCTTGTAAGAAGCTGTCTATCAAACGTACTAATTGACTATTACTGTCGCTCTCTGCACATAATATTCTCTCTTGTCAAACCCCCTCCCCCCCCTCCTTCCCCGCCCGCTTTATATGACCTCGGGTCCTCTTTAGCACGTAAGCTGCTTGTTACGCGCATGAATAAAGAAAGTGCAGACTACGTTGGTTGGGGCGCGATATAGGTTTCCGGTTCCGATTGCGAGAATCCTCTTGCGCGTGTACACGAACTTGAAATATTCACAGGGTTATGAGTAGGGCTGTTAGCCCTAATGCCGGCAAGAGGTTTAATATTGAGATGGACACAACTGCTATCTGTTGGGAATATTTCAAAGTGATTCACTTCACTTAAATGAACGGTTCATTTATAGTAGTTTATACGTTCGTGAACGACAGCTTGTAGATCAGTTATTATTTAACTACAGATTACATCAGTCGTTTGCGAACTACAGCTTGTACTCGTAGAGCAGTCGTTTGCGAACTACGGCTTGTACTCGTAGAGCAGTCGTTTGCGAACTACGGCTTGTACTCGTAGAGCAGTCGTTTGCGAACTACGGCTTGTACTCGTAGAGCAGTCGTTTGCGAACTACGGCTTGTACTCGTAGAGCAGTCGTTTGCGAACTACTGCTTGTACTCGTAGAGCAGTCGTTTGCGAACTACGGCTTGTACTCGTAGAGCAGTCGTTTGCGAACTACAGCTTGTACTCGTAGAGCAGTCGTTTGCGAACTACGGCTTGTACTCGTAGAGCAGTCGTTTGCGAACTACGGCTTGTACTCGTAGAACAGTCGTTTGCGAACTACGGCTTGTACTCGTAGAACAGTCGTTTGCGAACTACGGCTTGTACTCGTAGAACAGTCGTTTGCTAACAGGAGGTAGCTACTGTCACATTTCTATATAAAGAACCTCTAGGAAATAAATTCTTTTTTTTTTACGGCCAAAGCTACATTATACTATTTTATTGTTGTTGTTACTCGTGCAATAGACTAGACTGCCGATGACAGATATCTCGGTCAGGTTTACTGAGGGTGGCTTTTTCATAATGGTTTCCATCCTCCCTCCACGCGAATTAGGAGACAATTCCTCTAAATTAAACCTTCCTAATCCCCAACACATTAGTATATTAGTACATAAGCGGATAACCCGCCGAACGGTTAGTAGTCTAAGACGTGGTGCTAAAAACACTTTCTTGGCTGTCAACTAGAACAGGGAAAGGTCGGGAATTTAATCCAATTTCTGGAATTTTCACATATTCATTGAAATAATAGGAAATTTTCATTTACAATAGCCAACATATCATTCATCTTCCTGTTAACACACATCACAAATTACTTTTAGCAGTTTAACCAGTCGAGCATACGAATTTGAAGTTCTCAGTCAATATGCTATTTTCATGTCATCTCCCCACCCCTTTAACCCTGCAGCTTTAGCCAAAATGGAGTCTTGCGCATGTGCGAGGATTCGATTACGTTACAGAAATAAGAAACTAAAAAATAATGTTTCTCGCGATTATTTTAAACTGTATTGGTGTAAGCCGATCTTTTAAATGCTCAATATTATCTCACAGAAATCTAACTTATATGTTACTACCCAGTAGCTCGTTGCTTTAGGCTAAAATCGTTTAGCCCGCAATAAAGTGATACCATTTTAAAATGTGTGTGTGTGTGTCTAAAATATTAATACATTAAATTGTATCATAATAAAGTAATGTTTGTAATATATGGTGACTGTAAAAGTTGGAAATTGGCTCTGGAAAACGTAGAAAAGTCTGGGAATTTTAAAATATAATTTTGCTGGGCACCCTGAAAGCTCTTCCAATAATAACTGGGTTTTATACAAATACACACAACAGAAGAACCAGAAAGCACAAGTGTGTGTTTATATAGTAGGGTCGCGGTTGTCAGAGGTTAACTTCTGCCGCAGCAAAGAGCTAGTAGGTTCAATCCCACGCGCGCTTTGAGATCTTGCCTGCGTGAGCACCTTGCATTTCGTTCGCCAATACCCGTCGGCCTTGAATAGCCACTCGTCGTTTACAGCACTACACGCCGTCTCTTGTAATAATAATATTGCTATACATCTTGTCGTTACGCTACATCCAATACCACCGCTTGGGAACTGTAGGTCTTATGGAGAAAATCTTTATCTTCGCACTCTCTCTCTCTTTGCTCTTAACTGTTGTCAAATCTCCTCGCTTTCAGCTATGCCAAAAGTTGGTGTTTTGGGGGTAAGGAGGAGCTACCGGCGTTATCGATGAACCAGCGTTGCACACACATTTTATATTAAAGAGAAGATTGACGGACCACACGAAAACAAGCGGATGACAACGCTGTTTCTCAATAGTAGCCGTGCCGTTACCTCAGGGATGATATCCAGTGTAGTATATGGTCGGTCGCCAGAGTTTGTGGCCTTCATCGCTGCGATGACGTGATGATGCCCCACCGTCACGGGACGTGTTGGCGGAGACTTGAGACCACGAGACGTCAAAACGCTTGACGGCGGACAAGTGATGGCTTGTTAGTCACGGTCTTACGCAGCGTTATATTTTTAAAAATATATTTTATTCAACACGCTTATGTGGTCGAATGGTTTAAAGCAGGCGTGTAAAACTCGTTTTCACTATAAGGGCCACGTTGAAAATTTAAAATGCTGAGAAGGCCGTATTAAAAAAAATCATCTCGCCCCTTAATACAAAAATAAAATTAAAAATTTTACGAAAAGAGAGAATTAAGATTTTATAAAATGTTAAGACATTATTTTACCATGGAATATTTTATTTGCACCATTGTCAGACCTTAATAAACTTTATGGTGACTTTACTTTCAGAAGTGATGACAAATACGTGTAAGTAAACTGTGATCTTCAAGGAGTTTATTAATTCATGTGTATCACAAAGTGATACATGATGGCTCCCCTACAGGGTCAGTGCGAATAGCTAAAAAAAATGCATTTAGCTTAAGTGTTAAGCCTTGACACGGGAATCGAACCCGGGAACTTTAGTTTTGCGTACCAACCCTATACCACTGATTCATCCTGGTTCGTCTCGTAACTAAGGCCAGGTTACGCAAGTAACTAGTGAAAAATGAACCTGAATATGAGACTAACATAATGGTTCAGTGGTAGAGCATTGGCGCGCTAAACCAAAGTTCTCGGGTGCAATTCCGTGTCCAGGCTTTTCATTTTTCACTTAATTGAATTCAAGGAGTTTGTTTAGGTTCATATAAGAAAATAACTGCCCACACATGAATGTGATGCCAATTATATTTGGTGATGTTAATTATTGTACATATTTGGTGCAGAAATTTAACTTTTTCTTTTTATTGGATATGTAGAGTGTAAAGTTGACCTCGGTGAGTGCTTGCCTCAGGACCCATTGCTCATGGGTTCAAAACCCAACCGGGATCGGCGGATTTTCTTTGAACGATTAAAATCTGTAGCTCAACTTACCTCGTAGGGGAAGTAAAGCATTCGGTCCCATGTCGATTGTGGCATGTAAAATAACCCTGGAAGGTGTGTGAAGTTACCTTTCCCGTCAAAATTGGTAGGCCCTTTCGCCCTTGCTCATAGAAAATCTCCTGTGCTTATATCATTCGGCTTAGAACGTTCACGTTTAATACCTCGAATAATTTATCTGGTGTATAAAGAGTTTATATTTGGCAAACCAATCTCACTTTCTAGATTTCCCCAAATAATGGTCAATTTTTAAATTTCGTAATCTTAAAAATATTTCAACAGTGTTTATAAAAGCAAGGATAGTGCCGCATTGTGTTCATGATAAGGTCCTTGGGCCTCACAGAATCATGGATAAGAGGACCACAATTTTGAAATGCCTGCGCAACCAGAACATATGATTTTTTATGTTTGTTTTATACTTTTCCTAACATTTAAATGTCGTTATTAAATGTTCAAAATATTAGTGTAAACATTTATTTACTCCCAACAATCGTGACTGCTGAGATGAACTGTCGACTGACCGTTGCTGACTTGACGTTAACATGTGACAAGGACTGTACCATGGGGTCCCTCAACGCTGGGTCAGGAGTTTGTTGCTATTCGAATAGCTCTTGCAAAGCTTAAAGTAAAATTTATAAATCAAATGAAGGGATAATTTTAGTTATAATAATTTTCTAATGTTATTTTAGAAAAAGTTTAATACAAAACAAAGGGGGGACGATTTAGTGAAAGGATACCATTGAAGTCAGTTCAGTAGCAAATCAAAGCATAGGCTTCCACGTGGCTTTGTTTACATCAGGTCTCAGCTTAGGGTGAATCAATAATAGCAGACCAACTATATTTATTATACCTCACTTTTCTTACCAATGGCACACATACACATATATATGATCATATATTTATAAGAAAACTAAGGTATATCACACAATTAGTTTATGGAGTACTCTACAGCCTCCCACAAAAAAGCAACACGCAACCTTGGACGAGATCGGTGTTTGAATCATGGTTAGGTGTACTATGGGTGGTTTTACTTATTGGTTTTTCACTCTCCCTCACAAAAATGTGGGTTCTTTCCTCTAAATTCAACATTCCTTATCTCCTAACCCAGCATTGTAAACACGCAGATGATCAAAACGGAGAACAAAATGCAATGAATAAAAATAAAACAGCACTAATACCTGTTGAACTAGTTATAGCGCAATGTATGTTTTTAAACGCGGAAAAAGAGGGTTAAAATAGCTAAAACACGATTTCATTACCACCCGAACCAGTGGTGATGTGGACTAAAATGTCGGTCATTTCTAGCTGAATTTGAAATTCTGACTGGATGTACTGAGCTGGCTTTTTTTTATCACTGGTTTCTTTCTTACTCTCTTTTCGTGTGACTACATTTTCTCTAAATTTTGCCTTTTCTCATGCCCTCTTAGTTTAGTCAAATATGTATAGCCCAGATGGGTAATATAACGCGGAGAAAATTAAAAAAAAAACTAAACTAATTCTGGCACTAGAGCGTGCTAACGAAATAAAACATGGCCATCTGCCATAGCGATGGGACGTCAACCGCGGAGATTACTGTAGGAATGACTGCAATTTCTTTTGTTTCTTCTCTGGACCAATAGCGGTGGCTTCAATCCAATAACATCGCTGTCGTGGTCAATTTGATGTAAATTGTGTGCAGTCAGCTGTATTTGTATTGCCAAAATCCTTTTCACTTTATCTGAGAGCAGTTCCAAGATATCGCACGAAAGCTTTTATAAAATATATTTATCCGGAGTGATCCTCTTTGAATAGGAAGGGAGACTTTTGCTAAGCTGACTGTGAAGTTTCTTCGAGAATTTGGATGACATTATAAGAGGTTCTATTTTAAAAATATCTCTTGGAGGGAGACGGTTTTCTTACTTGACGATAATAAACTTTTTTCTTTTAGAAATCGCCAGGTAAAAGTTATTTTCTTTTTCTTAGTTAGTAGGACTATTTGTTTTTCTAGGAGTGCCTGTGTTTTAACTAATTGAGGGGTGTGCCATTTTTTTCATAGGACTACTAAATACGTTTGACCTTTAAAGAGCCTTATTGAGAATCTGAAGAGATCATTATATATTTATAACTAGATTTTACCATTAGACGAGGGTTTGGAAAACAACATCCCACAGGCCTTTTACGAGATTGTAATACTATAAATAAGATGGTTCCAATTAGAACGAACCATTTAAAAAATGAAATATAAAACTGAACATTGGACAAAATTTAATTGAAACAGTTCACAGGTTTCTTAACTTTTGGAAACGGCATTATAATTTACTCTTTAAAAATAGTATCACGCAAATGTTCACCGTTATTCGCAATGCTCTGCTGCAATCGCTGACGAAAGCTGTAAACGACTTTGCGAAGCAGATCTGGTGAAATGGCATCAACTTCTTGGTCTAAGTCTTCAGTATTGTGAAGTCGATGAGAAAACATCTTCTTTTTCAAATGCCCCCATAAGAATAAATCGGGGGGGGGGGGCTGTTAAATCTGGTGATGGTGGCGGACATGGAATATCGACAGACTGGGAAAGGTTGCGTCCTGGGAAGAAGTTGCATAATGTTTCCATGCTGTGACCATGTCATGGCATCCTGAATATATAACTTTGAACACATTGGCGCAGAAATATTGACCTAAATGACGAGGAAGGATGAAAAGCTTATGTTCTTTTTAAAGGTCCTATTTTCTACCAATCTAGATAAAGGAAGAGAAAATTCTATCCCACGAGGCCATTTATGAGGTGCGATCTCATGAAGGGCCCGTGGAACGAAGTTTCTCATTCTCAATCAAATGGTTGAATTCAACCTACCTACCCGCTTCGGTGGCCGCGGGGTCTTAACGTGCTAATATCGTGTTAGGCTAGACTGCCGAAGACGGGCGCGCAGAGTTTTCCCCCCTAAATGAGTTTCCACTCTCCCTTCGTGCAAATGCGTGTGTATTTAATCTAAATTAAGCCTTCATAATCCCTAAACCATTGGTGTAATTAGTATTCAGGTGTATAACCCAAACAAGTAGTAAGACGTGATGCTAAAAAATAGCCTAACTTGGTAAGCAATTAAGCATCTATATAGGGCGGTTTTTTTTTAAATCCTTCCTCGTTATTTGTACCAATATTTTTGCTCCAGTACCATCGGGTTCAAAATTTAAAAAATTAAATAATTTTGAGTACGATTGAGATTCAAAAATATACCTCCTCTCTCCCCCACATTCACCCGCTTGTAGAGAAAGGAGCTGTGTTAGAAAGAGCGCCGCAGGGGTTCATCTGACACTTCTGTTCAAAGCCGTCGTATCTCGTTTATAATAATGATCGACAAGGTCGTGGCTCTTTACCCACTATATTGGGCTACAATCTGTGAATGAACCAAAGTAACCAGGTGAGGGAATAACAGCGTTGCCATTTATTTGTGCTCAGTCGCTCGTATTTCTTCATTACGTCCAATCCTGCAACGTCGTTTTGTCGAGATTGTCACAATGTTCTTGGCCAAGCTTCCTACTTACAAACCTTTAGCGGATAGGTTTATCAACATTAGTTAAAGGAGAGAAAAGATAAATTTATCTCGATAGAACCTATGGCTTCTTAGGGTTGTGCTGGGTGTAATGAATGATGAATACCATTGATCCTAGTATGATATTTAAGAAAAAGTGGGAGGAGAAAGCCACGCCACTTTCCAAGTAGGCCTTGTCCTCACAAAGGGGTATGTTTGGATTGATTCTTGAAGCCCACGTAGTTGCAGGTGACGCGAAGGTCGAGTTTTTAATCGTTGCTAAGTTTACTTAGGGGTGATTTTCCACTGTGATCTTTCTCAGAAGCCTCGTTTATATTGTAACACAATATGTTGGCCAACGCGATCCCAACAAGGTTTGTTACAATATAAACGCATTCCCAACTTGTTGGGGATGTTGGCTAACATGTTGGTGTTAGGAGAGCCGGTCAAAGACAACAAGTTGTGTTGGATCATTTGTTGGAGATAATAAACGACCAACCCAACATGTTGGCTGATTTGGGAGGTTCTGCGCATGCGCTAGAGAGTCGAGTCAGTCTCTAGCTTGGAAACGCACGTGTTTTGTGGCTATGCATAAGGCTTCCATAAAGCGTAGAGTTGTAGCAAATTTTTCTCTCGGATTCACAACAATTTTCCTTTCCATTTTACCACGTAAATGAGGATACAGAAGTGTAACTAAGCATTCAAAGTCCACCTATGATATGCGTACAAAGTTTTCAAATCTACTTTGCAAATGTAGGTCATTCATTATTCCCATGTACGCACCTTCAATTTGACATTTAGCAAAAAAAAAACAAAAAACTTTGAACCCCCACCGTTTCTTAAGTTTTAGTTTTTTCTGCAAGAGTAAACTTCCTGTCAACACAATAAATGAAGAATGGCAAGTAATACGATGTTATCCATGTCTAGAAATGTAGAGACTGATTAAAAACTATCGGAGGAACCAGGGTGTTGGCCCAACAAGTTGGCGACAATAAACGCAGCTTACTTTTCCTCATGTGTTGTCTCCTAACATGTTGGGTCCAACTTGTTACATAATAAACGAGGGTTCATCCTGTCAACAAACTAATGAAGGCGCTTTTTCTTTTTTCTAAACTACCTTTCTTATCTCTACCCACTAAATTAAGCTATTAATAACTTATCTTTGTGCGTTTACTGTTTTACTTCTCCTCAGGGCTATCCGCATATTTACACTAATGTGGTAGGGATGAGTAAGAGAATTTAGAAGAAATATACTGACATTTGTTTTGAGGAAGAGTGGGAAACTATTTAAGAAAAAAAAAACACTCTTAGTAGTTAACACACCCGGCCGGGGCCAAACACCGACAAACTACACAAGGTGAGATTGACAATTTAGCCTGCGTGACCACCTATGCTGTCTTGGGAAATTTAAAATACTTTTAGTAGGGAAAATCAAGGAAATGAATATGTAATTTTCTTTGGAAACTTTAACTTTAATAGACTCATTTTACAAGTGTGTTGAAGTATGTAAGGAAATGGTTTGTATTATTACCCTCAAATTTGTGCCACTTCAGCCGCCGCCCCTCCCTCCCACCCTCCACATGCACCAATAAAAAAAATACAAACTGTTGAAAGAGTCCCTCCTACAAACAAAAACGAAGTGTGTTGTCTTCATTAACTTAAATAACAGGAAATGCAACGGTAAAAAAAATTACTAGTTTAAAAAGTTGTCATCAATATCGCCGTGGAGAAAATTTCACTCGCATACTATTATCTTATTAATGTGTTCAATCATCCCCGAGGGGTTTGCATGGGGTTAACTATTTCCTTCCCCCCCCCCTCTCCATCACTCCCTTCTCGCCCACCATCAAAGAGGATGTCATTATTAAATTATTTCCCCCTCCCCTTTATTTTAATCGGTGTTTTATAGTGTACCTGTACGTGAGCTTGCCCAGGTTACTAGAGCTGTAGTCGACCTATTAATTGTGCTGATGTTGGTTCCCGGTGTAAATGACCCCTGCGTGACGCACACACAATGAACCGGAAAGAGGGAGTAAAACGAAGGAGGGGGGTGGGGGGGACGATGACAGAATGTTGCGTGTGGCAGGAACAGGGGTGGACAAACATAACGGTTTCATTATTATTATTATTATTATTATTATTATTATTATTATTATTACTAATATTATTATTACTGTGGGGATGTAGTGAGTGAGAGAAGAGATAAATATTTTTGCCATTTTTATGCAAAAACTTTTGTTTCTCAAAAAAAATATATTGCTTTAGTAGAAACACAGTTTAATTTTCTTTAAAAGGTGATATCAACATTTGTTGAATATCTGTCATGTACATAGAGCCATTGGATGAGAAACTTTTTAAAAGAAGAGAAAAAATTGAGAAACTTTTCAAAAAAGAAAAAAAGTTAATGAATTCCAAGACACCCTTGATAGGTATTAAAGAACTGTTGATATCACCGTGGGAAGAAAATTAAACTCTTTGTTTGTATTGTAACCATATTTGATTTATTTTTGCCAGAAAGGTATTTTGATATAAAAACTGCAAAAAAAAAAACCACTGAACTTTTCTCATGTTCCCTATAATAATAGGATAATTACCATCCTCACCTTATTTCAAGACGCACGAATCGATGGGCGACGCAGGCACTGATGTCTTGTCTAAGTTTATTTTGGTTTTTTGCCAACTAAGGAGAGGTCGGTTTTAGAATTCTGGTTGGGTGTATTGTTTGTTTTATTTTTTCATAAATGGTCTCCCTTAATGTGAATATGGGTACGGTCAGTGCCTCTAAAAATCTACCTTGATCAGTATAAATTCATGGATATACCCGGACTGCTTTACTTAGATAAAATATATTCCCAGTTGTAACCCTCAAAATATTTACTAATTGAATACTAAGACTGTATACATTTTATTTTTAAAAACGCCTAGACATAGGCATCGAACCAAGAAGCTTTGATTTAGCTTGCCATTGTACGTGTAATATTTCTACATATATCTAAAACCGTATCTTTCAACGGCACACTATCGTACAAAATGTTACTTTCAATTTATTATTATATAAATAGTAAACATCGAACCAGAGTTTCCTAAAACTGTAATCGACCGCTCTAACAATCAGGCTTCGGGAAGACCACATTTTTAGCACCTAATTATAATTTTCAATATTTCTTTGAGATTTTTTTATTTATGATAAAATAATTAAAATTGATTACCCTACCTAACATTGTTTGAAATATTGGCACCTGTACGTAATCGGCAATAAATTTAAACAAAATAGTCTTCTAAATATTATTTGGTGTAGGTAATATCTTATTATATAAATCACACCAATCTTGAAAATAATATCACATTAAAGGAAATTATATTAGCTACAGACCCATAGGTTCTGGGTTCCATTCCCGGCGCTTCCAGATTTTTCAGTGAAGCATTTGGTCTGGAACGGGGTCACCTCAGCCTCGTGAGGACAATTTAGGAGCTACTTGAGTGAAAAATTAGCGGCTCCGATATAGAAAACTGAGATTAATGATTGGAGGGTCCATCATGATGACCACATGAAACCCTCTATCCAAAAAAGTTGACACTACCTTCACCAGCAGACTACGACCGCTCGATCAGTATAGCTCAATTGCAAGCTGATGCCATGCAGTTTTTTATACTATATGCTTTGTTGGTTTTTAAAATAAGTTTTAAACGATTTTTTAACAAAACTAAATATGATAATATCGATCATCTGATGAAGATAGCGCTTGGGGGGGAGGGGGGGGTAAGCGAACCTTTTATTTTATGAAAACCAAATTATATAGTTGGAGGTTACTGAACCCTCGGACTTGTGCATAGATTATTGACTAGTCCACCACTTAATTCCTTGTCTATTATTTTTAGTTAGCAAGCATTAGCGCAATAGTGCTAACTGTAAGTTTAATACACACTAATAGCTAGGGCAATATTTTAATTTAAAATAAATGGTACAAGGCAACCACACGAACTTTTTCATAATGTGTATTATAGCTTTCGAAGAACATTTTCAAAGATAGATTTTAGTAAACTGCCCTTAAATAAGTTTTATATAAATACTTAAAGTTTATCATAAAACAAACACTTCATCTTGTACAATAAACAGTCTTTATAATGGATTTTAAACAAAATTTTTAAAATATATTTAACCAAATTCAAATTTTCAAAATAAATTATTTGTAAACACCCTCTAAAATCGTTTTTTTATTTGTAAAAAATAAAAACGTAAGCATATTTTTATTTATCATGAAAGTACTTTCACTAATTCCAGTTTTGAATTCATTCTTCATGGTCACTTTTCAAAACATTTGAATTGTGTATAATTTGTTGTAAGTAAACTACCCTTAAATTAATTAATTTTAGATATAGGCCTATTAAGATTATATTAATATATATAAAATAGTCTCCCAAAAACCAATTTCGAATCAAATCACTTTAGCCATTTTTTAAATATTCAAATTTAAAAAAAAGTATTCCGTAAACTACCCATGATAAAGGTTTTCCCCCAAAATCAAGTATACAACTTATTTGTCGATGTTAATGTCAAACACTCCCCATATATACATTTTAAGCAAAATGTTATAGCCATTTCAAAATACTTCGAGTTTTCATAAATCACTCCCTTGAAAAGGACGTTTCATCTAGTTTTTACCCAAAACCAATTAAATATGGTAATTTGTCATGTCAAAACACTCCCAAGATACCCATTGGAACCAAATCGTTAAAGCTATTTGTAAAATATTTCAATTTTTTGAAAAAATCAAATCAGTAAACTACCCATAAGTGAGTTTTTACCCCCAAAACAAGTAAACCTTGCTATTTGTCATGTAAAATAAATCCTAAAAATGCATTTTAAACAAAATTGTTAGCCATTTTCGAAAAAATTTTAATTAAAAAATACCCATCAGTAAATTACCCTTGATTGCCGGTGATGGGAAATTTTGAGGTCTGAATCTCATCCCTAGTTTATTAGGGGGTAGTTTTCCACATGTGATTCATCCCTGTTTTTTCACTATCCTTTCTTTCCCCGCTATTGAGGGTGAATTTCCTCGAAGTTGCCCTCCCTCCCTTCGGATTGGTTTTCAACATATTTTGGGTTATATCGTATAGTCTATTCGCCATAGGAGTGTAGGTAGGTGAAGCTAGCAAAAGTTATCAGATCTACTCTCATATATCTATTCGCCAAACCATATGATCTGCAAGACCCTATGTTGAGCTGATGTCACTTTTGGCAGTCAAAACTTTCACGACAAACAGTTTATTAATAATTATGTTTTACTTTTAACCTTTTTTCATATTCTGCTATGTCAGTTACCACCACTCCTATGGTGAATGGACTCTACTAATTAAACAAAAGCGTAATGTGCGGGTAACCCAAAAGCAGTTCTCTTGTTTAATCTCAGGTGGTGGTCAACTCCTTCTTAACCTATTAAACGAGCGATTAAAGTAAAATGTTTAGAATAAGAATAGGAATGAATGATTTAAGAAAATCTGGGCTCAAATTTCAATTGAGCATATACTAAGTTTTGTTTTTAAAAACAGTTCCCCCACTCTTCCAAACGCGGGCACATTTTGAATACATCTTACCTTACTCGTGTGACCTGGTGGTCTAGGGTAAGGTGTCAGACATCTTTGCCGGGGGTCCGGGGTTCATTCCTCGGTCCCGGCACAGTTTATCTGATTTTCCAAACCCTTCCTTCACCTCTGACAAGACGTGTATTATCACAACTTGTGAATGTGAGGAATGCCAGGCCTCCACCGTGGTTCGGATTCCCCCGTTAAACTGTAGGTCCTCCATTTTATCTCACAATCACAACCATTACACATTAGCGTAAGTGCGTACAACCCGAACGGGTAGTAAGACGTGCAAATAATAATAATAATAATAATAATAATACCTTCCTCATCCCTACCCATTAATATAAATATATACAGATATTCCAAATGGGTTGTAAGATACGGTGCACAGTAAAAAAAAAAATCCTTTTTGCAAAATTCAACCTCTATAAACATCTAACAAATTGAACAGCTCTTTCTCTCTTTTTCGGTTCCTTTTATTTGTAGCTACGCTACCTATTTGGACCGCTCACTGGTTCTGAATTCACTGCGATTGTTTTCGCTGTCATCCCCCCCCCCTGCCATACACCCTCCACCCCCTGTACAAAAATTAAATCAAGACGGTTGAGAAAGGAAAGGAGGGGACGGAGTATTTTTATTTTAATTCGCATCTGGTGGTACGCCTGGTACAAAAGCAAAGGGAAATGTCCATCTCCGTGACAAGCAGACATATATAAAGTAAATGAAAACGTGCTCAGTTCTGTTCTCTCCCCCACCCCCTTACCCCCCACCCCGTCTCTCTCACCCCATCCACATACGATCTCTCCCTCTGTCTTCCCCCTACCCACCCTCCCTTAAAACATCATGAGTTCTCTCTACGAAACCACCACGCCCTCTTCAAAAAAAGTCGTTAATACTAGCACGTGTATGTACAAAGTGCGTTTCACGCATGCGCGCGTATGTTTTGTTTTTGTGTGTGTGTTCCTTGTCGTGTGTCGACAACAGAGCGCGATCACTCTTATTACGTGGTGCGCCAGGTAATTTCCGGAATCACGGGTCAAGTTGTGAGCTAGCTTTGGGAGGGAGAGATTTTGAGGGCCCAATGTTGGCTATCAGATGACTTAAGGGCACCGCCTACTTGAAGGGAATAAAACTATATTGAACCGCTTCGATGGTCGAATGGTCTAAGGCAAGGGGTCGGAAACCAGTCTATTCGCGTGCGTAAGGAAACTACGTTGTAGCTAAAAGTAGATCTCAGCTGCTTCTAAACTTGCTATATATATATATATATATATATATATATATATATATATATATATACACACACATATTTACCACCACATCTTACTACCTGACCACATCTGTGGTCTAATGGTCAGAGCTCCTAGCTACAGATCCATAGGTCCCGGGTTTAATCCCAGACGCTTTCAGAATTTTTCTGTGACGCAGTGGGTCTGGAAAAGGGTCAAACTCGGCCTCATGAGGACAAAATGAGTGTGAGTGAATAAAAAAATTTAGCGGATACGTTCTAGAAAGATTGGACCGGAGGGTTCGTGCTGACCATATGACACCCTCTATCCGTAAATGTTGGCACAATCATTGCTAACGGTGGGTGGTGGCTGCTTGGTCAGTCTAGCTTGCTTGCGAACTCGCACCATGAAGTTTGGAGAGTCTTACTACCTGTCCAGGTTATATGCATAAATGATAATTACTTTAATGGGGTAGAAATGAAGGGGCTAGTATTTTCAGCAATTATTGTAGACGCATTCATATGGGGGGGGGGGGAGGTAATCATTTTCAGCACACCCCGCCAGGAGTATATATAGGCATTTATTCCGCGTGTCCATCGATGCGAGTGACACCTATAACTTCGCCATTTGGCTTCAAACACGCTGAAAATGAACTAATTTTCAAATATAGCTTTTAATTTATCTAGTTCAAAATAAAAAGTTGTGAACTATGCAAAGCCCCTTTGAAAACTTGCCTTAATTTTCACATAAACCCATATTTTGAAATATTAAAAATACTATCTAAAAGTTGCGTAGCATTTGAACGTATAAAGAAACTCTGGTGTTTTTTCAGATCAATTCTAACTACCAAAAAACCTGCTTAGTTGGCTGTCTGATCTAACGCGCTACTCTCGTGTTAGACTAGACTGCTGAAGACGAGGAGATCGAGGTTCAATCCCGATCGTGTGCACAGGAGGTTTTCTTTAAATGTTTCCCACTCTTCACGCAAATGCGCATGCACTTCCTCTAAATTAAACCTTCCTAATCCCTAACACATGGGTCTAGTTGGTATATAGAATGTTTGAAAACAAATAATCCCTTGTTGAAGTTGGTCGGGATAGAACCAGGAGGACGAATACACATCTCACTATTCACACTCTTTATCCTGGTCACTTAGCGTCATCAAGAGAAGGAGGAGGCATTTATAGCTTTGGTATCAGAAACGACGAAAATTAAAAACTAGCGGCATGTTTTGTTCTTGTGTAATGGATTTTTTTTTTGTTACGGCGATGTCTTTGTTGAGTCAAGAGGTTAAGCTCAGGAAGTTTGTAAGGGCGAACCCTCCCCGTCTCCTTAGCTTAATTTACATGTCACTTCCCCTGCATACCCCACCCCTTTCCTGTTAGACGTGGATATTCGATACCTGGAGGGTTCTCCCCTTCCCCTCGACTTTTAGTAACTAATTAAACTTGCTTTATGATTTTTTTTTGTGGAAATAATCAACGATTTTCACTGCCCTTTTTGTTAAAGGGCAACTTTTCCCTTTTAAAAAAAAAATTAGATCGTTAAACACACCATTGACTCATTGACGGTAAAATCTCAAAGTTTAGAATAGGACGTGTATACGCGGTATCGTGAGACGAGAGAATTGGAAAGCATGTAGAAATCCCCTTATTATTAAACTTTCTCCCAACTTTCCCGTCTGGGAGAAGAACCCTGACCTCCCAGCCAATGTTGACCTAGTGCAAAAGGGGGAGCGGGTGTGTCTAACGCTTTAAGGTAGGGTGGAAGGGGACACAAGAAAAGGCCATTCTTTTTTTCATGACAAATATTTTTGGCTAAAATAAATAAAATATTTCCAGTACTAACATAGTTTGATTTTCTTCACACGCGATAACCGTTCCCGAATATCCTCGTGAGCATAGCGGTATTAGATGAGAAACCTTTTAAATTAATAGAAAAAGTTTTCATAATTCCAGGACACCTTGACAGATGTTTAAGAAATTTTTAGGTCACCACGTGAAGAAAGTTAAATTCTATGTTTGTAGCCTACTGGAGCATTATTTTTTTATTCTGTCCAAAAATATGTTTTCCATAAAAACTGCAAAAACATTGGCTTTTCCTCGCATCCCCTTACATCACACCTTAAGCCTCGTCCAGACTAGAAAAAAACAACGAACACCAAAATGTTCGCGACAAGTGGGGATTTTTTTTTTAACAGAATATTTTAACAAAATTTGTTTGTTCTGTTCGGCACAGATCCATCCACCAGTTTGTCGGTTTTTGCCCGTCTTATCAAAGGATGATCGTGTTCGGTCTTGTTCTAGTCAGCCATTGTGGCAACGAGAGTTTCCAGTTTTCAGGTAATGGGACTACTATTAAAATTTAGTAATATTTCATGTTAAATATATATTATATAAATAAAATATATAAATATATATAATATATAAACTACCCCAATTATACAATGTTATAGAGGAAACCATTTGGATTTTAAAAAATGCATATACACCCCTGAGATTTGAACTACGATCTACTCATCACTGGCAAACCAGACTAAATAAATATGACATTTTAAACGCGTGCCCACCAATGTGGATATCTGCATTAAAAAAAAAATACAAACTGAAACCCAAAGACAGGAATACTTTGAAAGCAACAAGTTTTTTAATTCTCCTGAAGATGATTAAGCTATGTAGTTAGCACGTGTTAGTATTTAGATTGTCATTTGTAGCGTGCAACTTATGAATGAGTAGAAATAGTCATTTTACGCCCGCCAGTATCTAAATAAATAAAGCTCATTTTTATTCAGATGCAACACCCCCCCCCCCTCTTCCATACACACACATAATAATGTTGAGATTAAAAACATATGCATACATGGTTTTATAAACAATATTTGTGAAATGTTTCTTTAAAAAAACTTTGAAAACATAGATTTTTTAGAACCGTGTTTTACTACCCGTTCGAGTATACGCCTATATACTAATTACGCTAAAGGGCTAGGGATGAGGAAGGTTGAATTTAGATTAGGTGTACCTGAATTTGCGTGGGAGAGAGTGAGTGGGAAGCAATTTAGAAAAAATCACCCTCATTACACCCGGGCGGGATATGTAGTCATCGACATCTAGTCCTGGGTTGGGCAACCCTTAGGCTAATCGCCACAATGGTGAATTGGGGCCATAAAAGTGTTGCGAATTTGAGTTTTCCAGCTCTCACAGTAAAATAAACTTTTTCCTGATGACTTGTGATGATATATGTTGATATTTCCTGCACATCATTGGAAGCATTCCGCTTTTTATTAATGAGACAATGACGCGACACTCCATCCAATACTTCCCCCCCACACCCTCTAACAACCTTTCATTTCACCTCTATATTCAGACAAAAGGATTGTCAAGTTTCGCACTAAATTGTCTTACATTTTTAATTCAAACCTTTTTCATAATTTGCGTCATAGCTGTAACTGAGTAGTCAAAGTGTGTGTCTTGAATAAACTTGTTCTAACAAAGTGTGCTATTTTACATGTTCGTTTGAACAATATATTTTCTCATTTAACATGGAGTGGCGAATTTCACTTCTCATTCGCCGAACCTGTAGCTACACTGAAAAATATGTTTCCCACCTCTGGTCTAGTCTATTGCGAGAGTGACGCCTTAGGGGCGGCCAGACTGAGCGAGCGAGCGACTAAAATATAAAATAGATCACATTGGTTGTAATGAGAGGTGGCCAGACTGGAGCGCGCACGCTTGAAAGATAGAACTGGTTCTATTTTTCAAGCGCGCGCGGTCGACCCGGTACAGTCTAGTTTACAGGCGCTAGGCAATATTATTGTATGTTGGTTCATTGAGTGCTAGGAAAACTTCTCATTTTGACATTTTTATTACTATCGATAGGTTTAGCACACTGCTACTAACGGCTAATTTAATTGGTAAGATCATAAACCATACCTATATGTATATACATATATATATATGTAAGACTGATATATTAAAATACTTTAATATTATCAAAGTAGGCCTTTACAAATAAGAATAATCCATTAGCGTGGAGAGAGGATGAGAAAACCACAACAATAAATCACTTGTTAAACCCCCCATTAGTTCACTCAGCCAAGATTCGGAGCCTAATCATCGATTAGCTATCTGCTAATCACGCGCTCGCTAGTCTGGCCGAATCCTTAGACGTGCGCCACCGAAAAGGGTCGATTGTTGTTGATTGAATACTAAGGGCGCCACCTAGTTGAAGGAAAATATACTTACACGCAGTATTTCTTACGAGGATGGCAGATCTAAAGCTTCAGTGCTATAAAACAATCCTAAACTCAACCTAGATTTTTCTATCTCGACATATTATTAAAAATAACTATTTGTTCGAGGGTAAGCTAAAGGTGGCGTCTGACTTGTACAGAACAGAAGATAATTTGTAATGTGACACGAACATTCGCTGATATAATGCAACGAGCCGAGCCGCTCGTTGTGAGTGCACGTGCTCTACCCGACTGTCTTTTTTTCCCCACGAATCTCTTTGATTGTTACATTACAAGTCAGTACAGATATCTCTCGCACGTGCAAGCACAGCCATCCATTCGTCATTAGTGCATAATGGAATAAAGATGTATTGTGTGCGACTAACAATTTGCAGCAGGTGTTCGCCCACAATGAAGTGGAACCAAGAAAAAAAAAACTTTTATTTTTTATTGGAAAAAATATTTAATTTTAAGGTAAAAATCTTTTTGTGAGAACCTCAGGATTTTTGTATTGACCATTAATGTCTTCAAAATATTCATGAATTGTTAATTCACCATCAACCCTCCTCATTATAAATAGATTCGTTTGCCACAGCCGTTTCTCTCTTTCACTCACCTTTTTTATTTTTTAAAGTAACATCGCATTAAAATAAAAGCAGAACTTGTAACATATAGGCCCGACATTTCGACTGGAAATGAGAGAAAAAAAATGTAGCACTGTCGATTCGAGCATTCCAAGTGAGCGTTCGCCGCGCTCCAATCACAAGCTTTGTAATGTAATGCTCGCGGTGAGCATTACATTACAAAGCTCGGCTCAAATCATTCGCCGTCTTTCAGCTTTGTTTTTTACCACAAACTTTAGTTTCAAAACTCTTGACTTTTATTGTAAAACGTAATTGAAAATGAACCGATTTTACCTTTTCTTGATTTTGTTTTTAATTTAGAGAGCTTAAGCAACAGTAAGGTTCTTAATTTTATGTAAAGATGTCAATATCTTTCGCCTCCATTTTGACATGAAACCAGATTTTTAAATAACAAGCCACTTCTTAAATTATGCATTATTTCTGGATTAATGCAACGCGCTTAAGTAGTCGGTCCCCGTATTTTTTTTTTAAATAACTCTTACCATGGACATCCCAGAGAAAAAAAATTGAAAATATCCCGATCAACTGTTGATGGTGCTGTCACCGGATGTAGACTATATAAAACAAAGTGGATTGGGATATATCGATTTTATGAAGAGGCTCAATCATATTTATTTGTCTTTATGATGTAATTTCAGGAGTGTACAGTTTTCATAAATTTTTTTGAGCTCCTTTGTTTATATTAAAAGTAATAAATTTGTGGCAAATTGATAGGAATAAAGCATTGTTTTCCACACAAAGTTTTATAAAATACGCAACATGCATTGAAGTATACCCTCGGGACAGTCTGGTTGATCGAAACATTGATGTAGATAATTTTGCCGACGGGGGGGGGGGTTTAGTAATTGATTTATGAAAAACTGGGGAGGGGTGGGCGGGTCATATCTACATTTATTTTTCAAAGTAATTTTACAGACTTGATCAAAATGGTAATCGTGTTGTCACAGTCATAGAAGCATTATTTAGAAAGAATTTGATTTTGAGAAGAAAAAAAATGTCAACACCGTTACAAATAATTGAATTTAGATTATTCATTTTATTTAAATATACTTAATGCTATTAAAAATATATCAATGTTAATTTATATATTTGAGTTCCCATTAGCAAGAACCTTTGTCCAAAAGCTCATAACCATATTAAAATTACTTTAATGCATTCATACGACAAGTCGTAGGCTCTGCAAATGTCTCCTTTGACAGCTGCGGTAACCTATGCATTATAGCTAGTCGAATTCTGTAAATTTCAGCTTCTCTACATTTTATTTTTTCGTTTGGTTTACAAATCTCTTCCTATGACTGATCAAACTATTATTTTCTCTATTTCACTAAGTGCTAAATTATTGGTTAGAGGTCTGGTTGCTGTGGTTTTTATTTTGGAATAAAGTCGGGGCAAACCGCTAAATGGCCTGTACAGCTATTAAATACGTGATTCTAAAATCAATATCCCTCTCTTCATAAAATTGTAGACCTACTTTGAGCTTAGTTTTGAATTACAGAGGTGTGTGTAAGCAATAAGAAACCTCACAAGATTGAATATAAAGATAGAGGTGCGTGTGTGTGTGTGAGAGAATGAGGGAGGTGGGGTGTGGGAAGATCTCGGGGGAGGGGTAATCGTAAACCGATACTGTCGTGCCCCTTGCCCCAGAGTGTAGAGGAATTCAACTTCCCACGGTAGCTCACATTTGATACGGTGTCATGTGCGGGCTTAATTTCACAGCGAAGCCACAAAATGGGTTGTTTAGGACAGATTACATGTTCGAGGGATAAAGCTCACCTGAGCAGGAAATTCACCAGTAGAGAAAGGTTTTTTTATCACCTAAAAATAAATAAAACCACGGCGTGAATACATTGCGTGAAACATCGAAAGCGCACAAGAGGGTGAAACCTCATATCAAATGCGTACCTAGACTTTGTATCAAAAGCTCATAAATAAAAAAAACAACTGCATAGCGTGGCAACATGGCAAACATCTTTTGCCCACATTAATTGTGGGAATGAGCTATTACGTTGATTGTAATTCTCCAAATTATAATCGGCAAACGGTAATATCTTTTCATTATTTGGTGTTAGGTTAGGATAGGTTAGGCTAGGCCGATGTCAATAAGCGGTGTTGCCATCAAAGACTACAATCGATGGTGCGCTTCTGATATACTTCAAAGCCGGTACACATATTTGACGTGTGAGCTTTCAGTACGTAGTCAATAAATTAGTGTCCCTCCCCCTCCATATTTCCATCCATCTTCCCCCCCTCCCAGTGAAAGTGAAATCTATTTTGTTGAGTAAAAATTGAATTATTAAACTGTCTTTGATAACTTTGAATTAAAAAACAAACAACTGAAACTTTATTATAATAAAACATTAAACATGATAATTAATGTGTATGGATGTTGTAAAAGTGAAGAAAATATGCAAGGATAGGGAAGTGTGGAGAAAGTTAGTGAGGATGGATTAGTTTACGGAGTTGTTTTTTGAGCTATATGCACAGTTTCTTGCCTACCCCTTAAGACTTAAGGGAACGGCGTGGTAGGTATGTATACATCTATGTTATAGTAACTTTTGGTTTATGTATATTGTGTGAATTATGTTCAATTATGTAAACATGTTGTAGCCCTTTCCTTTCCATTTTTTTAAAAAACAAAATTGATTATTACATAAATTAAATTAGTCACACTTTCCTAACATCCGCTAATATTTTGTGTTTCATTATATTAATTAGTTTATTTTCTTGCTTTCAGGTGAGTGATTGATTTGATGATCTCATCATTACGGTTTCCAATAAGAACAAATAATATTGTTGTTATATGTGAGTATTTTAATATAACCCTTGTTTGAAGAATAGATGTGGCACCATAAACAAATTGATTGCATATTAAATATTCAACTCAATTTTTCCTACACATGAGAATACCTATTAACATAAAATTAAAGTAAATAAAAACATTAAGGATAGAGTAAGATTATCATAGATATCCACTTCTGTGGTCGCATGGTCTAAGGTGTTACCCTAGAAATATACGGGACTACTATTGACTGAGAAATCGGAGTTCGAATCCCAATTGTGTGTGCTTAAGTGTTTTTCCTAAGTGGTTTTCCACTCTCTCTTAACGCAAATTCGGGTACACTACTTCTAAATTCTACTTCCTTCAACCGTTTGTGTAAATAAGTATACTCGGAACGGATAGTAATACGTGGATAGAAAGCAAAAATCACTAATATTTTGGCT
This sequence comes from Timema podura, assembly GCA_033556935.1. Taxonomy (NCBI): domain Eukaryota; kingdom Metazoa; phylum Arthropoda; class Insecta; order Phasmatodea; family Timematidae; genus Timema; species Timema podura. The sequence continues at coordinate 60,530,131 of JAVRXN010000011.1, forward strand.
CATCTTGTCCTTGGACTTAAAAAGAGTATTTAGACTCTAGCCTGTCACATTCCACTAAATTTGAGTTTGTATCTAATTAGTAACGGAATTTCCTTGACACGAAACTAAATAAATAAATAGAGAAACGAGTAATTGTCTATTCATTCTCTTAGCATCAAAAGTCTTTGAACAAATATAATCGAATTAAGACCACAATGTTTGTTTGGAAAGTTAATCCAATTAATGGAGAGAAGAGAATCTCATTATCTTATAGATTTCCTATTTTATTCTGTCAGTCGTTTTGGGTTTTATTAGGTTTAAAACAATCTTCTTTGTTCAGCTATGGAATCATTTCTTAAGTGTATTGTCAGAAATTGTGCGAAACTAAAGAAATGTTTGTTTTAATAAAATTTTATTTTTATCTTAGCTTGTCTATTACCCAAAATCATTGCGTGTTATAAGTAACAAACTATAATTTAACTAAATTATAATATTCTGGATATTTAATAATATTGAAACAAAAATTTATTACACACTGGTGCAAGCTAAATTTCCAATGAATGGTCTTGTGTCATTAGTAAAGTCCACTTTTCATATTAAGAGCAGATAGATTTCACTTATTCATACTTCAGGTAATGTTCTACGCAGCTGCCACTTGTGATAGCTATTTTTTAAGATCTATAAAGTAGCTAACACTAGTAAAATAGTAAAATATTATTAATTTTGGTCGCAAAAAAGTTTGCATTTTTAAAAGTCCCTGCTATGAAAAGATGGGGGTATGTTCAATAATTTTGTTTAGTCACAGGAGTGATTCATGATGTTATATTAAAAATTGACCTATATTTATTTGATATCTTTTTTATGTAGGATTAAAGACCTTATTATTGAAAGTTGATTATTTCTTTATCTATTGAATTAAAAACACTTGTATGTGACCTCTTGCCCCATCTTATTAATAGTCTAATATAATCATAAAAGACTTATGCCAACAGTAGTTTTTTTTTCAAACACAAGACCGTGCGTGAATAAGCTACCCTAGTGCCCTTTCACACGAGAGGTATCTTATCGCACGAATTTTATCCGCTGAGATACATTGGTTCAAATCTGAGCGTTCACACAGGGAGAGAAAATATCGCTTGGTAAAATTCTCGCGCCACCGGTCTAGAACAGTCGCTTGTATCTAGCGACGAGATTATTGGTCGCGCGGAAAAAATACCGCACATCGATCATTGAGTCAAATGTATGCTTTCAGACGAGAGGGAGTAAATATTTCTACTGTTGGAGCTCCTGGAGGTAGAACGTATTGATAGTTTGTGATAAAAATGTCTGAGAATGAGTGTCGAACAATTCTAAGGTTGTTTTAATAAAATAATCTACCTAATATTTTTTTTAAATGCCAATAAATCAATATTTTCTCATAGCTTTAATAAACTCTGTAAAAGATACACACACACACACATTATATATGTGTGAGTTATACACACATATGTATATTTATACACAATCATGCTTATATAATTTGAGTTACATTGCCTTTATATATATACACAATTGAAATTATGCCTTCACTGTACATGCTTAATATACATCAGTGTTATTTATGCACTTTTCAATAATTACATCTATTAAGTTGACAAGCACAGTTCCCTACCTTCCTTACCTTAACGTAACTACCACTTTTTCTGATGGTGAAATTGCATTTCTCATATTCGTATAAGCTTTCAGTAAACTTAATGACAAATAATGCAGCAATTCGTCAAATGCTTACACTGACATGTGAAACATATTTGAAAAACTTAATCGTCATACTGGCGTAGTTTAGCAAAATTTAAACTAGAATTACCTTCAAGTAATCTACAATTAATTACAGGGTGTAGCCAAAACCGCCTTTTATTTTTTATTTTGATTATTCTTCGAAACAAAAGATATGTAGCCATCGTAGGGTTTATGTTGTCGGCCCTGATGTATCCTAGACCAGGTTCAAAGCGCTGCCTAATAAACATGAATGGATGGGCAACAGGCGGGTTTGTCTCTCTCGTCTGAAAAGTTCGTCAGAATTGATCGCGCGAACTTTTTATTCGCGCGATAAGATATCTCTCGTGTGAAAAGGACGTTGCGTTGAATCGCATTGGTGGCAAGTGGAATAAACTTGGGAGCTAGTTTAAATCTGTTTGGGGTGACCTGGTGGTCTAGGGGTAAGGTGTCAGACTTCTGTGCTGTGGGTCCGGGGTTCAATCCTCGGTCCCGCATAGATTTATCTGATTGCCAAACACTTCCTTCACCTCTGACAAGATGTGTATTAATCACAACTTGTGAATGTGAGGAATTGCCAGGCCTCCACCGTGGTTCGGATTCCCGTTAAACTGTAGGTCCTCCATTTCATCTCACAATCACCCTACCATTGCACATTAGCGTAAGTGCGTATAACCCGAACGGGTAGTAAGACAGCGTGCTAATAATAATAGTAAAAAATCTGTTTGTCTCAAGGGGCAGGTAGCTCGGTGTTCTATTACCGTCCAGGTATACTGAGGCCTGTTTTGCACGATACGGTTTCTGTCATACGATTTCGATCGGACGAGGGCTTTCACACGATGTGGTTTATGTCACACGATTTTTCATAATTTATATCAATATTGTAACTTGAACCATATTTTTTTACAAAAATTTCGAGTCTTATAAATATCGCTCCTTACTCTCAACTTTAGAATATTTTTAAAATGATTAATCATATTAAGTTTTTAGCTCGAATTCTATTCGAGAACTTTTATTTATTCTTTCATGTATAAAACCTACCAAAATTTTCGGGTCATATGTGTGAGACTTTTATATGTTTGGGCCAATACAGTATTAGTAATTATGTTACTTCACTACCGGAAACAATATATCGGTATCATCGTTACCCGCCATAATTAATTTGACTATATCACCGAGCTATTACGATAATAACCCGCCTACGTGGCATAGTTAGCTAACGCTCTAGTTTCGTGTTGAGCTAGACTGCAGAGGATGGGGGAGATCGAGGTTCGAATCTCGCTCGGGTGAACTGAGGGTGGTTTTTCCTAAAGGTTTTCCACTCTCCCTCCACGGAAATGCGGGTTCACTTCCTCTATATTCAACCTTCCCAATTCCTAACCCATTAGCGTAATTAGTACCTAAGCGTATAACCCTAACGGGTAATAAGTCGCGGTGCCAAGTATAAGTATTACGATAATAAGACAGGCACGGCGGCTTCCGGTCGACTGTTTAGTCGGATCGTGTGAAAAGTGTCCTCCATCCCCCATCAGTCCGCTAAAAGTCATCCGGCCAAACTACGGACATGACAATCAGATATTATAGTGAGGACATCCTACTTCTGAATGAGTTATCCACGACTTTTGATCGGATGACTAAACAGCTGGATCGTGTTAAAGACGCCATAGCACCTAATGTATTAGTAGGCACACGACAAAAAATTCGTAGGACATAAATCGTAAAGTGTGATAGCGCATGAAGCTGGGATTTTTTTTCCTAAATTGTTTTTCACTCTACTTCCACACGAATTTGTGTACAATTATTTTAAATGATAACCTTTCTCATCCACAATCATAATTGTAGTTAAATTGTGATTGCCCGAACAGGTTGTAAGACGTGTCGCGAAAAAAACAACTCAATGATTTATAACTGATGCCGTTTTTAACACAATCTGCTGTGATGTTAAAAGCTATCTTGCCATAAGTAATCAAAATTCTGTGATATGCTCTAGAAGTTAGATGTATAGAAGGATTTTGTTAGGAATAAACTTTTAGGAAATGCAAACATATCAACGGTCAGTAAGGGTTTTGCAAGTCTAAAATCTTTTCACACTGAGACACAAGCTAGTGTCCGACACTGTGTAACTCTGCCGACTACCAACACGCAGTCATTTTGTTATTTTAGCGTCATGTTTTACTACCAGTTCGGCTCGTGGAGGGAGAGTGGAAACCCGATTTTTTGCAAAACCCCCTCATTTCACCCGACCTAGATTCGAACCTTGATCTCCCGTCATCCTCATTTTAATCTACAGGGAGGGTAACACCTTAGACCATGCTGTCACCGAAGTGGGTTCAGTCATTAGTTGGTTTGAAGTAAAGCACATTACTTTTTTAATATTGATGACCATGAGTTTAGATTTAATTAACTTACAATATTTTATAGGTGAAGTGAAAGTCGTCCTGTCATTTATAGTGCCTCAATCATTTAAACTCCATTCACGGTAGGAATTACTCACTGAAAGGTCTTTTTTCCTACCAATATCCTTTTATATAATAGATTTCTAGTAGGGAAAAAGGCCTTTCAGAAAACAATTCCTACGCTTAACAGACTTTAGTAGTATGTAGAACAACTATTTCCACAGCCGATCACGTGGCAGAGGATGTGCGTGTAAGTTTTTTTTTTTTACTCATTCTACTCCATATTCTATTTAGAAGCGTTAGAAACAATAGTTCCTCATCGTTTGAGTCAATTTTATATAATAAAAAAAATGCTACCCGGTTTATGGCCATCAAGTGTCGGACACCGGATTCCATTAGTGTAAGCCAAAAACACTAGTGGCCCAGTGTGAAAAGGCCCTCAAGGGTGTCCTTAAATTACGTAAAAGAGTTTTGGGGAAGGGGATTCAGTATTTTCTTACGAGGGGGAGGTTTTTTTAATCATTGTTAATAGAGAGACAAAATCTAAAAAAAAAGTCAGAAAATAAACATGTTAATAATTATAAAATTTCACTTATATTTGATAATACTGCAATTAAATTATTCTAAAATTTCATATCACTCACGTTGTTACCAATCCTTGTGTCTAAAAAATAAATTAGATTATTAAAATAATTTGATTTATCTAATCTTAAAAAAAACCGTAAGATTAAAGAAGGGGGTAGAGGGGTATTTTGACGGAAAATCTTACGTGGATCGAAAACCATGAAAAAAGCCTTACGTAATTTAAGGACGACCTCTTACGTCTTTGAAATCTTCAAACGCATTCACCACTTTCACTAAATTGACTCTCCCTCCCGGGTATATATATATTTTTTTATTATGGCCAAGTCGTCAAATTCTCTGGTGGACAAATCGTCAAATCTACACCCACCATTTGTGTAATAACCTAAGGAGGTTTGGTGATCCCTTCAACCCCCCCCCCTTACAATTCCTTGCGGCCCCCTCTTTTCTCTCCCCAACAATCCGGGTCAAAGTGCCTCCGTTATCGCTCCTGAAGTTGTGGAGATAAATAGACGCACTTTGGTCGACGCCATCATAGGACGCGCGTATGTGGAAATAAGCTTCGTCGACCCCGGGAGACGAGGCCTCGAGGTAAACGGGAAAGGTTAGATAAGACAAGACTAACTTATATATAAAAAAAAACTCACTTCTCACTTTTACTAGAAGGGAAGAAAAATATAGTGAACTCTTCAAATATAATGTATAGTCGGATCGTCTTAAGAATAAACTTATCTGACAATTTTTTTAGAAATAAAACTGTGGAGTTGGCCAAGTAGTTAAAGAAACCACCTTACAGCCTACGAAGAAATATTTTCAATTTAAAAAATAAAATTTTGGATGTGTTGCCGACCAATGCTGTAATCTATGATCACCAGGGCCCGGATTTTGATGAAATGTCATCTTTTTTCTGATTCGTCACATACAATTGCTCATAAGTATATATGGACTCTTCACATTATTCCCTTGTTGTAGAAATGTATATTTTATGGGTAATTTTTTGTCAGTTTGGAATTTAAGATAATATATTCTTGGTTTGCGTCATTTTTAATCATTTTAAGGTATTTTAGTCTTTTTTAAACACTTTTGAGTCATTTTGAGGCATTCATGTTGAGTAAGTATATTTTTAAATACTGTCGATATTTATAATTTCATAAATACTTAAACACAATTATTTTCAACCCACATTTGTCGGAATGAAAAATAATGCAGGCCATGAACTGTGTATCCTCTTTGCTTGTTTGGTTGTAAAATACACATTCCTGTTGAGACACTGCAACTAGGCTGGAGAGGGTTGCGTTGGGAGGGTGTAGCTATTACTTCTCAAGCACATATATATTATATTTAGCAAAATGCAAGAGTTTAGCTGCATTTCATTCTACATTTGTAAAGTGCGTGTTTGATTTAGTCTTGGGCATTTATTACAAGTTTTTGTTCATATTTTAGGTCATTTTTTGATAATAAGCCATTTTTATAGAATCTGTAGGTCATTTTATGAACAATTTTAGGTCATCAAAATCCATGCCCTAAATTGTTCACAAAAGAAACTACCCATGTATCAGAACGTTTAAATTAAGTATTTTTTCATGGCTTTATGAATATTACTAAACAACGTTGCCATATTATTTCTATCCCGGGCCGAAGAGGGTTGACTATATATATCTGGTTATGGTGTTCAAATCCTGGCCGATTGCACTGTAGGTTGTGGAGAGGGGGGATTGTTTTCTCATCCTTTCTCCACAACAATTCGAGGTGCATTTTTTCCGCAATGCCCTCCTCATTCCAATCCTGTATATGAAGTCGTTAAAAGCTCTTGTATGTTGAACGTATTACCAAATATGAACGTATTTAGTATGTTCATACGCCAAAACGTGTTTTCTGCGGTTGTTAATTTTTACCACTGAAGGATAGATAAATAAGTATGATTATTGTAGGGAGCTCCTTTTGTAAAAAAAATATTTTTGCGGTTAACATTGATATAATTTTACTTTATTAGTAGTATTTTATAGGTTTTGATAATATCTATTATTTAAAGTGGCAGCTTCAGAGCACATGATTTGACGTATGAATTCGTGAAAGTAGATCTACTAGCTTTTTTAGCTGTCGGATAAGGCTCTTTCTATTATAATTAGATTATAGTTACCTTTTGTCAATGTTGGCTATTTTATTTTCTATTCTAAAAATGTATTTTTATTTCCTAGTCCTACGTCTAATCTTACTGCTTTTAAAATAGTTTTATTTTAACCCCTAGTAACATATTTTCTTACTGACCTTGTCCAGGAGTGGTTCTAATAGGGAAAATAAGTAAAGGCATATCAAAAGTTAGTAGAAGGATTGCGTTTATGAATACAAAGTTATTAAACTCGTAAAATTTTTAAATTACCTGAGGAATAGACGGGACTCATGGTTAGTAAGGATTTTTTATCCTAGTGGTTTTATCTGGTCTTCCCTGGTGCATTTAATTAAAATTCATCATTTTTTTTAACTATTTACATTAGCTGTACTTTTTGTGTCTTTTCCCATAAATGATTTGTTTTATGATAAAAAATCAAATAAGGGTTTGTTTGGTATTCTCAACAAAATTATATTTGTACCTAAAATATGTTTTTTTTTTAGTTCTTAAAAATATTTTATCTGACTGTGAAAGTGTACTGTTATGTATTTTCTATTAATCAACTGAAACGTGTTGAGCTACGAGTCACAACGTCAAAGATTCAGCCCTTGTTTTTCACCCCTTGGAAGGATTGACTACCTCTCCTCAAGGGAAGAAAAACCCTACAGAAATCCCTGTTTTTACTGGTGTTAAAAAAAATAACAGCATAAACGACCCCCGCCAAAGTTTGTAGTATTAATTATAACATAATTGGATTGGCCGATATTAAAACCCCCGGCACACCAACAAAAACCCGGTACATTGGAATTTAATAACGGCATTGAAATAGGGTGAAGGGGGGGTGGAGAGCGTGTTGAACTTTTTGTTACGTGTGTGATTCATTGCGACAGACTCCATTATAAAGTAATTTTCACGCATGATTGGTCTTTACATCAGGAACATGGGACTTTGAAAAAGAGGTTAAGCCCTTTATTCTATTAACACACATTACTATGATTTGATGAGCTTTGATTGTCTGCCGCGATATGTGAAACACTATTTTAAATGATTGGACTGCCTCTAGTAACAAATTTTTAAGATGTCTGAGGGCTTTTTTATCTTTGAATAGGCTATTATATATATATTAAAAAGTTGTGTTCGAAACTTCACAAATACATGTTCGCTGTGGAAACTTTTGTGGATGGACTGCGCTACCACGTGGACTAAATGTCAAAGTCTCTAGTTTGGTTTTATGGTGACGGTGAATAAGGGCTCGAATCTTAGTCGGGTGTACTGGAGAAGTTTTCCCCTAAATTATTTCCACTCTTCTTCCAAGCCAAATGGGGTACACTTTAGCTAAATTATATTGTCTTCATCGATACTTCATTATAAAAATTAAATACAGATAGTTCGAACGGGTATAAGGCACAAAGCAAATAGGAAAAAATAGATAAATAGGCAACACATATGATGGTTTTTATTTGATCCTGCACGATACAAACATTTTCGGTGAATGATAATTTAATTTTTTTTAATATAATAAGAAATGTGTTTATTTAAATATATTGTTTTTACTTTTATATATCTTCTTTCACTAAACAGTTATGTAGGTTTTCCATATCATGATTTACTAGGATTTATTACTCTTAGGTGTTCTGTCTTACAACAGGTACATTCCTTTTGTCATTGAACGCGCCCTGCCCTTTGCCTCCTCATTGGACTCCCAGAATTGTCCTTCTTTCCTTCAAGTCATCTAATATTTGAATCATCCTCCTTCCTACGCTCCCCTTTCCCTCCTCAGAATAATTATTAATTAAACACTTGTTTTTGAACATAATTTTCATAAAAATTAATAGTTATTAATTAATTCACCTTTACCTTACTCATCCCTAAGCTTTAGCATAATTCATTAATAGCCCTTGTTTTGAAAGTAATTCATTTATCTTCTTGCTCGCTATTTTTCAGAATAATTCATTAAAATCCACGTTTTGAACGTAATTTACCTGAATGATAACTAATAATTAACTTATGTGATGTATCCTATTAAATTAATAAAATAGCTCTAAGGGTATGTTCCTTGGTCTAAAGAACGTAATGTAAAGAGATACCTTCTCTTCTCTCCTGATTCCCTGCTCCCCGAATAACGCCCAGTTTCTGTTTGAGCGGCCTTTGGCCCCGCCAGGACCCAGATTTTCCTCTCAATATTGATTCAGGTCGAATCGATGCCACTAACAACGTCTCTCGTTCGGCCGCGCATCAACGTCGGCTAAAAGCTGTATTTTATTGTTTTGTTTTTCTTCCCTCCTCCCCCTCTAAACCTCCCATTTGATTGGCTTAGATTTTGCATCGCTACCGTTCTTTATTCGAAGTGAATTCATCATTATATCGAGACGTCACGGATAAAAGGTAGCTCGGTAATCATCTCCATATTTTATGAAGTGAGAATGGGGGAAATAAAAGAGAACTTTCATTCTGGAGTGAAATACACAAAAATCTTATAACTTAATTCACACCTTGAAGAACCTTTTTTAGAGAATATAAAAGATGATCGTAGGCCAACCAACTTTTGACAAATGTTACTATATTTAAGCCTTCCTCGAGTGTCGAAATTGACACCATCTGTCAAAAAGGTGTGAGTTGCAGAAGGCATTTCATGAGTTGCCACCTTTCCCAAAATAAAATAAGAAACTTTTTTTTTTTCAATTTTCGAGGTGAAAGTTGTTTGTCCCGGAAATTGTTAAAACATGGATGCCTCCAGAAACTCTTTGTAGTTTTTTTTAATGTTCATTGACGGCTGGGTGGAAAGAAATATATATATTCTATAATTGTCAAAAGCATTTTACGTCTACCTTTTCAGCTAATGCTGCCGATTCGGTTCACAACAGGGCTTAAAAGTTTTATCATTGGTGAAATTAGGTCTTCTCCTTTCACAGAATGAACTAGCGGCCGGAGGACTTGTGGATGTATCTGTTCAAGGATTGCGTAAGTTTGTAAGTCATGTGCCAAAAAAATATATATACAAATTGATTACTTAAGTTAAATAATAAAACTGTTGATGGATATAACTTAATGAAATTAACTCTACTTTTTAGAAAGCTATTCATTTATATTAATTTTTACCATCATAAGTAGGTGGTTTGAAAGTCAATTACAACATTTTTCTTTCTAAAAAAAAGCTTAAGAATGATAATGTATTTATTAGTAATGGATTTTTGAGAAATTAGATTTTTTTAATAGCTAGGCCTATAATGATTTTGTTCAAAATTTGTATCTGGGGACTATTTTATATAATTAATAGGCTAATAATGTTTATTAATTAATAGGAGTTTACTTATGACAAATTTTAGAAAACTTTAGATTTTTTCGAAAATGGAATTAAAGATTCAGTTCCGCATTCGACATGTCTGATTTGAGCTTTAAAACACTCCTAATGTGAGCCTGCAAGTGAGCTATACCGACCGAGCGGCCGCCGCCATTAGTGATGATATGCCAACATTTGTATATATAGGTTGTCATGTTGTCAGCACAATGAACCCTCCAGACATGACTATGTTTTCTAAACCTGAGCTGTCAATTCTTTATTCAAGTAGTTCCTGGTGACCTGGCGGTCCATGGGGTAAGGCGTCAGACTTCTGTGCTGAGGGTCCGGGGTTCAATCCTCGGTCCCGGCACAGATGTATGATTGCCAAACCCTTCCTTCACCTCTGACAAGACGTGGATTAATAATAACTTGTGAATGTGTGGAGTGTCAGGCCTCCACCGTGGTTCGGATTCCACGTTAAGCTGTAGGTCCTACATTTCATCTCACAATGACCCTACCATTACACATTAGCGTAAGTGCGTATAACCCGAATGGGTAGTAAGACGTGGTGCTAATAATAATAATAATAAAAGTAGTTTCCTCATTTGTCCTCACGAGGTTGAGTTTGACCCCGTTCCAGACTACCGCGTCACAGATAAATTTTGGAAGCGACGGGGATTGAACCTGGGAACTCTGGATATGTAGCCAAGAACTATGGCCACTAGACCACAGATAATCATTGCCTACCTAAGTCAGGGGCTCTTATGCAACGTTTTCGAAAAACTTATATTTAAATTAATTCATGGATGTGATCGATGTTTGTGCGTTCGTAATCCTCATGTACTATAAGACTTTTAAAAAAGAAGTATTCAATCCATCACCAGTAAAAAAAAAGTAATACGGTCTTTATTTTATAACGCAACTAGGGAGTTGAAGAATGGTCGAGATGCGCGCGCACATCTCTCTAGAAATGTTTGTGGGGAGAGTGAAGTTTCTCCTGTACAGAAAATGAGGTTAAGTCAACCAAAGTTTGTTTGTTCGGAAATAATGTGTATGGCATTCGTCGAGCTGGAAGGCACTTAGAAACTCAGCCTTAGAAGACGGGAGCTAAGACATAGAGGTGAATAGGATGAGGATAGAGTTACACACACACACAAGCGCATTAGTCAAGAGAGTGTACAGGGGATAAATAAGGACGTATTTTGTTTGGGACAGAACGACAAGAAACTTCGTATTTGGGTTACAAAAACCTAAATTGAAACTGGAGGCTTCCGCTTTTTACGTGTATTTTTAATAAATTAACAACTTTGTACGTGCAATAATTTAATTTAACCCTAATCGGTGAACACGCGGGGCTGGAATCCCGGCCTGGGGGTACTCAGTTGTGTATTTCTACGTATTCCCACTCTCCCTCCACGTGGAATCGGGTACATCTATACTGTAGCTTCCTTATCGCTACCCGATTAGTGTAAGTGCATGCGGATATCCCGGACGGATAGTAAGACGCATTGCACGAGACAAAGGACTTTTGTGGCCGTATGTGTTTTTTTCACCCCCCTCTATACGAATGCCGAGGGATTTTTTTTAACTCCTCCCCCTTTTACTGGTTTCATTGTGTTTTATATATTCACCATTGTATTGAGTCTATATATTATATTTTTTTTAAAGTTTTTAGCTGTACTTTTGTGTGTTTGCTTCATGAGGAGTGTTCATTCATTTATAACTTTTGATAGGTGGCGTCAACTCAGTAGTGACGTGGTCTAAGAGAATAAGCTCACATTGCACAAGGTCGCCGTTGATGAAAGGTTGCGGTTCAAATCCCGCCCGGGTGAATTGGGGGTAGTTTTTCACTTGTGATCTATCACATCCTCTTCCCACACTTGTGTTATTTTCCTTTAAAACTACCTTCCTTACCTAGCTTTACCCACAAGATTGAGCCGTAAGATAATCCATGTGTTTATAAACTCCTAACCAAAAATATCCCATCCTTTCTGTAAGCTCATCCGGATAATCTTTTCTAAAACTGGTCAGACTAATTCCGTCCCGTCGTTTTAAGGGTGCTATATAAATTGCGTCCTTCCTTAATGGATATAATACATTATAGCAAATTAAATATAATAATGAAAACAATTTCGTTGAATATTTTAAACATTTATTTCAATATGACCATAATTTTTTTGTCTTTAGTATAGAATACAAACGTACAATAAAAAAATGATACGATGTACCGCACATACTTTCTATCGCTTTTATCTTAAAATAGACATAAGCTAAAAACTCGTAAGATTTGTGAAACGAAGTAATAGGTCTATACATTGTTGTAGAAACACTTAAACAAAGAACATTAATGAAATAATATACATTGTTACTTACTCTATGGCATTATGAACTAGGAACATTGTTACAGAAAATTTGAGCAAAGAGAAACATCCTTGTTCACCAAAGAGCATAAGAATCAAATTAATGTTCAAAGTCCTGAATTTAAAAAAAAAAGTATACATCTTTGCTTATCGCTCAAAAATTTAGTTGTATAAAAATATATTTCAATATAAGATTTTTATCTTCAATAGTGGGCTACTACAAATTTACAATGACAATTTATTTCATATCTCAAACAATTGCGGAAAAATTATGAAAATTGGGAAAATTCACTCAAGTAAAGTACCTTCAAAGTCATTTCCACGAAAGAATGAGAATTTCCATTTTGTTTATAATGATAAAGTTTCTAGATATAAAATTTAATCAAAATCGTTAAGAGAATTTTGAGAAAATCGAGTTTTTTCTTTTTTTGCCCTTCAGTAAACTACCCTAATTTTAGGGTTTGATATATAATTTTTTAAAAAAACCTTGTGGGACCTTATGAAAACCCCAGATACCAAGTAGCCCAATCAGTAAAATAGTTTCGGCTCTAGCCCGAGGTATAGACAGACGGCATTGCGAAAGCTACTTTTTTTGGTTTCAGGGTGTCATAAAACGTCATTTATCAAAATTTTGAGTTCAATTTTTTTTACGATCATTATACTTTCTCTCAGAGGTGTCGAGGAAAAGTAAAAAGTTAAATAACAATTTAAGTTACATAATCGATTCTTTTTCTTCTTTATATAATTCTTTGATGACCGTTTGATTCTTCGTCTTGAATAGTTTGTATGAACTTTGATTTCCTAAAAAAAAAAGTCTTAAGGATATAGATCAATTAATATTAGAATCCCGTTTGGAATTCCGGAATATTATTTTACCTACGAATTTTTAAAGTTTTAGACCTACGAAGTTACTTTAAAATAAAATTAAAATATTTTTTAGAAATCATTTAAATGTGGGAGGGAATTTAGAGAGTAGTTTGTAGTAATAAAATGTTTGGGATGGAATTTATCCTCCTCATCCCTAATCCATGAATGAAAGCCGTTAATAGCTCTTGTGTTAAACCTACTAATTAAAAATATTAATTAGAAAGTTGAGCCATAACAACTTCCCGACGGTTTACTAAAAGAGGTTTGTATAAAGATGTTATGAAAGATGATTACTCATATAAATAAACTTATGAAAAAGACGAAAGACGAAAACCGCTAAGTTACGCTAAATTACCTCACCCAACCATGCTCTAATTTTGAGTCAGTGTTCGTGAGTTGCATGTTCAGTTTCCGTGAGGTCTGTAGCCTGTAAGAAGAGATCTTCTCTACAGGAACTGATCCATCCCATTCCTAAGGACGGTGTCTACCATCTGGGAAAATCAGGAAAAAATGGAATTAACCGGCAATTTGGAAGTGGTCTAGAAAAAAACGGGAATAAGTCTAGAATTTGGTAATTTAAAACAAAAAATCCGGGAAAATGTTGTTTTAATTCAAAATATGAAATATAATAATCAGTAAATTACAATATGATTCAAACTACCTTTTTTTATAGCTGTGTAATATGTTTTATAATTTTCTAATTCCTAGTAGACTATATGTTAATACAAATAAAAAAACATGTTTATTTAAATATTAAAACTTATTATTATTTTTCATAAAAAAGATTAATACAAAGTGGGGAGGGGGGGGAAGGGTTTAGAAGTGTGTTACATACTGTTGAGTCGGGAATTTTAAGAAATTATCAGGGAAATTAGGAAAAAAGTCGGGAATTTTATTGGTCAAGTTAAGTAGACACCATAAATCTCCGTAGCACTCCGTATTATTTGGATCACCTTTTAATTTTCAAAGGATTATCTTTACGGACGATTACGTTGAACCAATCACAGATAGATGAGTAAGTGAAAATCGTTATGCGTATCAATAGGATATCAGTAAAGTAAACTGTCGCTATTCGCTAAACGCATCCTATTTTCATGCATCCATCTTTAATGGCAACTGTTAGAAAACTTCTTCGTTATAGTCTAGATCAGTGTTCCCCAAACTGTGGAACACCCCCCTCCCCTTAACCCTCCATCTCCATGTCAGCTCTACCAATGAATTTTATCTATCGTAAAATATATTTTAGTAATAAAAAAGTGTTTCAAATGTATATACTCGTTAATAACTATACGGGTACATTTCAGAGTAAATGTGACGAACACATCAACGTGGATCATGACGTGATGTCAGGGATTACTAAATGCCTTTCTTTCCGTCAAGTACATGTCTTTGTTTAGCTTACCCAGGGCGGTTTCTAGGGGGGGGAGGGGACTCTAAGGGGGCAATTGGCCTGGGCATCACATTCCAGGGGCCACATTTGCTCCAAAAATTATTAAATATTAGATAATTAACAGCAATAAGTATTCGCTTAGTGATAGGATTCCATTCCAGATTCTGAAAACCCCAACTTTTTGAAATTTTAAGATTTACATTATTCGAGTAATGTGCTGTAGTACAGTAGAATACGCCACCATTGTGCGACCGCTGTCAGTCCACAGAAAACTGACATTGCAATGGTACAGAGAGGAGCTTAAATGGTTTGTATTTAATAAAGTACATCAATTAAGTGGGTTGACCAATATTCAATAATATGAGAAATTATTAAGTACTTTATATAAGTACCGAGTACGTATCAATATATAACGCTTAATGCTAAACTGAAAAACTGTCGTACAAAGGGGGGCCTCCGATTTTTTTCCCCCGGGCCTCACATTTTATTAAAACGGCTCTTATTTTACCACTAGGTTTTATTTAAAATTTCCCTCTGTTTTTCTTTGTGTAACTAACTCCTAGGGTCTTATTGAAATTTCCCTTTGTCATGTCTTTGTTTGGCTTGCCACTAAAGTTTTATTGAAATTTCCCTATGCCATGTCTTTGTTTAGCTTACCACTAGGGTTTTATTGAAATTTCCCTCTCATGTCTTTGTCTTACCAATAAAGCTTTAATGAAATCTCCCTCTGTCATACATATCTTCGCTTAGTTTACCAATAAGGCTTTATTAAAATTTGAAACGACAATTTAAACTTTAAAAAAGAGCTAGTAGCCTATTTATCATTTTTTAATAAGGAACTTTAAGGGGTTTGCCATGGCCCCAAAAGGGGTACGCGACTGGTAAAGGTTTGGTAAATACTGACCTTGATAAAGGTTACTATCGTGATTTTAACTTGAAATATTCAATAAAAAAAAAAAAGTTTTATTCACAGAATATCGCTACCCTTTGGGGTTTTACGCATCTGTACGAATTACACTAATCTATTAGGTATAATAGCAAGGCTGAATTTAGAGGAAGTGCACACGAATTTGCGTAAAGGGATAGTGGAAAATCCTTTAGGGAAAATCATTCCCATTACACTTCACACCCGGTTTAGAACCCCGATCTCCCAGTCTTCGGATGTCAATTTATTGCAAAATTGATGCCTTAGAGCTTAGAAACGGGTATGAAAATGTGTATTGTGAATACGGAACTTTCTGAAATAGTTTTATTTCGACGTGTTTTATTGGACAAAGTATTATACTTTCTCATTAGTTGACTTGATTTCACGTGATTAGAGAAACGAGTGTACAGAATATGAAGACGAGGCTCTTGCTCGTATTCATCACGCACGAAGTTTCTCGCAGTTTGCGCTGTTTGTACGTGTGTACCCGACCGCAGACCGATTGAGACGTCGCGTTGTACTCTCCTTCCGCCTTTCATTCCCATGCAAATCAGCCCAGATAAGGAACATTTCCTAGAGTTATATCTATTTACACGTTGATATACAACTGGATGGGGAGGAGTGGTAGAGAGGAGTAGGAGGAGGCACTTAGCGCTAATCATTCGCTCACATTTAATCGGTAGGCCTACGTATTTACTATTTTACTGCCGGCGTCTTAGAGAGTGGGGATGTTCCTTCCATTCCAGTTTATTTATTATAGTGTCTGGTTTTCATCTTGGGAGCTTTTATACTTTTTCGTGGATTTATCGAGTTGAGAACATAATTTATCACTTAGGCCTATATAAAAAAAAGTCTCTAGTAGATATAAAGAAAAACATCAAGCAAATCTTCATTTTATGGAGTTTAAAAAAAATTCAATGGTGGAGTTAAAAAAAAATACTTTATTTTGTATTTTATTTTTCATATTTGATCGTATTATTCTCTACACCGGTGCACTAGAACTATCATAAATTAATGAGAACTTTACCTAAAGGAACGGTCACAAATATATTTTATTAAATGCTTTAATGATTAAAAAAAAGCATAAGAATGCTTATAAATTGAGCTTATAAATTTGGAAGTGGATGCTACTAATTTATCAAAGACGAAGTTAAAAATATCACGCATACACACGTATAAAATGCCACCAAATAACCGTACGCGGACAAAGACATCAGTCATTCTCTTCTCGTCTGCCTTGTCGCTGAAGGAAGTTTGAGGCTCAAATATTGGTAGGGTAAGGGTTGGTGTTTTTTAAGGTGCAGCCGAAGGTATCAAAAGTATTTTTACAATTTTTATAGAATATAATTTTTCTGGCCAAAATAAAAAAATATTGCTTCAGTAGCAACATAGAGTTTAGTTTTCTGCACGTGCTAATATCAACAGATCTTGAATATCTTCAATTGTGTCCTGGTAGTTTGTCAACTTTTAAATAAAAGAAAAAGTTTTGACAAAATTCCAGGACATCCTTGACAGATATTCAAGATCTGTTGATATTAGCACGTGCGGAAAACTAAGCTCTATGTTGCTACCCGAGAAATATTTGATTTATTTTGGCCAAAAAAAATGCAATGCTATACAAACTGTAAAATTACTCGCGCTCCCTTCTGCCTCACCTTAAGCAGCGCGGTTTACTACCTGTTCGGATTTTAAGCTAAGATTTGATTTATCTTGATGGTTTCATACTCTTTATTCACCTTAAGCTTGTTCCTCCCTCACCTCTACTTTATTAGTGTAATTATGTGGATGTGTACACGGTGCATGGTGAGGGAAGAGGGGAGAGGGGAGAGATGGACCACAAAAATATGCCATTCATACACATTTCTTATTTCTAAAATAGTAGCATGAAGTGCCTACATTATTTGACCGACATTCTTCACGTTTGAGAAAAGTTATGACATAATATACTTATTCTAAATCACTGGTTCTCAAAGGGTATATCGACAAATTCTCTACGTTGTGTTTTTGTTGATAAAAAAAATGTTAAAAGTGATTTAATTAAATATCAATTTTCAGAAAGAATTAGAGATAAAAAAAAGTCCTAAATATTTCAAAGAAATAAATGACATAAAATCAAAGAGTTGAGTTTATTGATGAGAATAACGTTTTTTTCTTACACGCATTTCCTGTTCAACTGAGAGAAGTCTCTCTGATCATGCACATGTCTGAGTTTCGCGTAGTGTTGCCAACTTGAACTTTCGGTGTGCAGCGAGGTCTCGAAGCAAATAATAGTGTTCCGTGAATAATAATAATAATAAAGACTGAGAGCCACGGTTTGCTATAGCTACTTGCTCCTTTATGCAAACGAGTTATATACACCTCCATTTATCGCGAAAGCTTCCAATCTTAATTTGACGGTCTCCACAATGGCCCTATCGTACAGCCTGCACCATAGCGTAAACAAGAAAGATGAGTTTGATACCTTTCAGCGTAAATTAAGTTTACACTCAAATTTTCTTGGAAAGGGCCTGCTTCTAGATCTACTTTCACGTATTCATGTCAATTCATTTATTCTGCAGCTGTCCCTTTATTTATGTACATATCTATGGAATAACATTAAAAAGCCGCTTTACTGGCCACGTGGTCTAACGCGCTACTCTCGCAGTAGAGTAAACTGCCGATGGCGGAGAGATCGAGGTTCGAATCTCGGTCGGGTGTACTGAGGGTGGTTATCCAAAATGGTTTTCCACTCTCCCTTCACGCAAATGCTTCATCTAAATATAACTCTCCTAATCCCTAAAACCTTTAATTACGATTAGTACGTAAGTTTAAACCCCGAACGGGTAGTATAAGACGAGGTGCTAAAAAAAAAAAAGCAATAATAATATACTAAAACGCTATCACTAATGGCCGCAAAACATATTTTGGATATTTTCTAAAGGGCTTTTTCAGTTAAAATTTGGGTGTACATGCAATCTCGACCACCAAACGTTGCTGGTTTTCATTTTCAGTCTTGGTGACACTTCAAACCGGCCATATTTTGTGACTCTGAACGTAATAGGACTATATTTTATTTATAAAGCAGTATAGGCGGTGTATTATATATACATACAAGAATTTAGTTTTTTAATACATAATATTTATATTTTTGTATATACATATGTATATTAAAATCTCTCTAGTAGTTTAGTAACTTAACGCTTGTTAATGATAAAATTATACAAAGCTTACCCGTAAAATTAACACTCATATTACTTTCAAATTGCCAGTGGAAGCGATATTTTCCCCATCAGTTTTATGTTGATGAAGAACCTGCCACGTGCCTTGCAACTAGCGCTTCCAGTGGGCGGGTGGGCGAATTAATTTATTGCCCGTCAACTTGCATCTCATTATACCAGTTTTGTCTGCAATCAAAACCACCTCTTATATTACCCACCACAATTCTTCACCGATTCCTCCACTCTTCCTTTCGCCGACACGCCCGTGGGGGTAAACTATGTAAGAGCTTGGGAAAGAATGGGCTACCAACATTAGGCCTATGTAAAAAAAAAAGTTAGGGGAGGTAAAATGTTGAGGTTTTTCAATGAAATAGTTTAGAATATCACAAAACTCAATACAAACTCAAAAAAATAAATTTTATGTTTTCAATAAATACTTTACAAAGGGTATTTTACGAACAAATTTCCTGAAATGTTGGCCGAATTTAAAAATAAATCAAAACTTCGTGTTTGGAAATTGATGGGGGAAAGCCTACACTATACACGTTTTGATTTGGGAAATTGGAAAAAATCGGTTAATTCTCTTAATTATTTGTATGAACATTTTTCTCACACATGGTTTAATGCTATTCTCAACCAAAACATCAAATATTGATTTAACTTATTTTTCAATTAAAGCAAATTCTAGTAAGCAACTTAAGTTTTTCTTTAATTCGCTATTTTAAATTGCTTTAATAGTTCAAGAATAGTCTACAAGTATAAATATCGAAAATAATTTCATTAAAATTGAAATTTAGCAAAGCATTATAATTAAATTCCCCAAAGATCCGAGTTTGCGCTACAGACGTCATCTTGTAAAATGGCATCCAACCTTAAATTTTTCACCTCTAGTTTCTCAACCATCACGTCTGCGGAAGAATATGCTGGCAACAATGCAGTAGAGTGTAAATTCTTCTATAAAAATTGTTAGAATTCCTCTTTCTGTAGATTCAAAACTAACGCCACAAATTAACATTCGAAAATTCATTGTAAGTTAACATTTTCGCATCACCCGGAAGTTAGATTGATCCACTTGAGTTTGGCAATAATCTTTCAATTCACTTATTTGTTGCATTCCTGTAAAATCTAGTTATTGAATATTTTTCAATTCAATTTTTTCTTCCGCTGATGTTATACAAATGTTTTTCTGTACATGTGAACCTTAAACCAAAAGGGTTTCTTTGATTTTTCTGTTAAGTGAGCTGAAGCCTAAATTTGATAAAACATAATACTTTTCTGGTTTAGAATTTATTATGTATAAAGACAAAAAAAAATTATTATCTATATTTATTCACATGCAGAAATAATACCATGGATGAGTCATTGTTAAAAAAGGATTCTTTTAAAAAGTTTGTGTGATTTCTTTCTTTTTATGACCCGTGAATAATATTGGCCTATTTTCCAATAAATAGATTGCGTGAACTCTAATTTGCGGTGTTAGTTTTGCATCTTAGAAAAACAAATATTTGTAAAAAACTTTACGATCTACAACGTCGAACTAAACGTTTATTTGTTTATTTTTGTGGGAATGATGGCTTGGAGAAGTTACGAGGAATAGCTAAAAAAAGCGCAATTTTTTTTAAAGATGGTGGCCTTAGTAGAAGTTCCCAATAATATGAGTAGCACTATGTCAATAAGAATACTATTCACATCAGCACCAACAATCATTCGCCTAGAAATTGTTTGTTTTTCGCCCAAACTTGACCTAATGGGCCTGGACTACAAATATTTAGGTTATTAAGGAAAAAAATTCTTATTAAAGCAGTAGCACTGGTCAGGTCTTGAGGTAAGGTGTCAGACTTCTATGCTGCGGGTCCGAGGGTTCAATCCTTGGTCCTAGTACAGATTTATCTGATTGCCAAATCCTTCCTTCACCTCTGACAAGACTTGTATTAATCACAACTTGTGAATGTGTGGAATGCCAGGCCTTCATTGTGGTTCGGATTCCACGTTAAACTGTAGGTCCTCCATTTCATCTCACAATCACCCTACCATTGCACATTAGCGTAGGTGCGTATAACCCAAACGGGTAGTAAGACGTGGTGATAATTTCAATTTCAATTTCCTTTATTATAGTGCCGACCAACAGTCGTAAGACCTATAACAGGCCAGCACTGAAAAGCACACAAGTACATACCCTACAATACATACATTTACATAAGAAAACATGATAGACAAAAAATGGCCAAATAATGCCATATACCGATAAACAACCACGAGACAAAAAAGTAGTTAATAATGATAAGAATAAAAAGTAACCTTAAAAATAAATAACCAAATAGTGGTTAAAAGCAGTAACATTATGCAAAAAATAGATCAGAATATTGTAAACTTAAACAATGTAAACTTAAATAGTATTAAATAATATAGGCAGAACCTCTACAAGATAAATTATTGATATGGGATATCCTTAAATAACTCTCTGAGTTTAGCTTTCCTTTTATGATAGAAGTCGAATTTGACAAATCTAGAATTGGCACTATGGATACAACGACCTATAGGGCTTACCTTGTAAGAGCTATTAAGAAAAAATAATTTTTGATTACGAGAAGCTCGAGAAGGGATAAGAACGCCTACATGATCAAGGGCAAATTTACAAGAAATTATGTTATTGAAAATATTAAAAACAAAAAGGGCATCACAATAAAGTCTACGCGAGAAGAGAGTTTGGAGCCCTAATAGGTTTCGAATTCTATCATAATCATAATAAATCCGGTTACTAAAGTATTTATCATAGCTTGCAGCAACAAATTTTCTTTGAACGTTTTCTAACCTAAGAGAGTCAGTTAAGGTAATTGAATTCCAAGCAACAGTAGCATATTCTAACTTAGATCTAACCAGGGCATAATACAGATATAAAAAACAGTCAATTTTCTTAAATGATGAAGTAATAAATTTAATAAGCCCAAGTAGTTTCAATGACTGGGAAATGACATGGTCAACATGATAGTGGAAATAAAGTTTGTTATCCAGGAGGACACCAAGATCATTAATACAAAGGGTGCGAACTATGTTGTCACTGCCCAATTTATAAGTAAAAAAGAAAGGATTAGTTTTCCTAGTGAAAGATATAGATTTGGTCTTAGATTTATTGATAGACATTCCATTTTCCAAAGACCATTGTAGAATACCATTTACATCATTTTGTAAATCTATACAATCTGCAATTGAATTGATAGTTTTAAATAATTTTACATCATCAGCAAAGAGTAAATAACTAGAAGAGTTCAAATATTTACCAATGTCATCAATAAATACATTAAAGAGAAGAGGACCTAAATTAGACCCCTGTGGTATGCCACAGGGTGCTAAAAATGTATTTGAGCTGTGTGAATCAATTTTAATAATGAATGATCTTTCATGCAAATAACTGCTGAACCAATTTACATATGAGTGAGAAAGTCCAAAATTACCAAGTTTAGCGAGAATAATATTATGCTGACATAATAATAATAATAATAATAATAATAACAATAATAATAATAATAATAATAATAATAATAATAATAATAATAATAATAATAATAATAATAATAATAATAGCAGCAGCACTGGTAGTGTGAGTGATTAAATCTTAAGTTTGGAGTAAATATAGATAGTTTTGATGAGTATTATTTTCACATTAAAATGTTACTATCCTCTTGTTAGAAAATGCTGGTTTATTTCCTGTCACTTCCCCTAATTATTCCCTCTTTATCAAGGCTTTACTGACCTTGTGCATGGATAAAAAAAATATATTAACATACTGTACTTTTTCAAAGCTGTTAATCACAATAGTTTACTCTATAATTGTTCCTTCCTATGTAGTACTGTTTTAGCAAGTTTCAAACAAAGTTCATTGGAAGGAAAGTGTCTTATAGTAATTACTTGCCTCAATTTGCAAACGTTATTCACTGAACATATACCTTTATGGTCGAACAAATTACCTTTATTTGTAACTATCCGACAAAATCGCTTTGAAATATCTAGCTTTGCTTTATTAGGTTCATTTAATAAATAAAACCGCTATAGTGGGATCGTGGTTGGGAGGTTATAAAAGTTATTTCCAATTTCCTACATCAAATGTTTTGAGGCTATCGCGTTTTGACCAATTGAATAAATACCAATAAAATAATAATAAAAGTGCATCATTTTGTTAATGTTAACAAAAATTTTTGTAAATGTTCTAAAATCTAAATTTTCCAGTTGTGAGCCGTACTAAACCTTTTAGAAAATATTACCAGATACAGAAACCATACAACACCCACTTTAAAAAAATCATAAGCTGTATTTTTTGCCTTTTTAAATTTAAAAATGGTCCAAGGATTCACGAAAACAAAAGCATAATGAAAAGTTATATATATTTTTCTATCAAGGTGTAACAAAAATTGACATAAATGATTGGAATTATTAGCTGAGTGAAATAAAGAGGGGGGATGATTGTTTTTAAAATAACCGCCTGCCTTGGACACAAAGTGACTTGTAGCTGCTTTATCGAGCTCGGTTGCTAAATCTCACACATTTACCTGTACAACATGTTCAAACACCATGGGGTGATTCTCGTGCTTTCCAAGACAGCATTGTAAAGTTTTGCTCATGCGCAGATTAGAGGTTCTAACAACGTTTGTATTGACATTTCAATTTTCATAGAAAATACCTAATCAGACGGCTAGAAAAGTTACAAGATCTATTTTCACGGATTCATACGTTGACTCATGTGATCTGCAGCTGTCACTTTAGATAGGTATTACCACAACTTAAAAAAAACAACTAAATATATTAAAATTGTATTATTGTTGACAGAAAAAAAACACTTTAATTTCTTAAAGTTTCTTCCTGCAAAAATCCTATTAGAGCCTCGTTTTTGGAAACTCTTGGTAACGCTTGGCGCTACATTTTGAGGTTGAAAATTGTGAGTCCGGATTCCTCAATTTTACGTATCGATTGCCTGAAATTAAAAAAAAACTTTCAAATTTAACTATTAACATTTCATATCCATTAAATTTCCAACCAATTTAAAAACGTAAAAAGTAAACTTAAATCTATTTTATTTAAATCAGTTGTCTCTGAATAAATAAGTTTTTCTTAAACGGATTAAAAATATTATTCAAATTAAATTAATCAATACTATGTTCTCTTGAACATAAAATTATTAATGTTTATTTTGAAAAAATGTATATGCAACAAATTCCTGGAAAAATAATTATCGTTATTACCTAGTTGGTAAAGTACAATATTCTATAAATTTAATAAATGCACATTCACTATTTCTATATTAGCTAGTTAGCAATATTGTATCTACTTCAATGAACTATAACCTTCCGCCATTTAAATTAAAATACTTAAATAAGAATTGTAAGATTGGCACCTAGATCTCTGCTCCAGGAAATAAGTTATTTTAATTTTGTGAACCTTATAAATTACCTTGTAACATTAATATTACAAATTGTTGATTGTAAATAGAAACTCTTCGGTGGCCGCATGGTCTAAAGTGCTACTCTCCCAGTAGACTGGCTAGACTGCCGATGAAGGGGAGAGGGAGGTTATAACCTCGGTCGGCTTTACTGAAGGAGGTTTTCCCTAAATGGTTTTCCACTATCCCTCCACGCAAATGTGGGTAATCTTCCTATAAAATGTAATCTTCGTAATCACGAAACACGATTAGCGTAATTAGTACAACCCGGACGGGTAGTAGGACGCGGTGCTAAAAAAAAAGTAAAAATAGAATGTAAAAATATAAAATATAGAAGGCCCAGTGGTAACACACTTTAGACTAGCTTTCTTTCGCCACTGAAATCAACCTTATTGGCGCGATTCCTCTATAGTGTTCCCGTTTCGTTGACGCGTCTAATGATAGTCCTTACCGTCTTTTTCCATAATCATGCAACTTTCCGTGACCAGAAAGAATAGAGGGAAAAAAGATTACGTGCCGACAGTTTAGATAAACCTAGGCGCCAGTGGCCGTGTTATCTTGGAAGAATGTTGGTAACATATTGATTGGTCGTTGGGAAACATGCCTTCTACTGTTTTAATTAGGTAGACCCATTATCACACACACACACACACACACAATAACACACACAAATCTACGGAAATTAAATGGTTAAAAATAGAACGAAAGTAGGAATTTACTCTAACCCTAAAAAAGTTTTGAAGCGAGTGAAGAAAATAGCTTAACTTTGTGGCACAGTATTTGTATTATTTTTTTTGTAATTTTTTTGTTGTTGTAATTTTGAGGGGCATGAATATGCTCAAACTGTCTGATTATTTCAAGTGTCAGTGTATGCAGCTCACTCATTTCTCTATTTATCGTTATCAAATTTAATCAACTATTAGTGGAATTGTCATTTATTAATTAAATAAGCCGTATTCTAAATCGTATTTCTCTATTTACAAAGTGAGTTTATATCTATCATTTTATAAAATGCCTTATTTCAAAACTTAGGTGTAATACTAATTTTGGGAAATTGCATGAGATAAATAAGATAATCAAACTATATACAAAAATAAAGCAAATCAGTTATATGACTTATCCTAACACGCGCAGAAACATTTGGTCACAAGAATCAAATCGAACTTGGGGATATTTTGGTTAAATCTCCAATGTACCACCATTAAACTCTCCAGGACTATTCTGTACCCATGGCACAGTCGAGGCATACATCAGACCCACGTGCCCGCCACTTTTTGACCACAACTGGAAAGTTCTTACAAAATTTGTAAGCTTAGTTGAAGAAATTAAAAAAAAATCTCAATTTAAAAAAATTAGAATAACGATCCACTAAGTGGTTCCTTCTGGATGGTGGACTTAGCTTTTTCTCACATACATCATAGATAGAATTCTCACATACATCATGGATAGAATTCTCACATACATCATGGATAGATTGAATTATTTAATAAACTTGTAGATGCAGGGAAAATATAATCACCTATATCTGTGAACTCATTTAAAAGCGACACTGGTTTTGTGGATGTCTCATTTGCAGATGAAGTCTTTCAGTACATTTCCCACTAATGAAGAAAAAGTTATGGGACAGTGACTTTATTTAACTCATAATTTGTTATCAATCTTTTATGTGCTTGGAAAGCAGTATGTAAAGAGATTAGAGCAGTTCCTTCGAGCCAATGGTCACTTTTTTTTTATAAATCCTTTTACTTGCCAAGTAAGAATAACATAAATATCTGCATCCATTACAAGACTTGAACAATTCAGTGTATATGAATTGTAGCTAGATATTTTGGATCTTCAGAATGGCATTGTGCTAAAATCGTATACAACAGGTAAGAACTTTTGGAATTTGGTTAACAGAAAAAAAGTTTTTCTTTCTTGAAAAGTACAGCATGCCTGTAAAAACAATTTTTCGGTCCCTCTTAAGCGAATCATTATTTTAGACCATGGTAAAATCAAATTATAGATCTCAACTTACTGAAAAATACCTTGATGCTTGTTTATGAACAAGAAAACTATCCTATATTCAGAATTATGAAGTACCGGCCGATGAAATAGGGCCAAAGATCATATTGACTTTTAGTTTGGTAAAAAATTGTATACTATGAATTAAACCTATTTTTTATTGACTTAGCGTGTACATCATTTGCGTTATTTTTAATAGGTTATAGTGATACTGGTTTTGATGATAATGATGATGGATGACCTGTGCATTTCTTACTGCGCACTTTGTATCACATGGCTATGACGATCTGATTATATGTATTTCTTACTCTTGGATTACTTATTGGTTAATTATTATAATTAACAGAAGATTTATATTTTAGACAATTTCTTTTATTAATTTCACTTTCAGTATTGTAAGTTTAACACTAAACGATACAGTTTTTATTCGTTTTTTAACTGACGCGGAGAGCTCAGCTGAGTTAGTGCTTGCTACAGACTGAGATTTCCTCTCTCGAGATTACTATTTTTCTGTGTTATTATTATGTTTTGTCGACTACTATACGCACAAGCTGCTTATATATGACCTACCCCTTGCTTCTTGGACCCTTCGTCAATAATGTTAAAACCAACTAATAGGAGAACGTCTGGCAACCTGATATTGGGAAGGCTAGCTTCTTATTGGGTAAAGGCAGCCAACTCATCATCAGATTTTCAAATATAACTGAGGGAGTTTTTTTTAAACAAAGAAAGTTTTAAGATGTATTATATTGAAATTACTTCTGAAAACGCCTTATCATCCATGGATGAAGTATTAAAAGGAAAATTTGCATACAGTTCTTCAAAGAAAAATACATTTCATCCATGACTTTTTAAATAAATGAGAGGGGTCCAAAACAGTCTCATTACAAGGAATGTAAACAATACATTTTATATGTTAAACTCACTTTTTAAAATAATTTTTGTTACTTTTTAAAATGTTTTTTGTTGCTTTTTTCTAACACCGTGTCTTACTACCTATCCAGGCTATGTACTAATCACACTATAGAGTTATGGATGAGGAAGGTTGAATTTAGAGGAAGTATACCCGCAATTGCGGGGACGGGGATGGAAGATCATTTAAGGAAAACCCCCAAGTAAGCCTGACCGAGATTCAAGCCCCGGCCCCTCTGGCATCGGTAGTCTAGTATATTGTGAGAATGACGCCTTAGACAATGCGGCAACCAAAGCAGGTTTTTGTGTGTTATTTGCACTATTAATATATGTCCGAACTATAAATTTACCTTGAAAAATTAAACGGTGCCCGCCGCACTACCGTTAATCTTGAATTTGCTCTACGGCACAAAAAGGTTTGGGGACCTCTGGTCTAAGGCATCGCTATCGCAATAGACTTGACTGCCGATCACGGGGAGATCGGTGTTCTAATCCCAGCTGGGTATACTGGGGATGGTTTTTCTTTAATGGTTTTTTTAACTCTACCTCCACACAAATTTGAGTACAATTCCTCTAAATTCAATCTCCGTCAGGCATAACACTTAAGCGTAGACTAATTATTATAGTAGGCTATGCGTACAAACTGAATGGGTTGTGGCGTGTTGGTGCTAAAATAAATTTACAAACGCTAGTAAAACTACTAAAATATATATATATAAATACGTCAAGTCAGGTGATTTTCAGCTGTCACATTTGATAACTATACCTATAAAATTACACTAATAATGTAGTAAAAGGTTATAAATGTAGAGCAACTAAAAGATTTGTTTGAACTTTTGGAAGTTTCTTCCTATAAAATCAGACCGTAGTAAGAGAAGACATTGTGGAAAAAACCTATTCCGTCCGGACTTGGTGTCTGATGAGGCGATGTGTCACACACACTGTGTACAGAAGCCACGAGATAACCAGACTAATGAAGGTTATAACCAGTTCCAGGAACCTGCCCCTTGCCTGTAGGCCATTAAAATACTTGGCTGGTCTGGATCACACCTCAAATAGCTCACAGGTGATAAAACTCTATTATTATTTTTTTTAGGTGATTAACACGAGACCCTCTTCGGTGGTCGAATAGTCTTAAGGCGTCACTCTCGCAATTGTCTGGGCTGGCGATGACTCGGAGATCGGGGTTTGTATCTCTTTCGGTTGTACTGAGGGTATTTTTCATAAATCGTTTTCAACTCTCCACGCAAATGAGGGTGCACAAAATCTAAACAAACCTTAACTTATCCCTAACACATTAGCTTAGTTAGTATAATATGCATATAACCTGATTGGGTTGTAACGTGGTGCTAAAATAAAGTTACAAAAGCTAGTAAAACTACTATGATAAAGTCATACGTCAAGTCATGTGATCTGCAACCCTGAATTTATTATAAAAATAAGTATAATAATACTAATAAAATAAACAATAATATAAAACCCAATTCAGTGGTCAAATTGTCTAGGGCGTTCCTCTAGTATTAGTCTGGCCTACAAATGACGGGAATGTTAGGGTTCGTATCCCGGTTTGATCTATTATTATTATTATTGTGGTTTATAGGTCCTTCAACACAATGAGGTAATTAGGGTGGTTGGGTCTACTTATGGTGGTTTTTCCTTAAGTTTTCCACTCTCCTTCCACGCAAATGCGAGTAGATTACCTCTTAAATGTTACCTTCTTCACTCTTATCTCATTAGAATAATTATCACCGGTAGTAGGCCTAAGATGCGGTGATTAAAAATAATGTTAGCCATAAATAAATACGTTTGTATTTTAGAGCTATACTCCCATTCATAATAATTATACTATGCAAACCCAACCCTTATACCAAAACCATCTACAGTTAGTAATTATCTCAGTTAATACTATCGGAATCGAACAATGGTCCACTAGGTTTGTGATCGATCATTCTAACCAGTAAACCATGGAGATGAGCAATGAAATTGTCTGAAGGTGTAATTTGATCTTAAGAGCAAGTGGTTTCTAAGAAATCCGTATCCCGGGCTATATTTTATAGTAAATATTTATCAAGAAATATATCAAGTAAATATTACCAGCAAACTATATCTGATTTGTGATAAAGTATTAACAGTTTAATTAAAATGATAAGTTTGGTTTTTTGCAAGTAGTGCGCGGTGAAAGGAATGGAAAACCATAGTGGGAATAGAATTTTAGAAATTCTTTTTCAGTGCACTCGAGTGGAATTCAAGCCCTGACCTCTTCGTCTACAGAAGTCAATTGAAGTACAAGTCTTAGAACAGAGTTTTTCAATCGATCTGCCGCGGGGGTTTGTGGGGGGAAAAAAAGGCTAAGAAAAAAATTTGACTAATGAAAACAAATCTTTTTAAATCCATGATCAACAGCATTTTTTAAAAAAAATAACACATTTATTGAATTCTAGCTATTGAACATTTAGACACAATCCTAATACTTAAATTATATTTACTTACATACTTAAATTATATTTACTTATTTCAGCACCACGTCAGCACCCGTTTGGAGTATACGTTTATGTACTTACGCTAAAGGTTTTAGGGATTTGAAAGGTTATATTTATATGAAGTATACCCAAATTTGCATGGAGGGAAAGTGGAAAACCATTTTGGGAAAACCAACTTCATTGCACCCGACCAAGATTCGAACCCCTATCTCCCTCTCATCAGCAGTCCAGTCTAACATGAGAGTGATGCCTTAGACCATGCGACTACCGACGCATGAATTAGGGTTATTATTTCTATGGCGATTCGACTATAGTAACTTTTTGAACTGTCACTTTTAAGTTTCTATCACTGCCGATCTGACTTTTGTAAATTTCTTAACTGTCAGTTTAAGGTTCTTAGTTCTTACTTAGTATGCCGATCTGACTTTAGTACTTTTTTAAATGTCAGTTTAAGGTTCTTACTATACCGATCTAACTTTTGTAAATTTTTTTTAACTATCAGTTTAAAACTCTTTCTAGGCCAGTACGATTTTTGTAGCTTGTTTAAACTGTTAAAAAGTTTTTATGGCCCTCAGACTATATAACTTTTTTTAATTTTCGTTTTATGGTTCTGATTATGCCGACACGACTATATTCTTAAAAAAATGAAATATTTTTATTTGGCTGTGGGTTTTAAACCAGCTACCGAGCTAATAGTATATATTATGTGAAGTATCATTGTGCAAGGCATACCGTGGCCCACACCTGGCTATTTTTCCACTGCCACTTTAGTGTGGAGGCGGTACTGGACTTGGTTGGCCGGTGGTGTACACTGCGAGGTCATCGACTCCTTCAGCACTGCCGGCTACTTTGGGGGAAGAAAAGCGTTTGGATGTGGTTGAGATTCACGATTGCTGACAAACAAACTAGAACTGATTCAATTCACATTTCATCCAACGCGTTGCAAAGAGAAGCATTAAACTATTTTAATATATTATATTTGGTAGTTCTTAGTATCCTGTTTAAAAAATAAATAAATATCAAGAGACGTAGTTCTCTGTTTCACGTTAGTTTGTGAATCGTGTTTTAATATAACAACTCATGTTTGTAGAAATTCCGTGTTAATGCAAGCTTGTCCAACCGGCCAGATCAAATAGAAATTCTTCCAAGTTACAGAAATAAACAACAAATTAGACTATTTAATACGTGTCGAAGGTATAGGCTGAATTTTAAGGTGGGCTTGCGACATTTTTAAAAAGAGGTTTATAGTTGCATACAATAAAAATCCGTCTAAAATTCTCATTCAGGAAATATATATATAAAATTTAGATACTTTATATGCCTCTGACCCCCTCATCCTAAACGTAGAGTCTCGGTGCTTCATTGGCTAGTTTTAATAATAATTTTTTAAACTACTGTTCAATTTTCAACGGGAAGAGCCTTTGATAAGCTAGAAAAGTTACTGTGCTGATCTGCAGCTGTCACTTTTGATAAGATCAAAACGATACCTATAAGTTAATAACAATAAAAAAAAAACTCGATGGCGTGAGCCTGCAATCGAACTATACCGACAGAGCGGCCGCCACCGTTGGCGATGTTAATGTCAACATTTGAAGATAGAGGGTGTCAAGTGGTCAGCACAACAAACCCTCCAGTCGTTAGTCTCATTTTATAAACCGGAGCTGTTACTTCTTTATTCGAGTAAGCTCCTCATTTGTCCTCGCAGAGGCTGAGTTTGACCCCGTTCCAAAATCACGGCTTCACAGATACATTTTGGAAGTGCCAGGGATCGAACCCTACACGTCTGGGTCTGTAGGCAGGAGCACTGTATTACATTATAATATCAATAACGGAGTAAAATGTTATCACCGCTTGAAAAAAAAAGTGTATTATTTAAAAGGTTCTTTTTTTTTTCAAACTCCCTCCATACCGTCACTGTTCCCCCAGTGATGTGCGAGTGTATGTGACGGTTAAATTGGTTAAACGGTTATTAATGGCTAATAAGTAATAACCAATAACTAACCAGGATTACCAAGAACAGTAAACAGAACAAATCTCTTGACAGTAATAACATCTACCGGTGATTACGAATTACCGTTTATTATTTATAATTACCGACGTCCATTATTGTTATTTTTATTATTACTGTTTCCAATAAATCTAGTTTCAGAATATTAATCACAAAATGCTAAATTTAGTAGACTATGGAAAGTTCTGTTCGAATACTTTTTTCCTCAAATTATTATTTAGCGGGTGACCTGGTGGTCTAGGGGTAAGGTGTCAGACTTCTGTGCTGAGGGTCCGGGGTTCAATCCTCGGTCCCGCCACAGATTTATCTGATTGCCAAACCCTTCCTTCACCTCTGACAAGAAGTGTATTAATCACAACTTGTGAATGTGTGGAATACCAAGCCTCCACTGTGGTTCGGATTCCACGTTAAACTGTAGGTCCTCCATTTCATCTCACAATCACCCTACCATTGCACATTAGCGTAAGTGCGTATAACCCGAACGGTTAGTAAGACGCGGTGCTAATAATAATAATAATAATAATAATATTATTTAGCACCGCGTTTTACTACCCATTCGGGTTATATACGCTTATGTATACCTCAGTTTTAGCTTATGTGGTGCTGACTGACAGTTCACAGCTGACTTCTGACAGTCAACATTTAGGTATATACCTAAATTTTGACTGTCAGAAGTGACAGTCAACATTTAGGTATATACCTAAATTTTGACTGTCAGAAGTGACAACTGCTAAAGACATGTTTTTTGCAGATCATATGGTTCGGCGTAGGGATACATAATTTGGTCTGGTAGCTTTTCAAAGTCGTCAGAAGTCAGCTGTGAGCTGTCAGTCAGCACCACATAAGCTAAAACTGAGGTATACTTATAACTACGCTAATGGGCTAGGAATGAGTAAGGTTGGGTTCAAAGGAAGTGTACCCGAATTTGCTTGGAGAGAAAGTGTAAAACCATTTAGTAGAATAAACCACCCCTCGGTACACCCGACCGGGATCGAACTACGATATTCCCAGTATCTACAGTAGAGTTTATTACAAGAGTAGTGCCCTAAGACTATGTGGCCGCCTAGGTGGTGTTTTCCCCAGGGTAAAAAATAGATCCAATTTAAAGACGTGTAACCGATCATTTATTAAATGATTAATTTTATCGTGATACAAAGCATTTTATTAGATTTAATATTGGTGATGTTTTATTACAGCCCCGACCTAAGACCACTTTGTGATATCCACATATTTACACTAATGTGGTAGGGATGAAGGTTCATTTTAGATTAAATATAACCACATTCATGGGGAAGGAGATTGGGAAATGTTTTTGGAAAAGCCACCATAAATATACCTGACCGGGATTTGAAATCCGACCTCCCCTTTGTCGGAGATCCAGTATATTGCAAGAACCTACTAAGGTGCATTGGCTATTTTTTTACTTTTTTATTTTTTTAGCATCATGTCTTACTACCTATTCAGATAATAATCATATATATTATCACGCTATTGAGGTAGGGATGAGGAAGATTGAATTTAGAGGAAGTGTACACCCATTTACGTGGAGGTATAGTGGGAAACAATTTTGGAGAGAAAAAAAAAATCAGTTCAACCGACTGGGATTCGAACTCCGTTCTACCTGTCATTGGCAGTCTAGTATAATACGAAAGTGACGTCTTATACCTTGCGGCAATCGAAGCAGGTTACAGTGGTTATTAAAATATGTATAGTTGGCATTAAAAGTGATGAGTCACGTGAAATGTTAAAAGGAACCACAAATCAAAAGTGACTCTTTTCGCGAGTTGTATCACATTTATCAATTTACCGGTAATGCTGTTTAACAGGTTGTGGTATCAGTTTGGGAAAATGTCTAAAACCTAGAAATTCCAACTGTTGGGAAAATCAGAAAAATGTCAAAATAATTAATTCTCTTCAGGGGGAAGTGTGTATTTAGCTATTCAGGGAAAATAAAAAATTATCGTATTTTATCTATCCTCTTAAACACTCTTTAATTTAATCCTTAACTGCTTCGATGGCCGCAGGGTTTAGGGCATCACTTTCGAAAATCGTAATAGACTAAACTGCCGATGGCAGAGAGATTGGGGTTTAATACCGGTCGGGTGTACTGAGGGTGTTTTCCCCTAAATGGTTTCCCACTCTTTTCCCTTCACGAAAATGCAGGTACACTTCTTCTAAATTCAACTTTACTCTTCCCTAACCCATTAGCGAAATTAGTGCATATGCATATAGCCCGAACGTGGTGCTAAAAAAAAAGAATTGGAATTAATTTATTTTAAATTAATTTTATATTAAATTCAATTTTATTTGATGTCGCCTGTAGCTGAAAGGGCTGGAAGTCCAAGTATCACTTTGTTTAATTCTCACAGGCACTCTAAGTTAACCCTTACTGGAATACTCCAGATTTCCACGATTTGCGAGCTGAGTTACGCAGTTAGTAATGCTTAATAGACAACTTTCTGGAGTTTACCTATCTAGTTTACTTTACCTGTAAGTCTCTCGACTATTTACTCATCTTTGGCTTGTTTATTGGATGATGTCTGTCGATAGCAACATTTGGGGAGAGGAGAAAAATGAGGTTTCGGACGATCAAAAAATTGCGATTCCGCGCGAGTTAAATTCAAAACAGCAATTCATCAAGACTGCCAAAATAGTGTAAATTTCTTCTTTGATTAACCTAGGAAAAATCTACACATCAGAGCAACTGGTTGAGGAACTAGCGAACGAAATGGTCAACATCGCCCGCAAAGGATCAATTCCTTTAGATTTGTGTCAACCCCAAATTACAAGAATTCAGGTGAGCTAGGCTCTGTACTATGTGAATAGTACCTCATTAATATTATTTTTATAAAATGTATATTGAAATATGTCCTACCGATTAACCTGTATTTTCAATAGGGACGATTGTATTATTTATCTCCCTTCGACTCTTTACTTTGTTCACTCGGATGGAAACGGCTATTAAAATAGACATGCGTATTTAGTAGATATAGGATGGAAACTGTTAAAATAGAGGCGTATTTAGTATAATTCTGGTAGAAACTGTTAAAATAGACTTCATTAGTAGAATTATAATATAAACTGTTCAAATAGATGGACGTATTTAGTAGAAGTCTGATAGAAACTAGCATATAGAGAACATGTGACGGGCAGTGTTCCACATTTTTTATGAATAGGCGTTTTGTACTGAGATTTTATTAATTTGTTTTAATTTATTATTGAAGATAGGCCTACATTTAGTGGGTGCAAAGAATAGTCATGTTCATTTTGAAATAGGTAATAAAACGTGTCAAGTCACAACACATTAGATAGATAAGAAGTTAGAATCTATGTAGGCCTATTTTATGATGATAATAACGACGAAGATTGCTCAACCCGAAGTTTGATTTTATGCGTTTCCCATCCAAGTGAAACTAGGCTTGCGCTGAGACCTTCACCTGGTTAGTGCTGCCCTCACTACCTGGTAGAACACACATGTGCTAGATAAGTTCAGAAAATGCGATGTTCTCCCAATGCCTTCTGCATTGAAATTCTACGAGCGAGTGATAAAGAGCCTTCCAATCTGGTCGGAAGGGTATTTTCACATACCTTCCAGGTTTTTTTTTTTTTACATGCCACAATTGACATGAGATTGACAGCTTTACTTCCCTCAAAAGGACTACAGATTTTTATCGCGCAAGATAAATCCGTTGACTTCGGCTGGGTTTTAACCCCTGAACATTGAATCCTGAGGCGAGCACCTTACCTCCAAGACCACGAAGGTTGACATTTATAAAATAGCTTAATTATTAAAACTCGTCGTAAACATTTAAAGGATGAAGCGATAAGTATTAAAATGGCCGCCAAAACTTCGGAGCTTCCCAATAACTCAAAGTAAAAAAGAAGCATAGCTTCGCATTCGGTGATCGCATGATGTAACGCGCAACTTTCGTTTCAAACTGGATTGCCGGTTACGGCGAGATCAGGGCTCGAATCCCGGTCGAGTGTAATGAGGCTGATTTTTTTTATAAATGGTTTACCACTCTCCCTCCATGCAAATGAGAGTACTGATTCTATAAAATATACCTTCCTCGTCTCTGCTTTACTAGCGCAGTTAGTGGATGTGTAGAATACAAAGGGATACAAATAATACACGGTGTGGAAAAAACCTACCGATTTGCTAACATTTTAAAAAAACGTTTATAATTTTTTTAAACCGTTTCTTCCTCAAAACTAAGCTACAGTCAAATTTTCTTAGCAAAGATCTTTAAAAAAAATTTTTTTCGCAATCAACATTTTTAGCACTCTACATACTCAATTATTATTGCTATTTTTATATGTATTGATAGTAATAGCAATTAAAAGTGACATTCAGATAACATGACTTGACTTATGAATACGCGAGTATAGTTCTAGTAGCTTTCCTAGCTGTCAGACAAGAAAGACCCTCACTCTTAAAATTTGACTAGACTTCCACGATCCTTTAAAATAAAAACATGATCAAATATACATTCCTTTAACCCTGAAAAGTACCATTCTTACCTTGAGCGTATTACACTATGGTCCTATCATATAGTATATGCCATAATGCAACCATGAAAGGTAAGCTTGCTACCATACAGTATACATGAAAATTACTTTTAAGTTATTTCTAAAATCTGGATTTGGTTTTGTATTTTCTCCTTTGAAGTGTTTTATTTCTGTATCGCTAGGCTAAGTCCTCACTCTGTGCAACACCAATTTGCTTTTAAGTTGTCGGCTCACTTGACTCCCCCATAATCCAAGCTCTACACTTCACACTCTGAGCTTCGTAAGTGGAAAAGGATCTGGTTGACGTTATAATCAACAGACTGTAAAGTCAGGCTGGCTTATTTATATACTATATTGTTACAATGACCCCCAATTAAATAGTTCCAAAATAAAAAAGTTCTGACTTGACTAATTTGTTAGTAAAATTGTTTTTAAAAACTACTTTAAAAAACTATTTCTACATACTTTTAAGAACATGGTGGCTACAAGCAGAAAAAACAGGGAAAGCCTAGAGGAGTTAAGGATTTTTTTTATTGTCAAGGAAAGTAGGAAAATGTCAGGTAATTATATTTAAAAAATTCGCACCTAAACACTAGAACAAGTGAGGTTTTGTTCATCCCATGTTATCAAAATGTATTGCTTAGAAATGGATGTCTACTAACATGATATGGTTGAATAGTTTTTACTCCATTTTTGCACAATGCCCCAAATAACATCTAAAACATTTAGTAGGTAACTTAGCCTATAAGAATGCTAACTTTTTTTTTAAATATGTGATGTAGGCTTATGAAGTAAATGAAATCATTTTCATCCTCCTCCAAGGGAAAACTGCAAATGGGTTAATCAAGTCAGTAAATATGAGAACATTTTGCCTGAAAAACTCTTGAAAGGTCAGGGAATTTTATGTCACACTGTAGAAGAAAACTTACTGGCGGTAATTAAGCCGTCAGGCACACAATAAATGGGATTGGCGAGGAGGTAGAGGTTCGAATCTTGGCCTGGTAGACTAGATCTAGCTCACCACAGGTGGTTTTATCACTTTAATTTTTCCATCAACTCTAATACTGGTACTTTTATTCCAATTGTATTAACTCATTTGAACTACCCTTATTTTATTAACCTGTGAGGTAGAGAAGAGGAAGCTAACACTTTGAAGAAATATATACGCATTTTTGTAGAGTGACAGAGAAAACCAATCTAAGAGGGGGTGAGGGGGACACCTGGCAGAGATACAAACCCCCCTCGACATCTGCGTCACCGTAGATCTAGATTACCGCCTAAGTCCGTTTGACCATACTTGTGGGTTCCTCTTAAGTTACTACCCCTTTGACTAGAACGCTAACAGCATTGGTGGTAAACGTCCTTAATTAAATAAAATAGTCACATCTGTGATTCTTTTGTAAACGACTTTACAAAATCTCGCAATAGACTGGAATACCTATGAAAGCGATATTATTGTTCAAATCCTGATCGAGCGTACTAAGAGGTTTTTTTTACATTAAATGGTTTATCACTCTCCCTCCACGCAAATTTGGGTACACTTCTTCTGATCCAACCTTCCTCACTCCTAACATATTAGCGTAATTAGTAAATGTTCGTGTAACCCGAACGGGTAGCAAGACGTGGTGATAAAATAAACTCTTACAATACAATTGCCATAGGAAGAAACTTAGCTGGCGGTTAGAAAAGAAACTATACTCAGATTTTGGTTGGAGGAACAGTTTAGAAAATTCTTAAATATTTATTTGCGGCCAACATTGATAACATTTTACTATATTATCTGTGATATTTTATAGTTATTGATAATATCTATCAAATGTGACAGCTTCAGGCGGGCCCACCAGGTGCTCAAACCGGACACGGTGCCAGGGGGGAAGTGTGGGGTCCCCACCTCTTTTTAATATTACACTTCATAGATGGCAGAACCTTAATTATCTAAGGGGACAGTTATCAAAAATATGTGTTTTTAAGGGGCTGTGACATCCAAACCAAAGAGGGACCTGGGAAATATTTGGAAAAGTAGATGCCAATTATAAAAGCTATTTGAAGTGGTCTTCCCCCAACAATTTTTTTTTAATTGGACGATTTTAGAAGCCATTTGGAGTATGATAAGGCCAGTTTGCTGCTTAATATTCTCTAATATCAGAGGAGATTGGGGGGGACAATTTTATTCCCTGCTACACCACCACTACTTGACTTAGGTTAGTAATTTTTTTTAAACATTTTTGTCACTTTTTAAAACAAATGACAGTTTAGGTACGCAAATTATTAATATGTAATGAACACTAACATATTACGCACATGATGAAATACTTAGATATAAATTGAACTTGATTTGCGTCCCAATAGACTGGGCCAGGGCCCGTTGAAGTCCCAGGCCCAACACCCTAGTAAGAGTAGCCCCCCCCCCCCCCTCATGGTGAGTCTGGCTGCATATAACATGATCTTGATGTAAGAATTATATTAAAATTGTTTTAGTAACTTTTACTACCAAATACTGCTCTTCCTACCAAAATCAGGGTATAGAGATTTACTTTCCCGGATTCATAGATAAGGTAATGTGATCTGCAGCTGTCACTTTTTATAGCTATTATATAAAATAATTATAATATAATAAAAACTGACACTAATACATTTTTCTTATCTATAATGGCCTAAAAACTGTTTTCTATAAGGCCCTTCATATGAAAATTAGACTGTATTTGACTCACCGTCTCTCCCTGATTTAACCCCCCCTAACCCCTTGGACCTGATGCGTGCCCGAATCTGTGTTTGAACCAGCGCCCTCTAGGCTCCCAGGCAGTCGGTTTGTCTCGACGGTGCCGTGGGAAATGTTAGCAGCCCTTCTCTCTTCCGACGTCGTGGTATAGATTTTCTCTGGGCGGCGGCGCGCGCGCGCGCGCGTGTGTGTGTGTGTGTCCCTTCCCTCCCCCCTCCCACCCCACACCAGTCGAGATGATTGCTGCTTGGCGCAAAGGAATGTCGGCTTGCATTCTACGATCATCTATCCACACCATCGCTGGTTTCTCTTTGTTATTCACGGCGAGTTTCTTCGTCGATTATTTTTTAGATTATTATTTTGTAAATCTATTATTTTTCATTCCTAATCCAATATAAAATTCGAAATGTTCTTCTCTGATTTACACTTTATTTTATTTTTGAGTAAATTTATTACTGTGCTTAATGTGTTTCTGCCCACCTATGCTATCCTCTTATTTACATTCATGGAGAAGGGATTAGGAATGTACAATTGAGCTAAAATGTACCGTATACTACGCGTGGGTGCGGATTGGGTGATCCTTTAGAACAACATACATGGACGGGATTCAAACCTAGACATCCCCATCACCTACCAACGAGATATGATAAGACTGACGTCTCTATCCGTGTGACCACCAAACAGGGCCGCTATTAAACTTATTTATTACAAGGAATAGTTATTTCTTTACGGATTACGCGCAAAGTCCGTTTCTTGGTTTTTTTTAACATCGCGTCTTACTATCCGTTCAGGTGATACAGTACGCCTATGTACTAATTACTCTTATGTGCTAGGGCTGATAAATGTTGAATTAAGAGGAAATTTGTGTGGAAGAAAAGTTAAAAACTATTTAGCAAAAAACCTCAATACACCCTACTGAGATTTGAACCCCGATCTCCCGGTTATCGGCAGTCTAGTCAATTGCGAGAGTGAAGCCTTAGGGTATTTGAGCACCGAAGCGATGTTTTTATAGTTTTCATAACAGAAAGCAGTGCGATCCATGTCCATGGTTGACAGGTTATCGGAATGTATGGTGGGGGAGGTGGGGGATACGCCCTGAAAGACATACAATTCGGGAAGAGTAGATGAACACCAAAATGTTTCTACGGGATTCTCCTCTCAGCCCAACTACCGTATGTTAAAGTATTTGGTGTTATTTTAACTGAATTATTTGGTATAGGCTTAAAATTATTACCTACAGGCCTACGAAAAAAAATCCAATACAATTTGTAACCGCCCATAAATTCCTAACATAGAAACAGACATAACTATGAGTTATATGAAATCCCAGCAACAATGGTTACCGCAACCGCAAGGCAGAACAAACGAATAATCAATAGTTTCAGTAAATTTCTATCGATGACCACAGCCTAGACACGATCATAATCTATAGAAACGAAGTTACTGAAACACGATTGAAAAGAATCACAGTTCCAAGAGCATAGATGAAATAATGTTACACAAACATTGTCAAACAATGATGCTCATTTTTTTTTAAAGTGTATAACGGTTCACTGAGATTAGACACCCTGGGCCTGGATTCACTAACGGGAGCAAATAGTTGCGCCGGCGCAAGTTTGAAAGATGTGCCCAAATCCCAATTCACTAACAGAAGCAGGTGCAATTTGAGAGCAAAGTTACGCGTTTTATTTGCCACCACTCGAGTAGGCAAAACTATTAAATTCATGATTGTCACTTCAGTAAATTTAAATGGCGGCATATTATCGTTATGGCTTGAAATACAATAATTAGTTAAATGTACAATTAATAATCAAGAAATTAAAATGACACACGCCTATCAAGCACAAAATTTTTTTCAATTTAGAATGTGGTAACAAAGCAATTACATTTTATTGTTGAAATTTTAGATTCAAACAACGCAATGGCATTTCTTGCATTATTACAAAACAAAACCACGAACTGTGTAATCTTTATCTAGATCCAAAGAGGTTTGTATTCTTCCAAATCCAAAGACATCTCGTCACTAAATTTAGCGGCTAGTATAGCTTTAAAATAAGTTTTAAAGATTATATAAATGTTTTATTAATGGAACTTAAGCTTTGAACTAATAATATAAATAAATACCAAATAATGTACTAATATTGTTTTTGTAAACCACCCAGGAAGAGGCCGCTTCTAATTGTCTAGTTTATGATCAAAATGTTTAGAAATCTTTGTATTTGCTGTAATTTTTATTAAAGAGTTAAAATAAAGCAGCCTTGACTTTGAAAGTAAATTCTTCACAAGGATTGGCCTAAAAGAGGGCAATTGATGACATTTATAGTGACGTCACCATAATCTTGCCACCAATTTGCGCCTTGTTTAGTGAATACGGAAATGGAGCAAATAAAAAGGCGCATCTTTGGGCGTATCTTGGGTGCAAAGCTGCGGCATTTCTAAACTTGCGCCGGAGCAGAATTGCACTTGTTAGTGAATCCAGGCCCAGAATAGTATAATAATAATAATAATAATAATAATAATAATAATAATAATAATAATAATAATAATAATATAATAATAATAATAATAATAAAAAAAAAAATAATTCTGTTGCTGCTAGGCAGGCGCTAGTTTTCCCCCTTTATTGTCGCAATTCTAATGGGTCCTCTTTAAGATAATCCTCGTTTTTTATATTAATTTATTTTTAGGTTTTTTTTGTCTAATGGTATCTGCTGCTGGGGATTTTTCGTGTCGAGAAATACAGTTTAGGGTAGTATTCTTATGAGAAAATACTGAAAGCTTAAATTTTCTCTTACTAAGATAACTTATTTTATATTAGTTTAGGAAATATTGAGCCCTCCATTTCATCCATATCGGATTCAATTTGTAAGTTTTGTCTGCCATTTTGGATTTTTGAAGTTTCACATTTTTCTCCTACAGATGGCATCCTCCATATTGTCCATAGCATATTTTCAGCTCTTTTCATTTCAATTTATACTTTATGTTCACCATATTGGATCCGCGGTCCAACAACTTAAATTTTTCTCATAAAGGTTGCATGCACCGCAGGGACTTCCAACTTAAAAGTTCCCGAGGGCCATAATTGAATCCACGAATCTCGTGGAGGAAAATAGGACTCCCCGTGGATACACACGTTTATATAAAAACTGAGCGCAATTAAGTTTATTACTGAATGGAGAGTTTATGGATTTTTCCCACGCAAGTCGAAACTTTCCGTTTCTCGGCTGAAAACATCAATTTTCGGTCCCGGCACAGATTTATCTGATTGCCAAACCCTTCCTTCACCTCTGACAAGACGCGTATTAATCACAACTTGTGAATGTGTGGAATGCCAGGCCTCTACCGTGGTTCGGATTCCACGTTAAACTGTAGGTCCTCCATTTCATCTCACAATC
This sequence comes from Timema podura, assembly GCA_033556935.1. Taxonomy (NCBI): domain Eukaryota; kingdom Metazoa; phylum Arthropoda; class Insecta; order Phasmatodea; family Timematidae; genus Timema; species Timema podura. The sequence continues at coordinate 60,572,427 of JAVRXN010000011.1, forward strand.
ACCCTACCATTACATATTAGCGTAAGTGCGTATAACCCGAACGGTAGTAAGACGCGGTACTAATAATAATAATAATAATAATAATTTTACTACAGTAGATTACTTTTCCAGGAAACTTCTCGGGCCACAAAAACAGGCATCGTGGGCTGCCATTTGGAAACCCCTGCAATCTAGCGTCCATATCACATTTCAACACTGAAGGGAATCAGAAGTGTTAGAAATATTCCTGTAAGGAAATACAAACACCAGTTGGGTTTTATATTTAATATGTAGATGAGAGCTATCCATCCACATTGTACCCGTTTCAGTGGACTCTCAGACAAAAGCGTCATTCTCGTCTGGTCTGGTTTTCTGATGACATGTAGGATAAGTTTAGAACCATAGGTAGGTTTATTCAGGTGGTTTTACCCTAAAAGTTTTCCCCAATTTCATTCTCCATAAATCCGGTAGCACTTCCTCCAAATTCTACCTTATTCATCCCTACCACAAATAGTGACTACGCGGATAGACCGTATGGGTAGTAAGTAATACCAAGAGCACGTTTACTGTTTGCCCCTTTTAAGGGTCAAACTTTTTTTTTGTGAGTTTGGAAATCTCTGATAGTGGAATAGTTAGTACCTGGGAAGAATATAATATTCAAAAAAAAATTTCCCCTTTGAAAAAAACTGTGTTTGAATCACAATAAAAAATTGATGTATCTTTTATTTCTTTTTTCCACTTTTCAGTTAATCAAGGTTTGCGATATTTAGCTTAAGCATATTTTATTAGTAGATTATATAGACAACATTGTACTTCCAGATCGTACAATCTATAAATCTTATCTAGTTCATGCGGGGTCGACGTTTTCCCACAGCAAGTCACAACAACTTGCCATATTTGTTTTCGCGGACGGATTTATAAATATGGCACCCCTAGGCACATGAGCTGCTGGTACCCCCCCCCCCTTCCCTTACAACCCCCTCCCACCAAAACATTATACTGTTATTTGTTAACAGGACCGCCGCAAGAGGGTTGGGGGGTGAGGGAGGTGGTTGCCTCGGGCGCCATGAACAAGGGGGCACCGATAGGCGCCCCTCGTACCCATTTGTATTTGTAAATAGTTTTAAAATTGTAAAGATTGAATATATTATAAGGACATTAGATCAGATTCCAACGGATGTTGCAACATTTTAAAATACGTCATGTAAACATTAAAAATAAAATTGTGTAACCTGTTGTGTTATAAAACATCAGTATAATTAGATCGGTAAAGTCAAAAGAGGAACCGTTGTAAACCGGTGGCACCGCTACAACATGGATTCGTTCAGCTGACAGCCCGTGAGTCACAGGCCTCGTGATGAACCTTTTCCTTCTCCCCACTATCCACTATCTTCTAATAAATTGGCTGACACAGTGAATAGACAGATATTAAACTACAACTCAATAAATACTTTGATAAATCATAATTAATCAATCAAAGTGAATAGTGAATGACTACGTATAATATTCTGAACATTTCACAACTACAACAACAATTTTCTGATGTGTTACTTTCGATTTTTCAAATTGTATGAATAAAATTCCGTATTTATACTTCAATACATTTGTTTAACCCTGTTATTCAATAATAAAAAAATTGAGATGCACTCCTGGGCTGAGCCTACCAGCCATGGTGTCAGGTGACAGGTATGTGTTATTAATTAATTATGACTATTTGAGCTTAAAACATAATTAAAAAGTACGAAGCATAGTCCTTTGGATAATCTAAAAAGTTTATTTTGATTGGTGACTCTCTGCACAATAAAGGTTGCGCCGCTTGTTATTTTCTCCATAACAATAACCCTTAGAATTATGGTGTGAATACGAGATAGGTGAGTGCTGGGTATGGTGGAGGGGGGGCGCTTCTTTCAAGACTGCCCCGGGCGCTGACTTCACACGTGGCGGGTCTGTTTGATAATGAACACAATAATATGTTGTAGGCCTATTTATTGCTGTTTACAGTATATCCCCTATAGTTATATTACCACTGCGCAAAATGGTTGTGCTCGTCTATTTTTACTACGGCTTCCAATATTCTAGCGCTTTGTAACAAGCAACAGAGTCCACGTGTGATGTTTTAGTGAGAATTATATTCATTCATGTTGAAGACAAGGGTTTCGGTTTCACATCCCGTGACGTCTTATCTCAGAAAGGGTGGTGCTGTGAATAATTAGAATTTTTAAATGTTGCGCCCCCAAAAATCTCGCGCCCTAGGCACGTGCCTAATCTTCCTAATGGGTAATGCGGCACTGCGCGAACCTGTTTTACAGCTGAATACCATTCCTGACTCTAACCCACGACACTTGCTTCCTCTCTGAATGAAGTTGTGCTGCGGATTTTTGTCACTCAAGAAAAATCCTTCGGCCCCGCTGGGTTTGAACACACAATCATCGAGTCCTAGGTGATCACGATCACGTTATCCCAAGATCATCCAGATCGATCCACTTATAAATTTCTATGATTAAAATAAACTTTTTGAAAAATATGTTATGTACACCGCATTCTCGTTCGGGCTAGCCTATATTTGCAGATCTTCACAATGGAGTACAGATAAAGAAGGTAGCATTTTAATAGAGGGAGAGTGGGAAACCATTGAGGAAAAAACCTAATACACCTGACCCGTATTCGAACCCCGATCTTCCGGGTACCAGTAATATGATCTTACATGATAATGGCGCGGTTAGAGCTTGCAACCACCGAAGCAGCTGCAAATTAATGTTTCGGAAAGTTAAATTCCTCTTGCTTAGTATAAATTACAAGCCCTACAGCACTAATGATTTTTTTAAGTGAGCGTAAACTCAAAAAAATAATTTTTTGAGACTTTAAATTCTTCACATTCTAACCCCACTTTTCTATCATATTTTATATTTGAATTAGGTATTGAATATAATAGAAAATATTAAAAATGAATGTTAAGTCTCACAGAATATTCTTTAAAAATAAACTTTATATAATTTCTAGTTTTTATTCATCTCACTACCCGTTTGGAAATACACATTAATAACACAAATATGGCAGGGATTAGGAAAGTAGAAAGTCAGTATAGCCGACCAGGATTAGAACTCCTATCTTTTAACCAGCAAACCAGACTAAATGAGCCTTTTATTTAGACCACGTGCCCACATGTGCGAGTGGTTATCATTGCTGTCTATACATTAAATTATCTCTTTCTGATTTTCATAAGGCAATAATTTCATAATAACACTTTATCAACTTAACAACAATATTATTTGAAAAAATTTATTTATTTTTTCAAACCTGTTATTTCCCTTTCCTCTTTCTCCCCCTCGTTTCTCTTTCCATCACCTACCCACCTTCCTACTGCCCAAATATGTATTCAACCCATGTTTGTATTTTTACAATTAACTTTAAACAATGAGGGCATTGGTCTAGCAAATTGTCATGGCAATTTAAATTAATGTGTTCACAAGCTATCCATATACTTCAAAATATACCTGATTCACCGGTGTTAAAGTAAACCAATATGATGGCTTAGTCTAGTTGGGTTTAGCTGTGAGGGGGAGGTCGGGCCTTAAATTCCTGTCACGTTTAATAAGGTTTTATTTTTCTCAAAATATTGTTCTCCCTCCCCTCTCTCTACGCAAAATAAATAAATACATTCATTCATTCATTCATTATCACGCCGTTCCTTTGCGGGATGAACAAAAAATTGTACATAGCTAAAAACAAAAAAACTCCGTACTTTCTATCCTAACTTTCTCCGCTTTTCCATATTCTTGCATGCACCCTTCACTTCAACAACATCCATACACCGAGTCATGCATGCTATTTTATTCTTAAAACCACGCTTCACATCTAATAAATAATGTTGGCGTTAACACACTTTTGTATACTGGATATTTGCCTCCTTAGACTACTAATTATTTCTTTGCAATGCACCACAACTACTCTCCACAATGCATTCACCCTGTCTGGAGATTTCACCATTAATCCTCCCATTTTTACAGAACAATCAGACCAGATAAACAAAATAATTAACTTGTCCTAACAGTTTTCCATTTAACTAAGCTGACAATAATTTCCTGATCGTCCTTATCAAAAACTATTACCTTATTTTTAGAGACATTTTTACGAAGATCCATTCTGCTTGTGGCCAAATTAAAACGATCGAATGCGTTTCGCAAGTAACTGTCACTCTCAGCCATTAATATGGCATAATCTGCATGTGGCAGCATTCTCACATTCATATTGCCCAGTTGTACACCAACCAAGTCCTCACAAGCATCTCTCATACACTTATCCATGAATACATCAAACAGCCATTGAACCATAGCACAACCTTGTCTAACTCCCTGTTCACTGTCAAACCATTCGTTAAAATCTCCATTCACCCTAACGCACGCTTTACTTCCATCATACACTGCCATAATTGCGTTTACTAACCATGCATCCATACTATACTCTCTCAGAACATTCCATATCATGCTCTTATTCACCCTATCTTACGTTTTCTTCAGACAACAAATGCACAATACACTTTCTTCCTTAATGCCATACTTTTCTCACGCATTTGTTGCAATGCAAATACCTGATCCATGCACCCTCAACATGGCATGAAACCACATTGCACACCCCAAATCTTGTCCTAAGTTTTTTCATGTACCCTCTCAATCAAGGCTCTCCCAAAAACTTTGCTGGGAATATTCCTAAACTAATTGCCCTAAATTCTTAACATTCACTTCGACTGCCTTTGCCTTTTTTGCAAAGGAAGCGTGACGTCATTCTCCCAGTCATTAGGGACATTCAAATTACCAGCACACATTGAACAATTCACACAATCTGGCAATTTTACAATCTCTCGACCCCTCGGTAGAAATAAGGATTGTGATCGTCAAAAATCAAAGTGCTTGATTTGATAAATGTCGACGTTTCATGACCACCAGAAACCGAAAGAGGGGTTTCCGCGATGCCGTATGTTGGTATGTGTGTTTGTAATTTGGTTTGTAGCCTAAACCAGTTTACCGATCGGGCTGAAACTTCCTATCTAGGATTTTATAAGGTTCCCCCGAGGTGTTTTAGGAATTTAATATTCAACCCTAAAATTGAAGGTAGTTTACTGAAGGGCAAAAGAGGGGGGGACTATTTTCTCAAAATTACTATAACGATTTTCATAGTATTCTTGATCCAGTTATTTTTAGCATTACAAATTGCAACTCTCATTTTCTATGAAAATGTCTTAAAGGGTACTTGACTTAAGCAGAAATTTCCAATTTTTATCATACTCTGAATTGTTTGCGATAAGAATAACTTATTTATAAAGATGAGTAATATTCTATTTAAAATCTTTGGTTGGCCTAATTTATAAAAAATGTTTCTGATTAATAAGCAGTGTGTGTGTGCGCGCTGTGATCTAACAGTTTGAAATTGACTTGTTATTCACTTTTATGGACAGAGATGTTCCTCTTTTCTCACCGATTCTGTTTAAATGTATAATTTTTTGATTATGCTCGTTAGTAGAGTGTTACTGCTACAATGTATTTAATTTATTTCACAAATCATACTAGTTTTTAGTATAATACATTCACGACCTTAGTTTACTTGGATGACATATCAAAAAGTTACTAGAAATAATCCTAATATATCCCTACGCCAACCAACCACTTTGGATAACTGTAATGAAAACATGTGTTAATGTATGAATGTGATAGTTAGCCACAGTAATTTAGGCCAATATTATATTTATATTTATTGGAGGTCGGGCACAAAACTTATTCATCGTTCTATTACACTTAAAAAAAATAATATTCACAGCACTTCCACAAAAGGTCTAACAAACATAGCTTTAAAATGGCGACAGACGAATTTAAACTATGTGTTTGAACGTGACGGAAACAAGTTCTTTACAATGATGCACCCGTTCAGTTTATAAACATATTTTATTCAGTTAAATATTTCGAAATGCGATAAAATAATGATAAAATAATTTACTATATATGCCTATATAAATATTACAAGTATTTTCTCTTTTTCAGCAAACACGATGCCTGTATTAAAAGGTATTAATGTATGTACTATATTACAAATCATAGATAACGTTCCAGAACACAGAATAAGTACTTTTAATTATGTTTTAAAATGTTGTTTCGGATTGGGTAAAAAGAGATTATTAAAAGTAATTAAATAGTTTGATACAGCTTAAGCTTACGTTATTTTAAATTTAAAATATAACATGTAATTAAAAAACTTATAGCAAAACATTGATCTTTTACAAGTGTTGGCAACCCGAAACCTAAACATATGATTTTTGAACTGTCATCCAGGTAAAAACCTATTGAGAACAGACTCTTTATGTCTCTATATTAAGATAAAAGATAGTTTGTGCGCTGTACCGTAGGCTACTATTTATTTCACGTTTATTAGTCCTAATGATTTTTATATATTACAACTAATCTCACTTTTTCTATCTTTAGTGTGCATGTGTTAACAAACTTAGTCCAATATAAAGTATTTTGGTTATTTAAATGTTTTGTTATCGGCCATAAATATTAAAGATAATTGGGAGCGAAAGATGACTGTATACGAATGAATCGGGAGTTCACTATAATGGTGGTGGTCCCAGGTGCTTAGAAATCCTTCCGCTGATCCCCATGTAGCTAAATCTCGTCCAAGAGTAGTTATGTCTATATTCTGTGAGCTTGGCGGACAAAGTAATTGTCAAACCATTAAAGACCGTTGTTTGCAGTATTATCAGAACAATTTCGGAGGACGGCAATTAGTAATTACTTCATCCTAACCTCCTTCCCTCTCCCGCCCCCTTTTACCCACCTCCTAAGGGGATCTGGCTCCGAGATTTGGAATCTTTCCAGGTGCCTTCCGTGGGAACGGGCTCGGATGAAGGTTGTATAGTAGTTGGAGGGGGAAGTATCACTGCCCGGCTTTGTCCTCACCTTCCCAACCCTATATTCTCATTCTCGAATCGACCATTTAACAATTAACTTGTATCCTTAACACGCTCGCGCTGTTATTTTACTTTCTCATATCAAGAGAAAGTATTGTAATCGTGAAAAAATAGATCTCGAGACTTTGACGAATCTTTACTTATATGTGAATTCGAATCCATAAGTATGGATTTTACCATTCTGTCTGTCTGTCTGTCCGTCTCTGGCCACGGATCCAATACGTTTCTATAGATTTGGTTCAAACTTGATTATAGGTCTATACCCCAGGGCTTTTTTTCGCTTTAGCCCTCAAGTTAAGGGTAGTTTACTGATACCCGCTTCGGTTGCCGCATGGTCTAAAGGCGCTACTATCGCAATAGACTGGACTGCTGATGACGGGGAGGTTGAAGTACGAATCACAGTCGGGTGTACTGAGAGGGGTTTCTCCAAACTGGTTTTCCACTCTCACTCCACGCAAATGCGGGTACACTTTATCTGAATATAGCCTTCCTAATCCCTAAAACCATTAGCGTGATTATTACATAAGCGTACAACCCAAACTAATAGTATTAATACGCTGCGCTAAAAAAAACGCTGACCAAAGAAAGAACCTTAGCTATTAATCCAAAGGTCACTAAACCTACTTTAATGTATTCATACGCTAGGCCGGGTTTTCTGCTGCTGCTGCTATAACAAGCCACGAACGGGTTTTTGTATCATTAGATTCAATGCGTGAGGTTAAGTTTGTTCGTAAGACGTGTATTTTTGAAGAGGGAATTTTAAAGGCCTCAAAACTAAATTAATTAACGTGGACAGTTGAATAGTTCACTATACCGCGCATTGTGTTTGTTTTTCTTTTCCTGCGGCGTCAAATGAAACAAGCCCTGTATTCATCCCATTCTTATGTTTCACACAAGGCCTTTCTTTCATTGTTTTCTTCCCTGCTTTCTCGCGTGATTCTTATTTAACTTAGCGCGTTGTTGCTGTTCGGTGTCAAGTTTGTTGCTTAACGTGACCCTGGTAATTCCGACAGTTTCATATTCATGGCATTTTATTTCCACAGCCGCAACTCCCACCGCCTCCCCTTTTCACCCCCCTCCCTATTCTTTCTATCTCCACCCATCCACCCTCTCACCGGTATTACGCCAGCATGCCTTGCATCCTTCTTCCAACTCCACCCCCACCCCTCTTCTACCAACCCATATATATTCTTCACGACTGATTTCCCTAGACATGCCGTGGTGGCGCGGAGGGGTGGTTTGCAGGAGAGCGGAATTCCAGCAGGGATGCGCGCACTCACGCACGCACGCGTGCGTCTGCGCACACATACACTATTAGCTCAAATGCATCAAGGGGTGTCTGGGGAGCAGACTCACTACCACCCCCACCCCGCCCACTCCTTTTGAAAACAAAGTTCAATCACACCTGAGGTAAAAAATATAAATAAACAGGGATACAGGAAAAAAAAAAAAAAGGAGAAAAGTGCTACGTGCAATGAATAAGACCGCATTGGGGTTTTTTTTTAGGGGCCTCTTGTTATGCGTAGATATTTCACTCAAACTTAATACTGAATTAAATTGCACCGTTGGACACTTGGTCCTAGGTATGGATTGGTAGCATATTCGGTCCCTTTGCATTGCTGAAATATATTTGAAGGAATAATTCAGTTTTGGTAAATTGTCAAAGTATAGTACTCTTTGATGCATCATATTTTAATTTAAGTTTATTAGTATTATCAAGTACTCACTAAAGAATTATGTATTGTAGTAAAAAAAGTATTATTTTTCAAATTGCTAATGTGCTAGGTTGAAAAAAATGAGAATAAAACTTGAAAAAGCGTTTTTTGTTCAATCCTAAACAGTGTATGTATGTGCTAACCTTTATATATGTTTGAGTTTGTTTTAAAGAAATGTTTGACCCCTCTTCACACCCTCAAGCCCCCATAATTTGGGTCTATATAAATGTAATGGGGAGTTTCTCCCCCTCCACCCCCCATCATGCCCCTCACATCCAACTATGTGCATGGCATCGAATGGAAACTGTGGATCCTTTCATGTGAAGGGTTTTATTTTTTGCAAAATGAATTGAATCACTAAACACTATTTAATACCCTTTGTTCCACATACGATACGTTATTATAGCGATGCATGCTTTTGAAAGGATTTTTTTTTAAAGGCTTGTTCTTACACATGGTAATTGTTTACAAACCAAATTTGGTTCTTGTGGATTAGAAAGAAGTGTTTGGATAAAGCGAGGAAAGGCGAAATAGGCTCTATGTTACAGTTTATTTTTGTTGTAGGCCTACTTGACAATGCACCATAGCGTTTACTCACTACGTGCAAGGTATAGACTTAGGGCCAGTTTCATAGTCAGATTTAGTACGCCTCAAGTGCGGCGCTATACTAAATACAAGACGTCACCTACCTGAAATTGAATGGAATGGGCCAGTTTCATATGCGAAACTGGCCCATTCCATTTTGGTCTAGGTAGGTGTCGTCCTGTATTTAGTATCGACTCGCACTTTAGGCGTACTAAGTCTGACTATGAAACTGGCCCATAGTCTTTATTTATATTCTAAAATATCATTTTTGTACATTTTTGTTGCGACAAAAAACTCTGGCGAGTAATGTTATAACCGAATAGTTGGTCGATTGAATAGTGGACTCTTAATCCGGAAAACCGGACCACAACTACTAAATAAAGCTTTAAAAAAAGTGCACCACGTCTTACTACCCGTTTAGGCTAATTCTTTTTTTTTTAAATAGGGATATTTTTTGTGTCAGTAAAAACGGGAATTATGATTAAATTTTATTCTAGAGTTTGAGTGGCCACCTTTTAATACATTAGAACCTCGTTTATCCGAACTAATTGGAACTGAAGCTCGTTCGGATTTGCGAAAATTTGGATTAAGTGGTAGAATACGGAAGGGTAGGTGGGTAGAAAAGAGTATTTACCCAATTCTTAAGTTACAGTCGAATAAATTTGATAAATATTCAGGTTAACATATTGTGTTGATCAAAGCATGTGAATATTTATCATCGGCTTCAGTGGTCGAATGGTCTAAGGCGTTACTTTTGTGCTAGGCTGGCCTTCTGGTAAAAGGGGAGCTCGGGGTTTGAATCCCGGTCGGGCATACAAAAGGTGTTGTATTTTTTCCAAAATCGTTTCCCACTCTCCTTACACGCAAATGCGGGTAGATTACATCTAAAATGCTTCCTTCCTCATCCCAACCCATTAAAGTAAGTATCATATTTGCGTATAACCTGAGCGAGTAGTAAGACGCGGTGATTAAAAAAAAGATATATAAAAATAAAGATATATATGGATACACACACATACACACAAAACACACACACCACACAACACACAAAAGCAAGTAACGCCAGACAGTCGAGTGAGATTGCATATGTTGATTATGTGGCTTGTAAAAAAGAAGCGCTAATAACTTCGCTAGAGCTCGACTGAAATGTGATGTGATGTGATGTGATGTAATGTATGCGGCACACAACACACATACACCCACATGCACACGTAACGTGCGCACAATATAGAGATCAAAAGAACACGCTGGAAGTGCCAGGCGGTAAAGGCTACGTCAGGGTAAGGGGTGTGTCAACATGCCGCATATTACCAAACTCATAGGACCCACTCTTCTTCTTTTTTTTTTTAACGGAATAGGGTTTTTATTTTATTTAGAGCTAAATATAGTTTTTGTCTCTACTTATTTTTACGTTTAACATATTACGTGCTATTTAAGACTAGTTCAGAGGGGTAGAAATGAGGAGGGTAGCTTTAGACAAAATGCTTCCAAAATTTGCTTGAAGAAAGGCTGGGAGTTTTAATAGTTAGTACGTTTAATACGATTATTATTGTTTTACTATCCTCATTATCATTATCATCTGTTCAGTTCAGGTTAAACGCACATATGATGTTACTCCAATGGAGTAAGTATGAGGAAATTTTGAAGGTAAATATACCCGCATTTGTTGACAAGGAGAGGGAATTCTTTAGGGAAAAACCTCAAACACCACCGGGTTCGAACTCCATCTCTCAGTCTTCAGCAGGCCAGTCTAACACGAGAGTGACACCTTAGACCATTCGTCCACTGAAGTTGGTGTACTTTATTGAAAATAAAAAATAAAATTCTAAAATACACACAACACTCAGTCCCCCAGTTGTGTGTTCATCGCCCTGTAAGAGGAAACTATCAATTCACCAATGATACATTTTTCTGTTGAACCGGGAATCAAATCCAGGACTCAGCTAAGGTGTAAGGCAACATTAATATTTGTTTCTCTTACCGTCTTATACTATCCGCCTGAGTTCTACGGATTTAACAACCCCATTGGGGTAGGGGTAAAAAGGTAGGATTGAGAGAAAATATACCTGCATTTGCATGAAGAGTGAGGAACTGTTTGGAACAGAAAAAAAATCATTAATGCACTCTGTAGGGATTTGAACCTCAATATCCCCGTCACCGGCAAACTAGAATAGATGATACTGACACTTTATACACGTGCCAAACGATACGTGTGACACAACATTATTAACGACCCAATCTAAAGGGTATGTATGGCTACTGGGCAGCAGATAATAATGGGCCCCCCTTTTTTTACTTTTTTACTTCCAACCTCTAAATCCACTTTCCCACCTTATTTTAATAAGTGTTGTTATGTGTTGTTAGCTATTGGATGTTTTTGGTCCGGTGAAGTTAATACTGAACATTATATAATTATAAAATCATGTCGATACTAAAGATATAAAAAAGGATAGCCAGGTGACCTTAAGGTATACATAATAATTTATAAGTGACAGAATTAATATTTCAAAATTATATACCTTTAAATTCAATTTCAACAATCACACTGGGCGAATGCAATCACATACAAAATACAATAGTATTACAATACACTTTGAAAAAAACCAGAGTTAAATATATTGAGACGAATGCGTTTGATTAAAGCTTTTGGTCTTCTTTCGTTCGAAATAAAAAAAAATTATCTTCGCTCGGGGGCCCTGGGGCACTGCCCCGGTGGTATTTACGGCCCTGTATGGCTATTAAGGGTAGTTTGAGGAAATACACCCGCATTATCGCTGAGAGTGAATTGGAAAAACCACACTGATCACATTTAGAAAGCTACCTCAAGTGCACCCGTTCGATATTCTAACCTCACACCTCATCGCCGACAATTCACAGGTATTAGAGGCCTACGAGCTTGACGCCTTAGACAGCTTGACCACCGCTGTGATTGCACTCTTTGGTGTCAGTGCTGTCTTTTAGAGACTTCCCCTAACTTAATACACACATGCTCAGCAATTTGACGCAATAAAGTCCTTATCAACATTAAAAATTGATGATACCAGTTCCACTTTGCATCCAGTTTCGTTACTGACGAGATTCGAGCTTGGGCCCTTGATTCAGTAACTAAACTTGCTCTTGACTGAACACAATACCAAGGAGATACACTTTATTTTCACCTCGTCTTAGTACTGGTCTAGGTTAAACCACGCATTAAATATTCCACATTATTGGAATAGTTATAGGGAAGGCAAATTTTGAGGAAACGTAACTGCACTTGCGTGGAGGGAGAGTGAGAAACAATTTAATAAAAAATAACGATCAATACATTCGACTGGGATTCAAAACCCGTTCTCCCCCTATTCGGCAATCCAGTCCAACATGATCCATGCGATCGTAGATGCTGGTCAATTATTTTTCCAATTATATAGCAAGGGAGGCCCCATACATGAATAGTGAAATCTTCGTTGGCATCACACGGGTTTGAACCAAAGTCCTCTTTAAGACATGTGTTCAACCGCTCAACTCGGTAAGCCATGGGGAAGGATCTAAGGAGGTTCTGGCCCAATCTCTGGAATACAGCTCAAACTTTGAACACCGATCAATATCAGCTCCTTTAAACCTGCTTCAGTGGACACGCGGACCAAATCTCGGTGTCCTATAGCCTGGATCTCTGTTGACGTGGGAGGTTAAAAAGCTATAGTTCCAGCCTGGTGTACTTAGGGTGTATTTTTTAAATAAATGATTTCCTTTTCTATTTTCACGTGGCATCTCATCTAAATTCTACCTTTTCATCCTTACCTTATTAGATTAAGTAAAATGTGACCCGCTTCGATGGCTGCAAGATAGAAGGCGTTACTCTCGTGTTGGACTAGAGACTACCGATGACAGGAAGATCGGGGTTCGATCCCCGGTCGAATGTAACGAGGATGGATTTCCCATAATTGTTTTCCACTCTCACTACACGTAAATGCGGGTACGCTTCCTTTAAATTCAACTGTCCACATCCCTGACCCATTGGCGTAATTAGTACATATACGTATAACCTGAACCGATAGTAAGTAATAGTAATTATAGTAGTAGATAGTAAATGATACATACATAATTATAATGTGCACACTGTAGGCTACAACCCGGACAGGTGGAGTCCAATTTCTCATTGTAAGGACCTTATCTGACAGCTAGAAAAGTTACTAGATTTACTTTCACGTATTCATACGTCAGGTATGTTATGTTATCTGCAGCGATCACCTGTTTTTGTTATCAGTACATATACAATAACACCATTTTATTTATTTGGGGTATTTAACGTGAACTTTCTGAACCGACTGATTAAATCAGTACACAGGAATTACTATGAGTGAGAGCGAAAGAGCCTACCAATTTTGACAGGAAAAGGCTTTATTTCCCTTGCGGAGATTTTTTTTTTTTTACCGCTCAAGAAAAATTCGTTGACCCCGGCTGGGTTTGAACCCACGAACACCCAGTCCTGAGGCGAGCACTTAACTTCAAGACCACCGAGGTTGACATATAGCACCGACAATACGGTAAAATGTTGTAAACCTTGACCACAAAGAAAATATGTTTGTATTTTCTGAAAGGCCCATTCTTTAAAATTTGGACTCTATTTAAAACGTGACGTGGTGCGGGAAATGAATAGTTTCTTGCAGGTGTTAATGGTTTTGGTTTAGCCTGAAATTTTAACCGTGGTTACGAAATGAGCCCGGCGCAGCTCATTGATATTATTTAGAAGGGTTAAAGTGGTCTACTATATGATGAGTATTTATTATTGGTATATACACTTTAGCTCAGTCGGTAGCGTGTCTTTCTACAGAGTAAATGGTCCCTGGTTTTATTCTTGGCATGGCCGTAAAATTTATCATTGGAAAAATGTGGGTATACCCTTTCATAATCAGTTGGTTCAGAAAGTAAACGTTAAATACCTCAAATAAATGAAAATTAAAATACAGGTGGTATTAGAGTTGGTGCAATAAAAATAGATGTTAAGGTTGGGTGTGTAGTTACAGCAATATATTGACAGGGTTAGCAAAGTTAATTTAAACTGTACATTTGATATGTTCTCAACACTTATTATAATGGCCGGTTTCTTGGTCAGGAGGTCAAGAGGTCCCGAGCCCGATTCCCGGTGACACTGTAGGCATATTTCTCGAAGGAGAGCTGTTTCTATGGTCTAGTTAATTAGGCTTAAGTTAGGTTTTAGACTTCTACTGGCACAACATAATCATATTTATCATCTCCTTGGAGAATGCTGTCTACCTGTGACTTCACGACAAATCTAGATAGGATTTCCCATCTAAATGTATTTACGTTTTATTCGGCGAGTTTTAAAGATATAACATTGAAACAGAAACCATAGATTCTTAAATAGTTCTAAAAATAGTCTTACAGTGTCACAACGTTTTTTTATAGTAAAGTTTTTTATACGTGTATTTTTATAAATCGTCTACAGCTCGGGCTATTTGGTTTATTTGCGGAAATGACATGTAGGAATCCTCCTGCCAGGATGTAGATTGAAAAATTCCGTGGAAGCATATATATATATATTTAGAATAGAATTAAGAAAAATTGTAATTAAAAAAAAAGTTTTCCAGGCGCAATTAGTAGAGTGAGTATGTAAACTCATCAGAGGAAGAAGGAATGTGTTATCAGCACATAGGTAAAGCCCCCGCGGGGTGGGCTACTAATTTTCTTCCCTCTCTTTCTATTTTCCGCATTGGTGTCTTAAGTTTGATAAGTGCTTAGAAAGCTTAGGTGAGTCAAGTAAAGATGCAACCCGCTTCACAAAACAGTTTTGAAATCACCAAGTAGACGTCTTTTTTTTTTTTTTTTAACTGGAACTCTGCCCGAATGTAGCGCCGCCGCGCCGGTTGTTTAGAGTAGGGCAAGCCACCGAGAGCCGGCCGGGGGGCGCCAGGCAATCTGGTGAATGTGTCCCCGGCGACAATTTACCAACCCTTCCAGCCAGCTCCTCTAGGAGGCATTGTTGCCCCGCATCTGGCGGACACTTGTTCTACAGTAAGAACACGGTAGGAAAGAACAATTTTTATTATTATTATTATTATTATTAGCACCGCGTCTTACTACCCGTTCGGGTTATACGCACTTACGCTAATGTGCAATGGTAGGGTGATTGTGAGATGAAATGGAGGACCTACAGTTTAACGTGGAATCCGAACCACGGTGGAGGCCTGGCATTCCTCACATTCACAAGTTGTGATTAATACACATCTTGTCAGAGGTGAAGGAAGGGTTTGGCATTCAGATAAATCTGTGCCGGGACCGAGGTTTGAACCCCGGACCCCTAGCACAGAAGTCTGACACCTTACCCCTAGACCACCAGGTCACCCTAACAATTTTTATTAGGAAAAAAAAAAAAACTACTGTGGTCAACATTGGTAACATTTTACCTTTCTTTCTCCTACCGCTTCTAAGTACCATTCCGGGCTATTAACATTCAACCACACTTTTAGAATATGTGAGTATGGTAGAGCTGAGTACCAGCATTTGTATGGAGGGAGTGTCTGAAACCAAGTAGGAAAAATCCCTTTCACTGCACCCAGCCGGGATTCGAACGCTGATCACTCAATCACCTATGTCTAAATGCAATGGGACCTAAATGTAAAACTATATAATCTTTATTTTCGTTCTAAATTATTTATGAAATTTTTAAAGCATTTGAAAATTTAGTCTATATTTACCAATAATTGATGAAAGGTCACTTTTTATCTTTATTTACATTTCTAGATCTGTTGATTAATTGTTGTTTGGTAAGTCTAGTACATTGTTTTACTACTAGAAGTATCATCCATTGGTGATCTGAATTTAGTTCCAGAGAAATTAAAGTCCTAATCTAAAATCTGGTAACGAAGCGGCGTCCTTAAAACGCCCTTTATAATCCCGGGGTCTAAAGAAATGTTTCTTAGTAGTGAATGACCTTGAATCTTGTTCAACGCCCCCTATTTATATACTCTTCAATCTCCCCCTGTCGTTTTTTTATCAGAGTGGTAAGATCGTGTCTGTCTGTGACTCAGCATCCCAAGGGAGATATCTCCCCCTAGACCCTTCGTATGTATCTCAACATAACATATCGAGGAAAGCGGTCGTTGACCTCACTGGCCTTACAGTGGAACTTAAGATTTTCCAACGAGAGACATAGATCAAAGGAATCAATTGAAGTTGCTTAAAAATCTAAACTTTTTACAAACAAAATACTTGCAGAAAACTCATGAAAACACATGCACAAAACTCAAAGTACAATACATATACACAACTCAAACACACTTATACTATATAATACTCTACAAACTCACACTCACTCACACTCATTCACACTCACTCACGCTCATTCACGCTCAACTCGCTCACATAGACATACATTTCAAATACTAATCAATTTAGTCCGACACCTTAGCTAAGTCAGTAGCATGTCTGTCCAATGAGCCTAAGCATCCCGA
This sequence comes from Timema podura, assembly GCA_033556935.1. Lineage (NCBI taxonomy): Eukaryota > Metazoa > Arthropoda > Insecta > Phasmatodea > Timematidae > Timema > Timema podura. The sequence goes on from JAVRXN010000011.1 coordinate 60,589,118, forward strand.
GTTCGATTCTTGGCATGGTAGAAAAATTTATCACTGATAAAATGTGGGTTTCCCCTTCTATAGTGATGAATTAACGGCCAAGGACTGGCTATTTTGTCTGTTCTAGATTTAAGTTAGCTTTTAATTCGTGTGGTGATTTAATCAATAGGTTCATAAAGTGCCTATATCTGAAACTATTTTACCGATCGGGCTAAAACTTGGTATCTAGGGGTGTTCATAGGGTTGCCCCGAGGGGTTTATGGAATTGAATATCTAACTCTAAGGTTAAGGGTAGCTTACTGAAGGACAAAAAGAGAAAAAGTCGATTTTCTCAAAATCGGCTCTAATGATTTTGATTAAATTTCATTTCAAAACATTTCTAAATATTCCAAATAAAATGGCTACTTTGTGGTCTTTGCAATGCCGTCTGTCTGTGTGTCTGTTTAAACTTAAAATTAAGGGTAGTCTAGTAAAGGGCGAAAAGAGAAAAAATCAATTTTCTCAAAATTGGCTCTAACGATTTTGATTAAAATTTGTATCTAGGCGTTTATTAATATTATAAATAAACTGGCTATTTTCATTTTCCCATGAAAATTACATGACTTTTAGGGTACTTTACAGAAGCTGAAATTTCCGTATCTCCGCAACTATTTGAGATACTAAATAACTTATGTAATGATACTGTTTTGGACCCCTCTCATATATACAAAAAGTCATGGATGAAATGTATTTATCTTTAAAGAACTGTATGTAAATTTTCCTTTTAATACTTCATCCATGGAAAATCACGCGCTTTTAGAAGTAATTTCAATACACTACGTTTTAAAACCTTTTTTACTTCAAAAGATCAACTCCGTTATATTAGAAGATCATGTGAAATTCTGGCTCCCTTTACCAATAGGAAGACAGCCTTCACAACATCAGGTTGCCAAGAGTTCTCCTATAAGTTAGTTTTAACACTGATGACAAGGTGTCCAAGAGGCAAGGGGCAGATTATATATAAGTCGCTTGTGCGTATGAATACACACAGTGCCGGTAATATAACAGCAGTAGTAACATAAATTTACACACCACACAGTACTCAGAACATGGAACGTGTAATATAACAGAAAAAAATCCTTAATTTAACAAAAACCTGTGTCATTATTATATCATGACTTCAGTACAGATGGTGTAATCATTTAAATAAATCGTGTGCAACATCAAAAGTCTTGCTCATTTAATAAGAATAAGTATCACATATAATCAGACCACATAACCGCGTGCAAGTGCGCAGTGTAAGGCATGCTCGCGTTGTCGTCATCATAAAACCTAAATTACATTATAATTAGTGCTCAATCACAGGGCAATATCACGATATAAATCTCCGTTTGATTATAATTGGCTCCCACTTTTCAGAAAACGGGGGAAATATATATTATTGGTTAACAAGCTCATAGCTAAAAGAGAATTGTAATATACAGCGATATCTGATAGGAAACCCTTAATATTTACATATTGTAGTCAACACAATGTGTTTTCCTATGACTAAAAATAATTACAAGACATATTACGTCTAACACATAAGTTGAGTAAATGAGTGGGTGCTATTGAAAGTGAATCCACTAAGTCAATGTGAATGCATGTTGTGTATGTTGAGAGGATGGGTGTGGATTGAGTGACGAGGCAAATATATGAAGGTAGAGTGTGTGGATCAAAAATAGTAGGCCATGTAAGACGTGGTTAAATGTTGTAGACGAATGTGGGAATGAGAGAAACATTAAGAGTTTTAAGAATAAAAGAGCACGTATGACTCGGTGTATGGATGTTGTTAAAGCGAAGGGAGTAAGCAAGGATTGTGAAGGGGGTGGGAGAAAGTTAGTGAGAGGATGGATTAAGTTTCTTACCTACCTCGTAAGGAAACGGCATGATGAGGTATGTTTGTATGTAGGTAAATAAAATTTAATATAAACTGATTCAACTGTCATTTAAAATTAGTGAAAATACTGTAACTCCGTATTCTTCCGTTTAATCCGAATTTTCGTTAATCCAAACAAGCTTCGGTCCCAATTAGTTCGGATTAACGAGGTTCTAGTGTTTGAGCGTTGAACAAAACCACTTAATTTAAACATAGTAAACTGCCACTAACTTATTTGGGGTAGCTATTTAATATATATGTGTATAAGAGTATGTTTATTTATTTAATACACACAATACATACTTTATAAAATAACATAAAAGCAATTTGAATACGGTATTCGAATTATTTCGAGACACAGATACCAATTGATTCACTTTACAACTTTTGTTAAAAATCATTAATAATGTAATTGTTCTAACTACCTATTTTAAATTAGCCTGATCATAATTTAGAACACATTATTTAATTAAGAAACGAATCATGGCTTTCAGAAAATATCTATTCATTTCTGTATTTGCATTTTTGAATGCTACATATTTTTTTAAAGTATCTTCTGATGCAGTTTTAAAGTAACGGATAATAGATGGCGTGCTTGAATTTGATTTTAAAAAAGGTGTATTAAAATTTATTTTTTAAATTGATTGATATACACGCAAAGCTGTCAGCTGTCTTGAAAAACAAAATGCAGCGTGCTACACAATTTTTATTCATTTGTAAACCTGTTTACCATAAGCTAACAGAAACACGGTTCCAACAGACCTTTTTTTTTTAAATCGCTCTTGAATAAGTTAACTTGTTGGGAGGCTGAGAATATATGTGGGTGGGGGCTGTAAAATATCATTTATATTATTATTTAGTTTACTCGTCCTTTAACTTTCTCTCTGTAATATACGATAGTATTTAAAAAATGAGGTAATTTACGGTTTTTCGGCTATAGGAAACACATCAATCGATGAATCATACGGACATTTAAAAGTGATACGTTATTTTCTTTAACTCTTTAAGCGGCTATTAGGTCCTTAAAATTAGTTCTATATGATATGACGTCATAAAATACTTCCGTGAGACATTTGAATTCAGCTGAGACTACACACCAACCATTTAGTAATTATATTAGGTTAGAGTTACATAATCAAAACAGAAGTTTAATCTTAAAATCTGTTTGTCGCTTATTCTAAGTCGGGTTCGGTGAGCCCTTTTTATTTTACATATTTTGTCGATTTTATATCTTCATCGTGTATAAACTATACATTAACAAATGACATGCGTTTTAATTATTTTAAATTAAAAATAGTTGTTTTTAAAGCGTAATGTTACAAATCAACCCCTAATATATATTTTAATGTTAAAATAGTAACATCTGATGTCCATCTCTTTGGCACACTATCGTATTTTGGAGAAATTTACTGTACTAATAAGTACGCGGCCTGATGAGCAATCCGTGATGTGACACTAAAATTGCTCCAGATTTCAATGATATTTTAAAGTCTCACAAGAAGTTTCATTCTTCACATAAATTATCAGTAATTATAAAATGTTAAACTATAATACATATATTTTCTTTTAGTTTTTATTGTAATTCTTTTTACATTTATTTAAAAAAATATATTATGGCTAAAAATATACAAAATATAATAGCATGAATTTATTTTAATTTATATTGTAATTATTTTTACATTAAAACATATTATGACTATAATAAGATACTACAGCATACTATAATATATAAATGTATAATCGTCATTTTTTAAAACAATTATCCTACATCAAGGGGCCCGCGAATCAGCTGTTCTTTGGTTATAGGCTCCGAGTGACTAAGGGTTCGGCCAGACTGACAAGCGTGCGAGCGAGCGCGCAAGCGGCTGGGTGGCTAGACTGGCGATGATCTTACCATTTAAATTAGGCCGTTAGTAGCAAGTGTGCTAAACCTATCGATAGTAATAAAAATGTCAAAATAAGAAGTTTTCCTAACACTCAATGAACCAACATACAATAATATGCCTAGCGCCTGTAAACTAGACTGTACCGGGTCGAGCGCGAGCGCTTGAAAAATAGAACTAGTTTTATCTTTCAAGCGTGCGCGCTCCAGTCTGGCCACCTCTCATTACAACCCATGCGTTCTATTTTATATTTTAGTAGCTCGCTCAGTCTGGCCGCCCCCTAAGTTTGAGAACCACTGGTTGACTCTCAGAATCAACCAATCTCACAGTTAACAAATAACAAGCATTTCAAGTCTAATGGGGGATTAGCTGTTGTCCGAACGTCTACTATATATATACCTGTTAGGGCTGAATCTTCCCCTTTTAAATTATTTGGAATAATACATTGATATTTTTGTTGTGCAACACTTCACCGTTATTGAGTGTTAGGGGCTGACCACGATTTTGGTTTGATTCCTGGAAGGGTTGCCAAATGTATTTAATATTACTACACCGATTAGCTTGCTTGCGGGCTCAGCATAAGCAGTAATGTCTTATTAAGAATTAATAGCCAGAGTTATTATTTATGATTATAAGTAGGGAATTATTCCACTAGATATCATATTCTGAAAATTGAAAAATGACACCTGGACACGGGAATCGAACCCGGGACCTCTGGCTTAGTACGCCAATGCTCTAACCACTGAGCTATCCAGGAGAGGATCCGAGTCGCAGATGGCTGCGTTATCCGATGGCTCGTGATATTAATATAATCACATATTTGTAGCCGACGATTTCCGCTAAGTCCATCATAGACTCTGCCTTAAAATATGAGTGAAGAATGACCCCGGGCACGTGACGAATCCTGGATAGCTCAGGAGTTAGAGCATTGGCGTACTAAGCCAGAGGTCCTGGGTTCGATTCCCGTGTCCAGGTGTCATTTTTCAATTTTCAGAATAAGTAATGTCTTAGTTTATATAAGTCTCTAAGTTGTGTGCTGCCTTAAGATATTTGTTTATTATAGAATAAAAATAATTTAAATGACATATATTATCCTCTTTGTAAACAATAAGAGTTCGGTCTGTGGGCATAGACTGGGTGAGTGGTTTGTCTTGTACCCTGTTTTTTTTTCTAGGCGTAGCGTCCGATAGGAATTAAACATCGCAATAAGTTTTTTTTTTTTTAAATCAGGCTGTGCAGAGCACCCACTCGCCATTTTTACGTCTAGAACGTGGCTACGCCCTAAACACGTACCTGCCAACGTGCTAAAGGTCTTCTGGTTCTGGAAAATGTACAGTCTGTTAGCGATAAAAATTTAGGGCACTTTAAAAAAAAATGTTTAGACTGTCCGGGGTTGACTAGTGTATTTGAAGGCGAGTGCCATTAGACTGCAACCAGGAAACTCGAAATTTCACTGCCAACCTACTGTTCTTCAAATAAGACAAAACCTAATCCGACAGCTAGAAAAGCTACTAGATCTACTTTTAATTATTCATACGTCAGGTCATGTGATCTGCAGCTATCGCGTCTGATAGGTATTATTAATATTTACCGCAAAAATTGTATTTATATACATGTATGAACTATATATTTGTAATAAAAATTTCACATGGTCTAAGACGTCACTATCACAATAGACTGGCTGCTGATGAAGGGGAGATTGGGGCTCTATCAGGGTACTGAGGGAGGGTTCCTAAAGGGTTTTCCACTCTCCCTTCACACAAATGTGGGTACTTTTCCTCTAAATTCAACCAATCTCTATGACACATTAGAGTAATAATTAGTACATAGGCCTGTAACCTGAACTGTTAATAAGACGTGGTGTTAAAAAAGCCTTACGTTGCTCGGAACACACATTTAAAAAAAATATTTATATATAGTTTATAATTTTATATATATGATTATATAATTTTCTTCCCAAATTCTGTAGCCATCTATATAGCTACATACACACATACATGCATAGTCTTCTGCATTGTTTACATGCATGCTAGACTCTTGTATTGTGTGGAAAAGTCATGATACTTGAAAAACATAAAAATAATACTAGAGAAAAAAAAAGAAAATGGCCTTAAACTAAATTCGTACGTGGGGGATGTTCACCGATATTCAAAACGGATTACTTAAACCGTGGGGGTGATCGAGAGATAAAGGAAATAAAATATTTACTACATATTTGTTTTGCTACCAGAACATAAAATGCTTGGCTCTGATAAAATATAGAAACGATTTCATATTATATTCTTAGTTTTATTGCACACCTTAAAAGCGTATCGATACAAGGTTAAGTGTTTGTTTTAACTCTTTTTTTCTGCACCGTGTCTTACTACCCATTGGGGTTATACGCTTATGCTTTATGGATGAGGAAGGTTTGGTTTAGAATTGTTCCCACATTTGCATGGAGAGAAGAGTGGGAAACAATTTAGGGAAAACCACTGTCAATACACCCGACCAGTATCGATCGTCGTCAGTCTAGTATATCGCGAGAGTAGCGCCTTAGAACATGCAGCCATCGAAGTGGGTCTTAAGCTCTTAACTTAAATACAATACCCCCTTTACCGCTTAATGTAGGCCTATATTTCTACATACTTAAGAAATGGCCAACATTATGTTGAGAATGTTACATTTGACAAATTGAAAAATAATTGGTAAAACAAAACAAAAAAATGATAATAGAATTTAAGACAAACATAGAAACTGATAAACAAACATCGCAAATTTTTAATCAACTAGGCTACTTTTTTTTTGTAAAAATGGAAAAATTAATATAACTTGCAATTTAACTGGAACTAATAAAAAATGTAGACTTTTAATTGGTAACAAATACTCATATTTTTTTAAAAAACTTTATAGTTCTAACTTATCATAAATAATTTGACACTATTTTATAGTCACGTTTTCATTGGTTTTAGATGTATTATGACATATAATAATGGAGCAAATAAAATTTATAATTAGAGATGCACAATAATATAGGTAGTGCATATTTTAAAAAAAGATTTGTAATATTTTGTGTTACCTAAGTAAAGTCACTCGTTGTGAACCACATTGCCTCAAATAACGCGTTACGAAGCAAAGTATTTAAAGTGGTTTAAAAATGAACAGCCCATATATTAAGTATGTAAGTATTGTTTATTTGCTCGGACAATTGAACAAAAATGTAAAACAAGTATAGTAAACTAAACCATTTTGGCATGTTAAAACGTATTTAAAAAAAAAAAAACCTTTTCCCTGTCTTGCCCCCCACCCCTTTTCCACTTCCCTTCATCATATATATAATCTATTAATCTAAGGTTGTTCTCAAATCTGAGCCTTCCTTGGAGGTATGTAATCTTTTTACTTTCTCTCTATCTTACAGGTAGAGAAAGTATTGTGATCGTCAAAAAAATCGAACTCGAGATTTTGATGAATTTGACGTTTCATGACTTCCTGAATCCGAAAAAGTGGTTTTTGAATTTCCGTCTGTCTGTCTGTCTGTCTGTCTGTCTGTACCTCCAACTAGAGCCTAAACTATTTTACCGATTGAGCTGAAACTTGATATCTAGGGTTTTCATAGGGTTGCCCCGAGGGGTTTTTGGAATTGGATATCTACCCTAAAATTAAGGGTAGTTTACTGAAGGGAAAAAAGAGAAAAAGTCGATTTTCTCAAAATCGGCTCTAACGATTTTGATTAGATTTCATTTATGAACATTAATAAATATTCCAAACAAAATGGCTACTCTCAGTATTTCGGCAAAATCGCTTTAAGGGCTCCGGTCTGATGCGTAAATTAACATTTTTTATATTAGCTCCGAAACTATTTGAGATATGAAATTACTTATCATTACAAATATGTATATATATTTATAATACAAATATTTTATTCGAACATATTTTTATAAAATCAATAACTTTCAATCTATACGCAATTATATGAATTTTTTAACTTTTTGGACATTAAAGTTTAAGTATTGCGACCGTAAAAAAAAACTAACCTGAAATGTTGATGGATGTCGACGTCTCATGACCCCCCGAACCCTAAAAATAGTCTTTGCAATGCCGTCTGTCTGTGTGTCTATAAAAACTTAAAATTAAGGGTAGTTTACTGAAGGGCGAAAAGAGAAAAATTTGGTTTTCTCAAAATCTGCTCAAACGATTTTGATTAAAATTCGTATATAGGCGTTGATTAAGATTATAAATAAACTGGCTATTTTCATTTTTCTATGAAAATGATTTTTAGGGTACTTTACAGAAGCGTTAATTTCCATATCTCCACAACTATTAGAGAAACTAAACAACTTATCATTGCAAAATTGTAGGACTATTAGAAATAAAAAACTTTTATTTGACATTATATTTTTATAAAAGCAGCAGTTTCTGAGATATTTGCAAATATTAATACAATTTTGTGAACTTTAGTTGTAAACATATACTACTTAAGTCTTAACGCAATAATTCTCCAATGCCATAGAGTAATTAAATATAAGTATCTAAAAAAGTATGTTATTTTTCTTTAAATCTCTTAGGAGAAATGTTTGAATAGCAATGATTTATCTCCATTTTAGACTCAATAGTCAATATTTACATTTTTTTATTGGTCAAAATGTATAAATGAATAATTAAATATCAATGCGATGACTTGAAGATCTGCAACACCTTATAAAATGTTAAAACTTTAACCAGAATCGAAATTTTAATACGAAGTGTTGACCCTTGTGGAAGACATTAAACTGTTTGAAATGTTCTAAGGTGGACAAAGATGCGCCTCTTTTCTATTGATTCTATATCATTGTATATTATTTTATGCGTGTTCTTATGTGGAGTGGTGATGATACAATGTACATTATTCCGTTTAGAAATCTTACGAGTTTATAGAAAGAGAGAGAAAGTCTGTGCGGTGCGCCGTACCATTTATTTTCAATGTAGTGCACTCTATTTCTCACACAATATATCTCTCGGCGCTATTTATCATGTATTACGATACTTCTAGCATACTCCACAGTTAGGGGGGCAATTATGGCAATCCTTAATGTTCTCGCCCTATTCGTCCATCTTGAGGTACTAATTATCGTACTGCTCAGTTAGCACACGATTTGATGATAACTACAATGATTTTGAACCTCACCCCTTATAGTGTTTTTTTTTATGGATCTGGTTAAATTAACTTCCCAAGCGAGTTGAGTTCAACATGAATGCACTATTTATTAAATTAAAACCACATTTTTATAATTAAAAGTTTAATACATACTGACACAAATCCCACTTGTATGGCAAACCGACGCAAAGATCTTCGTAGAAGCCTCTCCAACCTTAAATATCTGCCCTACCTTTTGCTTCTGGGACCCCTACTCTTTACTCTTCCTTCCTATACCTCTGAAAAGACGTGTATTAATCACAACTTGTAAATGTGAGGAATGCCAGGCCTCCACCGTGGTTCGGATTCCACGTTAAACTGTAGGTCCTCCATTTCATCTCACAATCACCCTACACATTAGCGTAAGTGCGTATAACCCGAACGGGTAGTAAGACGTGGTGCTAATAATAATAATAATATTTACTCTTAAACCAACCAATAAGAGATCTTTTGACAATCAGAACTTATTAGAGCTAGCTTCTTATTGGTTGTCCAATATCTGTTTGAACTAACAGGTGGTCTTCTCATGATCGTTTTTAAATATTGAATGAAAGTCATCCTCTTACAGCATATGGTGCAATTCTTATTATATTTAAATTTACTTTTGAAAATACCTTATGGGCTTAAAACACACGAAAATAAATAACAATTGATCAAAATTATTTTAATAATAAGGATGTAACTTTAATTTAGAATCTTGTACTAAAAATAAAATCGTTCAATTTGCTTAGTCATCCATGAATGAAGCATTTAAGGAAATTTACCTACTGTTCTTTAAAAATATAATTCATCCATGACCTTTCCTATAACTGAGAGGGGCCCAGAACAGGGTCATCACTCATGACATGTTATTAGCCTTGCAAGGTTACGAAGTAGATAAAGTGTATTTAATTCTAACATGACTCGACATTGTGTTATTTATTTAACCAAACTTATTGAAGTAGGATAGTTTTCACTGTGTCGAAAAATTTTGGGCCTTTTTTGAAAGTTGTTTTGACTAAATACTGTACTGCAAAAAAAAAACTTATATTGGTGTGTGTTATGTTGATTTTTCTAGATGTAAATTGTGCTTCGTTTTTAAATTACAAGAGATGTTGTAAGATTTTCCCTATTATTAAATGTTTAAAACGAGAAAAAAAAGCAATCAAATTAATTTTGAACATCTCGCATGATAAAACAATTTCACTTGTCATATTATTGTTATTTGTCTTCTCTGGATAAACACTTTATGCGTGTGAAGTAGCCACACGTAGCTGCATCATAATTTCTTAAATTTTCCAAATCTATGGTTCTTGTTTACACCGTGATTTTACAAAATAAACGTTTGCCCTCTCCCCCCAACGATGTATCGATCGTAGCACATTTATCAACTACCCAAACAGGGATACAAACATACTAAATACATCAGCATTGGATCTGTTCGAAAACAAATTTTTTACTTCCCTATCCGTATATTTGAGGAGAACATGAACCCATTCGTCATGGCAAAATAAATGGGAAACGGGGGGTGGGGGCGCCCTGTATGTTTTTCCACTCTTCTCTCACCTAAATATATATATGAAAACATGCGATGGTTGTCTAGTATGAAGGTAGCGAGTTGGAAGTCAGACGGATATGCTACTGCTGCGGAAAGTTTTATTTCTCACGAAGATCACACATCCATCTTCCCACTTTGTTGAGAAAACTGTTCCTTACCACGCCAGCGTACACAATACCCAATTGGAAAAAAAGTATTAAGTCTAAAATAATATATAGTAATAATAATTTATAACTTTACCGTATTAATGGACTTTTTTTTTTATCAGAATTGTTGAACGCTATTTTTCATTTAATAATCATTGAAAGTTGTGATAAATCGTGGTATATATTTTCACCTACATATATGGAAGGCCTTAATTTGTACCAGAATCCTGAAAAAAAAAGATAGTATTTAGGTACCCGCCTCGGTGGCGTAGTTGGCAAACGCACTAGATTCGTGTTGAGCTAGACTGTCGATGATGGGGAGATCAAGGTTCAAATCTCGGTCGGGTGAACTGGGGTGGGAGGGGGAGTTTCCTAAATGGTTTTCCACTCTCCCTTTACACAAATTCGGGTTCATTCCCTCTAAATTAAACCTCCCCAATTCTAACCCACTAGCGTAATTATTACTTAAGCGCATAACCCGAACGGGTAGTAAGACGCGGTGCTAGAATTTTTTTAAAAATAGTATTTAGGTAGGATAAAAGACCTTCCATAACGGCAGTAGGAAGCTAGTTCTGGAAGGCTACTACCAAAATACTTTTATACAGTAATATTCTGTTATTAAATAAGGCCTCCAGAATGGGCTTCCACCAAAACTTTTCAGTACGTGATTATTTTAAAAATCTTTTATTGCTCAGCTCCTGACCGGCTTAACCAAAATTAAGATTCTACCTCTGGAACCTAACTTAAAAAATAGCGAGGTGTTTTCATTTCTTCGTATGGTCACGTGTATGGGGATTAATATATTGTTTTGAAAAAAAAAAGTTGTAATAATTTATTCCTGATAACAATCAAACTTCAAATCATTCATATTTTGCCTAATCTCTCTTTAATTTAATGGACTCGGTTGCTCACTCCCGGCCACGCAATGAATATATTTTAACGTCCATAAATGCTCTCGCCCCAATAAATCAGCCCTGGCCATGCATGGTCGAGCTCCGTCATTTGAACAAAATGGTATTCCTTAGGAGATTTTTTTTTCAAAACTTTTTCTTTTTGTTACCCCTTCTTGGGTAGTAGATGAGTCCCGTCATCTCATCGCCACTTATTAGACTCTAAATCACACACACTTTACATGCTTTAAATCCACGTAAATACCAAGATATTTCAACGCATCTGGCGTGATTCAAACTAACAACCTCCCTTAGGTGTGACTGAGCAACGTTTGGTCGAATAACCCCTTAATAATCTTGCTCACAGAAAGAGTCCGTGACTATTAATTAAATATTCCTCAATATTAGTAGAGATTAAACTTAAAAGATGTACAAATATTTTGCGGACTAAAATGTTTTATTTTGTGAAACATAATTTATGTTTTATGATAAGAGTGCTTTCAGTGCATTTCTTGTATTTTATGGCCTATCAAAACTATCTTCCATCTTCTTCATTTAAGTAAAAAATGACAAGCTGGACACGGCAATCGAACCATGGACCTTTGGCTTTGAACACCACTGCTCTAATATTGAGCCATCCTCAGTCGTCTCGTATAAAGGGTCATATTTCAATAGTTGTTGATGTATTGATTTCACGTGGGGTAACTGGTTAAAGTAAAACTCGACTCAGTTAACCAACAACTAGTGAAAGATTACCCTGGATATGAGAAGAACCAAGATGAACCAGTGCTAGAGTATTGGCGCAGTAAATCAAAGGTACCATGTTCGATTCCCGTATCCAGTTAATCATTTTTCACTTGATATTGTGGATAGCCATCACATTTCAGTTTAGGAGACACATGAATTAATAATACTTTCCATCTGTTTTTGGTTCTCTAGACCTATATAATCAGCACAATTTCTCTTATTTCTGTTTCAGACCCGGCCGCTGCCCATGAAATGCAGTGCTTCTAGCAGGATGTCTCTTGGCGCCCCAGTGCTGCTTCTCTTCTGCCTGGCCTTGCTTCTTGCTTCGGCCAACAGAGCGCTCGCCTTCTGCCCGTGGGCTGCAAGTGCGACGATGATACTCTAGTGGTAAATTGCACTGAGGCGAACCTTAAAGTGATCCCCATCACACTCAACCCTTCCATCCAGAGGCTGATCCTTAAATACAACCGCGTCAAAACGGTGGATTCTGCTTTCCATTTCTATGGAGAGTTGAAGTTCGTTGACCTGTCGAACAATCAGCTTGTTACCATCCCCACGGAAAGCTTTGAGTCGCAGAAAAAGTTGGGAGAACTAAACTTGAATTATAACAAACTCTCTTCGGTGAGCAACAAAACCTTTTTGGGTCTGCGCACGCTGACCGTGCTGAGTCTTCGTAGTAATTTTCTTGAAGAGTTTCCCGATCAGCTGTTCAGCTCGTTATCTCATCTAGAAGAGCTAGATCTGGGCCAAAACAGGATATCCAGAGTTGATCCTAAAGCCTTCAAAGGCCTCACTTCCCTAAAGATCCTCTATTTGGACGACAACCAATTAAAGACTGTACCAACGTCATCTTTCAGCTTGCTGGGGAGCCTCGCTGAACTACACATAGGGCTTAACGGGTTTTCATATCTACCCGACGATGCATTTTTGGGGCTAAGTAAACTAACAATACTTGACCTGAATGGTGCTGGGCTGTCAAATATCAGCGATTACGCTTTCAGAGGCCTCTCTGGGCTCCGAACTCTTGGGTTGTCTGACAACAGACTAACTGTAGTTCCGACGCATCAGCTTGCTCTCCTTCCACGTTTAGAAGAACTAAACATAGGTCAGAATGACTTCACGATTCTCAAAGAGAACGCGTTCAAAGGACTGGCCAACCTGCGAAGGCTCGATGTTTCTGGCGCTCCCCACTTGGAACGTGTGGAAAAAGGAGCGTTGGCGGAGAACCTGAATCTTGAGACTCTTATTCTTAGCAGCAATAAAAGACTTACATCCGTTGAGGAAGGAGCTTTGTCGGGACTTCTAAATTTAAAGCACCTGGTTCTTAGAGACAACGCTTTCACGGTATTTCCAGAGAGTTTGGCCACATGGCCAGAATTGCGTAAACTAGACTTAGCAGAGAATCCACTGGAATGTAGGTGTGGTCTAATGTGGCTCAAGGACCTCCTATCGAGGCGAAACGCGAGCCAAGTCCTCTGTACGGCACCTCCTCATCTTAAGGATAGGTCCCTCCTGTCGCTATCTGCAGACGAGCTGGGGTGTGCCCTTCACGACACCAGGCAGCAAGCGCTTATCGGGGCGTTGTGCGGCAGTGGTGTCGCCGTCCTCTCGGTCATCGGGTTCCTTCTGTACCGCTACCGGCGCCGCGTCCAGGACGCCTTGAAAGATTACAAGTGGAACAATCGTGCCATCAGCAGGAAGGAGCACGAATACCAGAAGACGTTCTCTGATGAGGACTACATCGTACGGGCGGCGGCTCAACAGCAGACCCTGAAGCCGATCCCGGTGACGGAACTTTAGCTAGAGCTGTTCGCCGCCTCTAGTCCCGCCCCCAGCGTGTTTTTTCTGCCGTCTGGACCGGCGGGGACGTTGGAGGGCCGACCCGGGAGGCGGCCAGTTCGTAGTCAGAGCTGTGTGGGTGGCAGCAGTGGTAGTAGGACTTCTTCTTTCACCCGTGGTCATCACCACCACACGTTGAACGGCTACTCGTGTAGCAACGGAGACATTTGTAGGGCAAAGTGTCACTCGGTGAAGAATGGTCACTTCGATCGAGGGTTTGACAAGGATCAAGATATTATCTACCCTGCTCACTGTATGAACGGCCACAGGATGTGAGAGTTTTCTAGTCGGCAGTGCGGGGACTAATTAGTGTCTCACTAGTTCCATTGCGTGTTAAGAACTTGGGACACTCAGAACGTTATTTTTATGTTTTATTAAACTTTTATTTTACCATTTATTTTATCGAGTTATTTTTTCACGGTGTGTAAATCTCTGTACGACTCTTATAACATTTAATTCGAGTTTGGAAAAATGATCCAACGTTTTGAGTATCTTCCAGAAATAGGAATGTTTGAAATGTAGCTGAGAGCTGAGAATTATTGCTGTGATGGGGAATACAGCTGTGATCTTCTAAGTTGTGTTTTGTTATGGCCACTTAGCACGCATATCCAATTAAAATTGTGACTTTCAGTATAGCTGTAAATATAATGTATCTAAACAGCATAACAACTTCTTCATAAATAATGATTAAGATACACTACATTTGAAATTTTATACACCACTAGGGAGTTCATTCGCAGGTAATAAAGAGGAGGACTTCTGAATTTTGTTTTATAAAAGTGTAGAATAGTCTTAAATACACGATTTATAATCAATATTAGTTTTTCCAAATAAGACATTCGTGTAGAACATATAATTATCATTCCTATTTTTGCCATAACTGTAGCCATGTATATATATTTTTGAGACGTGGCACATATAACACATGGAGCGCAAGCAAATAATCTTATTATTGGAATGATTATTATATCTAGAAGATGATTATGAGAAATCACCATCTCTCCTTTTACTTATTAATATGTATATATTTATAGAAACGAGAACATATAAAAAAAATGGGTTTGTGTTTTAGAGAATTTTGAAATGAATGTAGAATGTTTTGATCACAAATGAATTGTTTATTCTAAAAAAATATATACTTTATATCATTATCTTAAAGAGAAAGTGACTTTGAAAGAGTGACATCAACATTAATAAGATTTTTCTACATTCTTTGTGTATAAAAACAATTTTCTCTAACAAAGTGTGATAATGGTGAGTTTTACTTTCATTAATTCCATGTTGCGTTTTTGTGATTGTCATTAAGTAATTAATTATACTTATGATTTTGTGTTTTAATTTTATTTTCAAACTTGTCTTTAACAAAAAAAAAAAATGAGTGGCAAATGGCCGTAAATGGTCCACGTTGTGAAAGATGGTTGTATTTTAACATCTATAAAGGTTGTGAAAACAATGTTTAGTAAATAGTATTTTGTATTTATCCATATAAATAAAAACTGGTATAGTTGACAAATAATAAATACTGACATTTTCATAATGATCTAGCAAAGAATATATATTTACATATTAAATTGATCCTTTACCTTTAAAATATAATGGACTGAACATAATAATAGGCAATATTTTTGAAGAAAAAATTATAGTTTAATATGCTTAGTTATTTTCCATCTCAAACAAATCAAAACTGTGGGGGGAAAAAAACTTGAGACTGAAGAAACGAGTATGCTAAGGTTGGCTAGTTGGATCTGATATTTTAAGTGAATAATCAAGAATCAAGTCAACATGGTTTTTTGGAAAAAACTTTACTCCTTAAATATATTTTTTTTAAATGCAAACATTTCATTTAAACGAGTAAAGTAATCTTTCTTCGGATTATTTTAATTGAACTCTTCTTAAACATTATTTTGAGGTTAGCGCCTACATGTAAAATAAGACCTAAATGAAAATTACACTATTCGAAGCCACATATTTTATAAAACCTACCCTTTATTTATATATTTGCTACCAAACTTTAAAAAAACTAAAGATACTTCATTAAATTGGCGTCATTGCGGAAAAGTGTGTTTAAAAGTTAAGCTAAATATTGACAATTTTGATTTGATTTTATCTCAAGTGATAAATAATAAATTAAACACTGTCCCAAACTATATTTAAGTTTATACATACAGTAATAGGCTATATGAATATTTTCACAAATATTTTTCAAAAGCATTTTTAAAAACATATTTATCAATTATTTGTTTCTAAACACCCTGAAAAAATTAATATATTCATGTTTTAAAGTCATGATTTTTATACACCAGAATGCTAGATCAGTATGAAAACTGGGCCTAATACGTGCGGCTAATCCTAGTCAACTGGTATGTTGATATGTTTTCAATTGTTTTCATTATTTTTGAAACTTTCATGTGTGTTGTTTTGTAAAGTTAAACATTCTAGTTTAGTTTATAAAATATTGTTCTTAAAATCGTACAACGAGAACCCAAGAGCGCCAAAGATTTCCCTCTGAAATGGAAACAAAAATCTTCACTAATTAAGTTTTTTGTGAACACCTAACATTTTTATTTTTGTGTTGGATGTTTAAACAGTGTAAGAAAATTGTATGTATTCAACTTATATATTTAATAGCTACATTCATGACTTCATACACTGCCTTGCCTTAATTGAAAGCAATACACAGATAAATTCTGTATTCAAGTATTTCTTGCTTGTTTATATGTAATGTACGGTACCAGACTTTTGTCCTCCTGAGTAATTAGTCTGTACAACTTGATTATTAAATTTAAAAATAAATTAAACAGAGCTATGTCTGGTCTAGACTGCAATACAATTTGGAAATAATAAACCTTCAGGTTTTTTGTGAACTCTTAATAACTATCGTTAAACACTTTTGTGTTACTTTTTAAATAAAGTGCTGTATACTATATATTCCTACTATCAAGTTTATATCTCCAAATTTGTCTCCTGTGTCACCAGAAAACTTATGTGAAATTACACTTAGTTTAATCTAGACACCATTGTTTCTGATAATTTAAACTCTATCAACTTATAGCTTGGAATTTTAGTTACACACCAATTGACAAAGCCTACTTAAGTGTGCCATATTAACATAATAGCTATTCCACTCAAATGGTGCATGGACATACTCGGTAAACTTACTGGAGGCCATTTACTCATTAGGTTGCTTTAATAAACTAATTGATGATCGTAAATCAAGGAGAAAGTCACCACAGTATTACAACTTGACAAAATTTAAATAAAAATGTAGGTACTGTACTTTAGCAAATAATGAGCCTGAAATAAATATATATGTTAATTAAGAAAGCTTTTTTCTATAAATCTGTATTAGCAACTAGTAAAAAAAATAAAAAATTGTGAAGTAATGCAGTTGTGCATTTCTTCTTTCTTATTAATACGATGGCTAAATAAAATTTAGTACAGTTAAAACATATACTATATTATTAAGCATTTCGGGCTGGCTTGGAATGATAATGTATTGGGTTATATTTCTTATTTATTCTTGCTAGCTTTTCATTCCCCGTATTTCAATGAGAATGTCTTGGTTGCGATTTTACTTTATGATTTCATCCGGAGATTTTTTTGTTTAAAGACAATATTTAAGTGTCATGATTGGATAAATAAGAAAGGTATTTTAAAATGTTCACTTAAAAATTAAATAATGAATTTTAAAACTAAACTATTACATAGAAAAATATATAAATAAATTACTTGAAAAATGTCTTGTACTTTTGTTTGTGTTTAGTTTGACAGATGATAAATAATAATTACTATTACTTTAAACTATGATAACTGTTACTAACTTTATTGTTCCTATTGCTGAAGAGTAGGGCCTACAATTTATTATTCGCTATCGGTTCCGAGTTCAAATAAAGTTGGAAACATCAATATTTTGTAGTCTGCTGTAAAGAAAGTGTATAAAAATAGGATATGAATAGTTGATTATATACTTAACATGTGAAAAGTATCTGTCCATGCTTTAAGCTAAACTTCAAGCACTTTTTTTTATGTTTCTAAAATAATACTAATATTTAAAAACTATGTTCATGAAACATGACAAAATCTTATATTTTAATCAGTATGACTAGTGTTTTTTTTATTTGTTCTAAAAGTGTAGACCTATCACTTATGATTCAAAGTGTATTTTTCCATTCTAAAAAATAGCCACATTTGAGTAATACACAACATATCTTTTTATGTATGCTCTAAAATTTGATTAGCAAATTTTAAACTGAATCATTAATTAATAGCACAATAACATTGTAGCTTAAACATGGGCAAGATTCAAAAATAACCAATATAAACTATTCAAACTTTTATTTTTTAAATGTGATATATTTAAATAATGGTCACACTCTTTGTAGTGTGAAACATTTGTAGATACAAGGTTATTTTAATTTCATTAATATTTGAACATTATTTATCAGTCAATTTCTTAAATTTTAATCTTGACCTGTTATGACATCATTTTAGAAAACTTTATTTTATTTCCTTGAGATATGTTGAAGACCTATAGAAGTATTGTCAATGAAATAAATGTCCTAATTCTTTAATCGATAACTAAATACAATAATGGTCATTAAAAATATTGAGCTGTTTGCTGGTGTGTGTGGTTTTATTTTTCAACTTTAATTTTGGAATTATCTTTAGTTTTAATTATCTTCGTAGCATTATTAAATTGACTAAAGAATCGATAAATAAATCTAGTTAGAGCAGCATTTATTGACAAGTCCCTTTCTAAAAATGTAAATTTAATTTTTCTCAAATTTAAAAAGAAAAAAAAATGTGGACTACAATCGTTTCACAAAATCCAACAAACCTAACTTTAGTGAAAGTATATGCATTGTGCCATCACATTATGGAAACATTTTCAGACTTTTGACTACTTTACAGCCATACAAATGTACATATTATGAATTAATACAAACTTTCTTTTGTATATATTGAACACAAAACTTTCCTCTTAAAAGTCAGAAAAACTTCAGGATAATAAAAAAATAACTACATTAAAAAGTGTTTTCTTTCTATACCCTCATCTTTTGTTCTTTAGATTTAAGAACTGCCGTACAGTGAAACATGAAAGTAACTTCGATGTGGTGGAAAAGTAATAAAATTGTATTCTAACTATATTGGTGGACAACTCATGAAAATGTAACTGAATCATGACAAAATCTTATTCAGGTGCAAATAAAACCGAACAAACCTGACTTAAATACTAGCTTATAGAACTAAAAAAAATTGCAATGTAAAACTGTTGAAACATATGTGTCATATGTTTTAAAATAGTATATTTAGATGCAATTTCCCCATTACTTTTTAATAAAGCCTTAGAATATACCATTAGGATAATGAAGGATTATTGAACGTTACAAAGCAGCTATTAGGGAACGAAGATGCTCATAGAAATGTAAGTAATCTGTTGCAAGAAATTCATAAATTTTAATAGAGGCTAGTCAAGAAATAAGTCAAGAAAAGAATGCTGAAATAAGTAAATGATCACAAATTGAGAACAATAATGTAGATGTTATTGTGAAATGCGAACAGCAATTTATTTGACATGGCAATGAGTTTAAATATTTAGGAACAATTTTAACTCGCAATAGCGATATTAACGATAGTGAAGCGGAAATCAAGAAAACATAATAGTCGAGAAATGCAGTTTAATAATACTCATTAAGCTAGCATCTCGCCTGTCAAGGAATGTAAAGCTTAGAATATACAAAACAATATCAGTTTTCTGTGGACATAAAATGTGATCTTTTATCTTATAGGACCAAAATAAGTTTAGGTTGTTAGAAAGCAAAGTGATTGGTTATCTATTTAGTCCCAAAATAAAAGGATGATACTATTCTCATCACAATACATTGTTAGGATAATAAAATCTCACATTACGGTGGGCAGAACATGCAGTACGAATGGGAGAATATAGAAACGTATTCTGGGTATTGACTGGCAAACCCAATGGGAAGACCTAGACGCAAATAAGAGGATAACATTAGAATGGACCTGAAATAGATAGGATGTAATGAGGTAGACTGGATAGAACTAGCTCAAGATAGGGATAAGTGGCGTACTTTTGTAAGTGTGGCAATTAATTTCCAGTTCCTAGAGCAAATAATAAGTAAGTAATACTTAGTATTTATAAAAACCAATTACAAAAATTACCTTTAAACTCAAATGTACAGTACAGTATTCAAAGGGGGAAAAAAACTTTTGGAAGACTTTTTTCGCTGTCAACATCGATAGAATTTTATTATTATATTAATGTTATTTTGTTTTTTTTCTAGCACCACGTATTACAACCCGTCCGGATTGTACACCTATGTACTAATTACACTAATGAAATAGGAACGGGGAAGGTTGAACCCAGATGACTTTCCCCATCCTTAGCAAATTAGAGTAATTAGTACATATGCGTATAACCTGAAAGGTTAGTAAGGCGCGGTACTAAGAAGACATATGAATAAGTGAAAGTAGATCTCGCAACTTAACAAGCTGTCAAATAAAGTCTTCCTATGAAAATCGGACCGTACTCTTATAAACTTGTGCCTCGTAGTAGTGTTATTTTCACGTCACTATAAAGCAGGTTTTGATTGCGGCCACACCAGTGGCTGCGTGGTCTAGGATGTAAAGACTCGTTGCACAAGGTATCCGTTGTCGGGAGAGCTAGGTTTGAAATTTCGGGGAGATGTGTGTCGGTGGTTATTTTTCAGTTATCACAGTGGTTTTTTCATCCTCTCCATGCAAATGTAGGTAGGATTCTTCCAAAATATTCTCCACGTGTTTAACTCAAAGAATAAGTTGTTAATAAACCTTCTGTTAAACACACTATCGAAAAAAATATTGGCATGTCCGAGGAAAGGTAAAAATTAAGCAACTTTAGTGTACGGCCAGACTGGGCGGGCGACTGAAAAATAAAATATAGCACACGTGTTGTAATAAGAGGTGGTCAGACTGGAGCAGCGCGCGAGCGACCTGAGCAACTCGCTTGAAAGATAGAGCTGGTTCTATTTTTCAAGCGCGTCGCTCGGTCCGGAACAGTCTAGTATACAGGCGCTGGGCAATGGTTGCTATGTTGATCCAGTGCGTGTCAGGAAAACTTCTCAATTCGGTATGATAAATGACTTATTACTATTGATACGCTTAGCGCACTTATTATGTATAATTTTTCTGGTCTTACCAATTAGATTAGGCTGTTAGTAGGAATAAAGGCTTGTATAACCCGAACGGTTAGTAATACGTAGTACTAAAAATAAAATAAAAAAAAAGTAGCAATAACCGATATGTTAATACTTCAATATTACAATCCAAGGAGGCCTTTACAAATAAAAATAACTGTTAGCGTGGAGAGGTGATGGGAAAACCACAACAATATTTCAATTTTTATAAACATGCAATACATTTTTAAGGATTTTCGAGTAGCAGAGATGCGCGAAGTGTCTTTTACAGAGACATTTTCACTAATAAACTGGGATCAGATTGGTAATTACTCGCCAATTGGGCCAGGCAGTCGCTCAGTCACTCGCGCGCTCGCTCGCTCACTTGCTCGCTTGTAAAGCTGGCCGAACTCTTAAGGTATCTTTTCCTGGGTCACATCACATATTTTTATATTATTTCGATATAATCCTCCACAATTGAAACTTCTACACCTAGTGCTCTACTTAACTACCTCAGTAAAACAAAAACTGGTACTCACCACAAACACAACAAAAATCTAAATTTCAACATTTCTCGAGAGTAACTGACTAAATTTGTCAGAGCAACAACAAATTGGAAAACAAAAATTGTATCAAAGGCACCGCTGAGACAGTGGTGCTGTCAGCCGATTCGTGGAAACACTTTGAGAGGAACCGCCGCCACACACCTAAAGGGAGGGAAGAGTTAGCGCGCAAAATTGTAAATGATCAATGTCGCCCAGGATTATTAGCAAATAACCCGGACAAAATTCGGAGAAAGCTGTAAATTTCAGGATCGGTTCAGAATTACATGCTTTACAACATATCAAAAGTCCCCTAAAGTCCTAGGCTTGACCCAAAAGTTCAAAAATGCACTAGTAAATTATCCTCCAAGGTATAAATAAAAATGAGTTTCCCTTGTGTCCCATTTAAATTCATTCCCAAGTGAATTCCTTAAAGTTAACACACAAAATGATCTCACCTCATCAATAAATTTAATGGTAGAGTTTATTTTTCAAAATATATTAATTAGGTCGTCCACGTTTTCTTCACTATCCATAGTGACAGACGGTGAAGGGGAGTTGCTGCACACTTCTACCGAACAGCGACACACTGTAGAGCACGCCGGCACGCTCTTCTTAAATTCTCAGTTGCGTTCGCAACCTTTCTTGCAGCCACAATAGATGCAAGAGATTTTCTGGGGTTGGAGGGAGAAATGTCATGACAGGAACAAGCTCCTGTTAACCCAAAAAAACAAATAATTCGAAATTTTGCAATTTTCTTTAAAATATATATATTAGATTGAATAAATTAAAATGTAAACAAACGAAAAATTGCCTCAGTTTAATAATATATTTGCCTTCCCAATAAGCTGCCAGCCCCAGTTTGTTTATGTGAGCAGATTATCTAAGCACTGTTGCACCTGCAGATGCACTCTAAGTGAGTGTTGACGGGTAGCAGCACTGGTAGGTGGAAGCACGGTGATGTCAAAAGTAGCAGTGAAAGACAGATGAGCTACAGTTTGGACACATATTTTATAACGCAACTCGTCTAGGGAGTTCATCAGGAGGAGCAGAAGGATCATTGAAAATTAGCATTTTCCTGGACAGCTCTTTTCATTTTGGAGGAGGTCAAAAGCCAATTTCTTTCCTTTTCTGTAAAGAGCAGATGTCGTATCACAACGTATAATTGCATGAGTAAACAGGAGGGTGTTTTTTTTACAAAACCCAGAGCTTCTTGGAGCTCCATGATATTGTGAATTTTATCAGGTCTGCCAGTTTTTCCAGGAATTAGGAATTGGTTTAGTAGATCGTGGGACTATAATGAACAAGAACAAATTGAGTTGGCTTACAGGAACTCACGGATCTACCATTTATTATGTAATAATATAATTTACACCGATTGGCACGTAGAAAAAGTATTCTATTCACTCTACAGTATTTTCGGATTTCTGATGATGGATAAGACTAGGTTTAAATCTTATACTGGTGTACTGTTGTTATTTTTTACTTTATCGCTATCTTATAGGTAGAGAAAGTATTGTGATCGTCAAAAAAAATCAAAATAGAAATTTTGATAAATCACCACATTTCATGACCCCCCGAATCTGAAAAAGTGTTTTTTTGAATTTCCGTCAATCTGTCTGTCTACCTGTACTTCCGACTAGAGCCTAAACTGTTTTACCGATCGGGCTAAAACTTAGTGTCTAGGGTTTCCATAGGGTTTCCCCAAGGGGTTTTTGGAATTGGATATCTAACCCTAAAATTAAGGGTAGTTTACTGACAGGCAAAAAGAGATAAGGTCGATTTTCTCAAAATTGGCTATAACGATTTTGATTAAATTTTATTTCAAAACATTTCTAAAAGTTCTAAAAAGTGGTTTTCGCATTGTCATCTGTCAGTCTGTACCTCGGGCTAGAGCCTAAACTATTTCATCTATTGGGCTAAATCTTGGTATATAGGGTTTTTGTGGGTTTACCCCGAGAAATTTTCGGAATTTGATATCTAACCCTAAAATTAAGGGTAGTTTCCTTAAAGGTGGAAAGAGAAAAAATCAATTTTATCAAAATCGGCTTTAGCAATTTTGATTAAATTTCATTTCTAAGATTTGATCAATATTACAAACCAACTGGCTACTCTCAACTTTTCGTCAAAATGACTTTAAGGGTTACGGTCTGATGCGTAAATTCTAATTTTTAATTCTATATCCGTAAGTCTTTGAGATACGAAATTACTTATCATTGCATACATGTGGATCTATTTATAATAAACATCTTTTACTTGAAATATATTTTTATAAAACAAAAAATTTTCAAGCTATAGACAAATATATATTTATTTTAACTTTGCCAACACTTTAAGGTAAAGTATTACGACAGTTTAAAAAAAATCTAGCCCAAGATGTTAATGTATGTCAATGTTTCATGATCCGCCCTCTCCCCAACCCTAAAAAGTGGTTTTTGCAACGCCTTCTGTCTAACCCTAAAATTAATAGCAGTTACTAAAGGGAAAAAAAGAGAAAAATTCAATTTTCTCAAAATCGGCTAAAACGATTCTATCTCTCTCATTTTAGACTCAATAGTCAATAATTACCTATTTAATTGGTCAAAATTTATCAAAGAGAAATTTAATAGCAATGCAATAACCATAAGATAACCCCCTAGTAAAATGAAGAAAATTTTAACCGGAAGTCAAAACTTTAATACGAAGTGTTGACCCTTGAGGAGCCAATATCGATATTGTGTATTGATCCTAACATACAAATAAAGACGTTATTTCTTTAAAAATAAAACTATGAATAAAAAAGTTTTACGAATGTATAGGGCAATTTGTTTTCATATTTGCTATTATATATTATGTTACGAATTTTGAATAAATATCTCCATTTCTAAAGAATAGAGCGAGAAAGTTCGTGCAGAGTTCCGTACCAGTTATTTCAATAATGTTACCAATATATATATTCAAAATAGCATATTAATGTTTCTAAAAATAATAACCCGCTTTCGCAGCTGAATGGTTTAAAGCATCACTCTCGTGTTGGACTTGCCTGCTGATTACGGGGAGATCGGGTTTGAATCCCAGTCAGGTCTACTGATAGTGGTTTTCCACTCTCTTTACAGGAAAATGCGGTTAGATTACCTCAAAAATGCTTCCCTTATCATCTCTACCACATTAGAGAATTATTATATGCATATAGCCTGAATAGTAGTAAGACATGGTGATAATATTTTTTTAATGAATTATCACTTTATAGCAAATTAACTACCCTACTTTACTTTTTAATAATACAGTAGAAGCTTGATAATCTAAACTAATTGGGACCAAGTGTGGTTGGCATTATATTAAATCGGATTAGCAAGTATGTATTTTATTTTATAAACAAGACAAATAGAATACAACATAATAGGTTACAGTACAGTAATTGTTTTTCAAATATATATTTCTTTTAACAATGTTGAGGATTAAGAGCCAAAAAGATAAAATGTGTAGTATTTTGATAAAATATATAATCATTAATTTATTATAATAAAAATCATTAATTAAATAATCGTCGCAGTGGGCTCACGCACTTTGCTCGCTAAAACGTTCATTTTAAATTTCATTGCTTCCGATTTTTTACATTTCACAATCTTTATTTTGGCCTATTTTACTTAAGGTGCGTTCGGATTACAAACCATTCCAACTATTAAGACTACTGTGCTTATTCATCTTTTGAGATGGAAAGCACAGCACTCTAATCGGATGTTGTTTTCAATATGTAACATTTCTAACAGGTGCCCAAATTGTATTTAATGCTACAAGTCCATGTGATGTTTTGGAATTGATATAGCTAAAAGTGGCAGAACAAAGTCAATTTGTATGCTCATAATGTTGACGGAAAAAATACTTTCTTACACCCATCACAAAAAAAAATTGTTAGGAACAAGATTTGAAGACCTATCATGGAAACAATTCACATTTTGTGGATAAAAACATTTTCTGATACTATAAAGTTTTCAATTTTACTTACATCCTTTGTTAGCTTTAAAGTTGAAATTCTCAAAGATATATTCTAAAATGTTACTTATCGCTAATGTGTTTTTTCCTTGCCTCCTCTTGGAATGGTATCTAGCAGACAAATGGTGTGTTTGAGCCACGAGCTACAATAGTCATAAAGTGATTCGGTTGTCAAGAGCTATCTAAGGGGGTGTTAAGCCCCCTCACTCCCATTCATATTGTGAAATACAAGCTCAGTCCTATCTAGTCGAGCACTGGGTGCATTTCCCTGACAATCATTTTCATTCTGCCATAGATTATATGGTTATTACCGGCCAGACATAATTATACTAATAATTTACATCTAAACACATTTAATCTTCCCCAGTTTTTACAAGTTTTTTTTTGCAACAAATTCTCGGGTCTTCACAAATAATAGCAGTATATATACATAATTATTATATTGATTATTCTTGAAGACTTCGGCGTCCATATAATGCATCGATAGCACGTGAAAGTACAATATTGGATCACATTATTTGTATTATTGATATGCTAATTTTAATAATTGGTGTTCTAGTTGGTGTTTTTTTAAAAAGATTTTTTGGAATGTTAGGTTTCAGGCTATTTACAGATTCGTGAGGTAAAAAAAGTTGGTTGTATATATTGGTGTTCTACTATACAACTTTTTCTTATGCTTATAAATAGTTTACTGAATGGTCTCTAAGAAGTCACTCTCATGTTAAACTAGCTTTCTGATGACGATATCGGGGCTCGAATCCCGTTTGGGTCTACTAAGGGTAGTTTTTCCTAAATGGTTTCCCACTCTCCTCCCACGCAAATGCAAGTATATTACCTCTAAAAAGATTATTTCCTCATACCTACCCCAGTAGAGTAATTTTCATATATGCGGATAACCTGAACAGGTAGAAAGACAGTGATAAAAAAAATTACTAAGACAATAGCCGTGCCCAAATTATCAAGTTATTTACCTTGTCACTATCCAGAATTTTTAATTAAAGTTTGTTTTTATTAGTTTCATTAATTAGGCTATTCCTCATCTATTTATTTATTTAGTTTTAATTTAGGTTTATGATTTGTCATATGTTATATAAAAATAAGAATATCTTAAAAATGGAACTTCATACTTTTACTAACAAATATATTTTTATAAAATATTTCTTGTATAAAACCTCTTTATTTTTAGTCTTAATATGTGTTTTTAACGCACGCTCACTAATCTGTAATGTACTGTACCAGAAGTAGTCATAGTAGTTATATTCCCTTGCTCTTTGTTAACTTTAAGTATCTCTAAACTCTATAAAGCCATGTTCTGTTTGATCCACGAAAGTCACCCGAACAGAAATTAACAAACCGATCCACACTTCCCCATCTGAACTTTAATGCAAGTTTTGGAAAGTTTTAGTCAGGTTGAATTTTAACGTTTTATCTAAATATTATTTTTTTGAAACATTTTATCTTGCTATAAAATAAAGCTACACTCCCCATAGCCATTCGTCAGACACTCATTTAAAATAGGTTCATTACAAGCATATCGATTTATAGATGAAAAAATTTACAGAATCTGTTCGTTTCTTTCTACACGTCATATTTATATTTTTGGGTTGGATATGAGGTAGGTAGAATTTAGTTACACCGGATAGTTATGAAACATACGTATGTGATATACAACAAGAACGTTCAAGTATAATGGTATATATCACGTGACACATGTGAGAATCCACTTGTAATGAGATATTCTGATGAATAGAATCTACTGCCACTGACAATTAAGTATCAGAAGGTGAAAGAAGAAACGACATTTCTGGTTCCACTCAATTAATGTTCTTTAGTGCTAATAGTGTTTTATCTTCCAAATTAGCAAAACATCCTAACATATTCTTACTATTTTCTCTACATGTTTCTTGGAATGATCCTTTAGCATTTAAACACACATTTCAGGATATGTTTCAATAATATTTTAAAAAAAACATATTAAATTGTTGGTCGTCCCGCCTGATGTACTGAATTGTCAAATATTTTTCAGCACAGATTGACCGAATCAGCAACAAATAAATGCTTGATGTACGTCAAACAAAAAACAAGTGAACTAGTCTACTCAATCACGACGTTGCACGCGTTAACACGCTGTACACAACAACGTTGCGTTCTCCTTCCGACCTGAAAGGTATCACTTGTTAACAAGTATTGACTAACTGATGGTGCACCTGGTTCCACACCCTTATTCTCACTATCACCATCATCTCATCTCATCGGGACATGGTAAGAGGCTTCATGGAAAGGATCTACGATTAGTACACTCGGGCGTCCTCTGAGCAACGGTACATTAGTACTGGATAATCTTACCACTAACTGGGCTACAATTGTTGTAGCCCCGGCGCGCAATATTAATACTACCGGTGGTGCATATGCTATGTTGCATGCGTCATGTGTTATGTATGTGTCTGTTTCATCCGCGGTTAAAGGTCAGCAGAAATAAACAGATGCACGCAACATGACCCCTGCATCGTCGGTGATTGAACACTCATTAACAAGTGATAGATTTCGCAGTGAGAGGTGTATTTATGCATCATGTCACGTGCAACTTCGTGATGGAGTAGACTGGTTCACTGTTCCATGTGTGACGTGCATCAAGCATTTAGTTGTTGCTGAATCGGTCAATCTGTGGGGAAACTATGCGGGACGACTAACAATTTAACATTGATTTTGTATATAATGTTGAAAGGTATCCTGAAATGTATGTTCACACGCGGAAGGATTATTCCAAGACACATGTAGTAGAGAAGATGTGGGGGGGAAGCAGCGATCCTCTTCGTCAGAAGACACTATTAAGACAGAATTCAACTTTGTGCCATGTGATATGTATCATTCTATCTGAAAGTTCGTGTTTCAATGTCACAGTGTGAACAAATAATGTTGTTCCCTTTCTATTTCTTACATTGGTGTTTGTTTTATTAGAGTACTTCGGTGCGTCAAGCTATGTTTTGATCCGCTTCGCAAAATTGCTTAGAATTCATCAATTACAGTAGCTCCATGGCTTCTTTGGTGCTGACTGACAGCTCACAGCTGACTTCTGACAGTCAACATTTAGGTATATACCTAAATTTTGACTGTCAGAAGTGACAGCTGCTAAACACATGTTTTTGCAGATCATATGGTTCGGCGTAGGGATACATAGTTTGGTCTGGTAACTTTTCAAAGCCGTCAGCTGTCAGTCAGCACCAAAGAAGTCATGGGGCTACTGTAGGCAACGCCATTAAGCTTTCAGAACTCAACTATTGATTACCAGCTCACGTTTTACTTTAATTAAGTAGAGAAGTGTCTGTTATATGCTAAGTGGCAGTGCTTTACGGGACAGATATCGTGTCTCACAAACTAATTAAATCAGGATTCAAACCCGGCCAAACATACCGTTTTGTTTTTAACATATTCTGAGGTAATTCCAGTACAATGATTACTACCTGACTTTCTTGGTCTTGTACTTAATGCCTCATACACAAGGACGGTGAT
This sequence comes from Timema podura, assembly GCA_033556935.1. NCBI lineage: Eukaryota > Metazoa > Arthropoda > Insecta > Phasmatodea > Timematidae > Timema > Timema podura. The sequence continues at coordinate 60,618,387 of JAVRXN010000011.1, forward strand.
TTGTTACTTAATCCTATTGAAAAAATTGTATTTAAATAGTGATGGTATGTTTCACGAAATAGCCAGTAAAGAAGATACCTCAAAATATACATGTATTCACGCAGTAATAGTTTTCAACCTTGTTTCGTGACACCTTAATGCAATCAACACAAATAAAATCCCTCTAATAAAATGATTTGTGAATGTAGACATTAAAAGTTTATTGTATGTTTTGAAAAACTCAGGCATAGTTTAAAATATATGTATTAATTCTATAAAGTACACTTAATTAAAATTACTTCCCTCAAACTAATTTTCAAAACAAAGATATTTTGTTTCAATTTTGTTTGAAAGACAGGGAAATCGCTGTTCGATTTGCTAATTTAAGACAATAAAACTTGTATCTCTTCTTCGAACACGTTTGAATCATCGCTGAAAACAAGGACCTGCACGAGTATAAAACTACTCACAATCTTTAATGATAGCTAAATGATTTGTTAAAAGTCGTCATTTGGTCGTTAACACGGTAATAGTTAACTTGTACTTAATTAAGTACGAAAATATCGCTTGTGAGCATGAGACATAAGATTAGAAGTAGTTGATAACCTAGTTTTTTTTAAATTCTAAACTTTCACACATTCTTGAATAAATAGGCCACGTTCATGGTGCTAGTTGTAGAGTTGTAAAGAAAGATGGCTGCCGTCTCCCCTTACCTTCCCCACCCTCTCCCTCGAGCAGGTGTGTGCAGAGGATATCGGAAATCACAGGAGGGGCAAGATGCTTTTGACTCCCCTTTTCATTCGCACCCTTCGTAGCAATCCATCCCATGCCATTATGTATTCTCCCCTAACTAGAAATTAATATTCCCCTCCCTTCTCTCGAACCTTCCTCCTTCCCCTTATCCGAAACCCGTATTTCAGTCTGAACGAAGCCTAGCGGATCGACACGACACTAGCGACTGATTACAGTACATAAGTGTGATATTGTGTTCTCTCTTATCTGGAGTCATGGAGTATAAATCCCGTGTATGTATGTGTGTGTGTGTGGGGGAGGGGGGACCAGCTTCAGTAGACGCTGAGATTCGAACCCTGACCTCTTCTCCCAGTCTGTTGCGAGCCTGACGCCTTATACCACTTAGCCACTAATGCGTGTGGATTCGTTTATTAAGCAAATATGATGGGGATTCGTACCGTTCTTATATTGTGTTTGAATGTCTAAATAAATGTTTACATTTTTTTTCTTAGCACCGCGTCTTACTACCCGTTCAGTTTAAACGCCTTTTTAAAAGTTAACAAAGTGTGGCCGAATGGTCTATGGCTGGACTTCCGATTACGGGGAGATCTGGGATCAATTTCCGGTCGGGTGTATTTAGGGTGTTTTTTATACATGGTTTTAAGTTCTTGCTCCACGCAAATGCTGGTACAGTTTCTATGAATTCAAACTTCCTCATCCCTAATACATTAGCTTAGCTAGTAGGACGTATTTACCATAATCCAAACGCGTGAAATCAAAATAGGTTGTTATTTTCTAATTGTGAATCAACAACATTTCAGTCAGTATAATAAAGCTCATAGACAAATTATCAAATCATTACACACTTTCATTGCTAGCTGTTTATCTAATAATTAGGATAAATAGTTACATTTTAATTTTTATTTATTCATTTTTATTTATTTATTTGAGGTATTTAACATGCGCATTCTGAACCGACTGATTATATAAGCAAACAAGAATTTCTACGAGCGAAAGAGAAATAGCCCACCAATTTTGCGGCAAAGGTACGTTCACATACCTTACAGGTTTCTTTTACCATGCCACAACGACATGGGACTGACGCCTTTACTTCCCCTCTGAAAGAAGTTGTGTTATGGATTTTATCGCTCAATGAAAATCCGTAGATCCCGGTTGGGTTTGAACCACGATCATTGAATTCCTAAGACAATTACTTAGTCCCAAGACCTCCGAGGTTACATATTGATATAAATTGAAACAATATAGTAGATTAACGTTATCGTACTTAAATAGAGGGTTTGACTATATTAATACATTTTGTAACCCGGAATTGTGAAAAAAAAATTTTGTATCTACCTTGAGGGAACTTGGGGGAGGGGGGTTGGCAAGGGTGTAGGGACACCCATACTACCTATGCCTTAACAAATGGCTAATATATATATAAGTAATAAAAATTAATTACATAATTCAGTAGGATTGACAATTTGATATTAAGGCATAGGTAAATTTGAGGGGAAAACTCTCTATAGTCCATCCCTAGTAATTTGGTCCTTTTATATTATTTGAAAAATAAAATTGTTTCCATATATATATGTCTGGCAAATATTTTATATATATTTGATAAGTAATGTAAATTTACTTCACTTGTAAAAGTGATTACATTTTTGCGAGTTGATCTAATAGGCTACTGATATGTGATTTTTTTTATAACTTTTCAAAGGTTGTAAAAATTCAAAGTTACCACGCACCAACTATACTACTTTAAGCTTTAGAGATCTTATTTTACACGTAAAGGATCAAATATAATTCTGGAGACTTATTTTAAAGAAAATGTCTCAATTAATTTCAACTTGAATAGTGATGCATCGGACCCAAAATTGTATCGGCTCCGAAATAGTAGTACCATATGTTGGAAGGTGAGGGGTCTAACCCCTCCCCCCCTCATTATACCAAAAGTATTATTTTTTTGAATTCCTCAATATTTAGGCTAGCAAAATATTTTAATCTAAAGTTGTAGCCTCAATTATATTTAAGAACACTTTAAATTGCTTCATGAAAGGTTTATTGTTAAGATAATTCATTGATATCTCTTGTTGGGGGAATTCCCCACGAGCCACTGCATGTAGGAACCCCCATTAAAAATAAATTTCTGGGTACAACCCTTTCGTACCAGGACTGGTTTTTGATTCCAAATCCACCTAATAGCCCATCTTATGGCTGATTAAACAGGGTATTAGTTGTACGATTGATCTCGAACCAAAATTTCTATTGAAATAAATACAATCTTCTGCATTGTTTATATGCCAGCAGAAAAATTAGAATGAGTTAATTTTTTTAAATGATAATATAATTATTCTTAAACTTTGTTGTATCTTTTTTTTAAATATTGCAAAATTAATTTCATGGGTCTAATGTCACTATGTTCTAATAAAAACTACAAAAAACTGCACTATAATGCGATGCCTGGTTTGAACTGTAATTTACATATTAGTAACGATCCATGAAGTTAGACGGTCTATTAATAACACAAATTAATCTAAAGGCATTTTGTCACAGATGAATAAATCGTCTATATTAATAAAATGAAAAGTTTGTATGTTGGTCTATCTATCATGAGTGTTACGTGATCTATATCGCACGCTAGTCTGAAATTTAAAAATTAGTAACTCCTGTGTAAGAACATGTGCACCTCAAAGCAGGAATTTTAAAATTTTGGATCGTTTAAAAATTAAACTGCGCTGGAAAAAATAAAATGAAGATTTTTTATGTCTGTTTGAAGCAAATAAAAGCGTAGCAAAGCCGGGTATTTATTCTAATAGGACATAAAGTGCTTCTATATAGTCCGTTCCCGATAGATATGCTCTTTTCAGACAGTTTGAAATAATTATACTTTAAAGTGAGTTCCTAAATCAACCACCATGAACATGTTTTGACATTTTTGCAAGTGATCACTGGTTGTGGAACTGGGAGGAGGGGGAATGCCCCCCTGGTAAATAATTTGACTCCTCCTGCTATACATTTGCTTCCCATCTAGATTAAATTTACTCCCCTCTTATATTATTTGCATCAAACTCTAAATAAATGTTAGAACTATCAAATGTTCCCAAATTTGCTAGAGAAGGCTTACACCAAAGAGTTTATAGAAGAATCTGATTTTTCTTAGAAAATTTTAGGTGAAAACTACTCTAATAGCGTCTAAGAGCAATCAATTTTGAAAAAGGTCCTAGGAGAGGCACACTTCAAATAGCTTGTAGAAAAATCTAACTAAAAAAAATCCATACAAGGGTCTCATTAAATAATTTCTTGGAGCATTAAATTTGAACAAATTTACCGTATGAGTGTCGTATGGCTTGGGTGCCAAATCCTCCCTATATTTCTAATAGCTTCATTCTAAGAAATCTAAGCGTGTGCAAAATAGATATATAAATTAATAAATTTTATAAGAACCAGAAATTGACTTAGTAAAAACCAAAACCAGTTCCTAAAGGAATAACCGACATAACCAAACTGATTCACCCATCAACTTTATGTAAATAAGCTACATTTATTTGCGATTTTTGTTTAATGTTTAAGAACATATTTTCTTTGCTTCCCTACTGAAATTACCATTTTTTGTGTGTGTCTAACCTCATAGAAAGTACATTAATCATGTTTAGACATGTAGGCGTCTTGTATTTGCCTTTAGCTTAGATCGTTAACTGGAGAGTTTTAGAGGACCTTTAGATAAAGAACCATCTAACACCATTTAGAAATAAATAAGAGAAAAGATCAGTCAAAAGTTATGAAATGAACTTATCGAAATGTTGAAGGGTGGTGCGGTTTTTCTTCACCTAGAAAAAAATTATTTCAATTTCAAACATAAAATAATTTTTATAATTATTAATAAATTAGTAAATAAATTGATTGTGTTAGTTTTTATTGTAAATTTTGCTTTTTGAATGTAAAATATATGCCCTCTTTATTCAGCTTATCATTACATTATTTTTTAATCCCATTATCAGGCCATTTATTTTCATTTACAACAAATAAATCAGAAATAACTACTACTGTAATAATTAAACATTTTGCTAAAAAAATTAAGAGCACAATTTATAGAAATGGGCTGCCGAGGTGTACGAAAGCGAAAAAAAATGTTGGGAACCATTGCCATAGAAGTCGGGTGATGCTGACACAAGAGTAGCGCGTCTGGACACCGAGTTATGTGTTCGATTACCAGCACGGTATAAGAATGTATCTTTGTTTAAATCGGGATATAAATTAATTAAGGGCCAGACTGAATGACTTGTATGTTCTAATAAAATTTAAATACATTTTAGAAAATTACATGAATTCATGTGAGCTCGGTGTGTTCCTCAAGAGTTCAGTTTCTGTCGGTCACATGGCATAAGGTGTCAGTCTGCCAATAGATTGTATTTAAGGTTGACAAGGAGTTTGAGGTTTTAATCTCCCATTTTCTCTCCTAACTAATGTTGGTGCACTTTCTGTAAAACATCGTCCTAATCCCTATCCCTTAAATTGAGGTTAAATTGTAGGGGACGTGAGAAAAGGGCAGCATTTCTGCAGTTTATGTATCAAAACTTTTTTTTTTGCCAAAATAAATCGAATATTGCTCCATAGAATTTAATTTTCTTCGCGTGGTGATATCAACAGTTCTTAATATCTTTCAAGGGTTTTTAAGAATTTAATGACAACTTTTATCTTCATTTAAATGTTTGCCATCTACTTACTCTATGTTTAAAATGGAGCAATATTTTATCTATTATGACAAAAAAAAGTTTTACTATAAAAACTGCAAAAACCTTACCTTTTATCGAGTCCTCTACACCCCCCACATTAAGTCGTTAAAAAAGTTGGTGCTAAGTGGGATAGCTATGATGTGTTTAATATTTAAACTGTTTTTTGTTGATACATTTTAAATAAGTTTTCAACTATCATATTATCAGTTCATAAGTATGTGAATGCATTATAAGTAAGTGATTAAACGCAAGGAAGGACACAGGCCTTAACTTGACCCAAACATGATAATATTGTTTTAAAAAGTGCTCTTTGAATAGAGTTATTTATTTTATTATTTTTATTTATTTGAGGTATTTAACGTGCACTTTCTAAAGCGACTGATTATATCAACATACAAGAATTTCTATGAGTGAGCTTAAAGAGCCACCACTTTTGATGGAGATGTATTTTCACATACGAAGGAGGCTATGCAACAGATTTTTACCACTCAAGAAAAATCCATCGACCTCAGCTGGGTTTGAACCCAAAACCATCGGGTCCTTAGGTGAGCACTTTACCTCCAGACCACCGAGGTCAACATTGCATATAGCTGATGATATAATATTTTGTTAGGGAAAATGACGTAACTTTAGTTAGATTATTCAGAAAGCTAGAATGGCAACTTTTCATTTTAAATACTTACCAACAAGTTTAGTTAATTGAAGAGAATTCTGGCAAAGGATTGTTTAGCAGGTACAAGTTTGTTTCTGCTTCGCGTCTCACTGTTAGAAGGAAAAATTTAGAGTAAACGCAAACGAATTTGCATGGATGAAGAGTTTGATACAATGGAGTAAAAACCACCCTCGGTACACCCAGCAGAAATTCGATCACCAAGCATCCTTCCAGATAAAGAGCGTGCCCTCCAGTCCTGGTGGTTACAAATTTTTCTGCGCACTAGCTTAGACATGTCACGAAGTGTGAAATTTTTTGACCCATAAAAACTACAAAATATATTCACTACTATGTGGTGTCCTTTCACTTCAAAACCTTTTCATTTACGGTTTGTAAGAGGTAATTGTTTTGAATTATTATTATTCAAATTAATCAACATCGTCATTATTTCAAAAGAGTGAAGCACAAAAAGCGCTTTGCAAAGCAGATTTTAACAAAAGCGACGATGCAATTTCAGTTTGGAAATACAAACATGGTGCTTTCGAAAAACTTTCAGTCTGGAATCGACCAACCAACTACAGATTTCTAGAGTGTAAAGAATAGCTATTATTTTGGTTTAACGCGCGTCGACAAAAAAGCCTTTAAAGAGGTAGCTATTCAAACGATTGATACACATAAATTTGGTGTACAACATAGTGAACTATGGAGGTAAAAACTAGTATTTTTTTAGGAAATAAGAAATACAAATCAAAATATTATTTTCAAACTTTTGAAATTCGAAAAAAAAATTCCATATTTCTGCAGAATTTGAAAATGTCATAAAATGAACGTGCTATATACAACAAAGTACACCAAAACTGTTGAGTAAAGATTTATCAAAAACTTTTCATTTTGTCCAGTATTGAATAGTGATTTTATGTAGTCAAAACTCTTTAAATATAATCGCAGACAAATAATTTGTATTCAATGTATCTCCCCCCCCCCCTCCCCAACCGAATTACGATAAAAGTTCTAAAACAAAAGTTTGGAACCGGCACAAGGATTAACTATTAATGACACAATCCAAGGGCTAATTATGAGTAGGGAAGTTTATAATCAATTGCAAACACATTAGTGTGAAAAGTAAATAGGAAATCGCATTAAAATTATCATTCAGAAAATCACCCACGAAAGGTATCCGCCAGGATTTGAACTATGACCTCCCTCCACATAGACTGTGACAAATGCCTTGTGAATATTACGCCTTAAACTTCTGCAGCAAGCTCATATATTAACACTTGACTACTAAATAACCCAGGTTTGGTCCTAGGAGAGGGTTAGTAATTTATAATTATGAATGTGAGTTTGGTTCATTTCATCAAATGCAATATTTATTCTATTAATTATGGGTGTTATGTTTGTTCTTGAACTAAGCTTAAGGGCGAATGGCCCTTTTCATTTGACGTGGAAATGTAGAGCCATGGTAACAAACGGCTATCTTCAAGAATATTTATTGTTTTGCAATTTACTTTTCGGAAACGGTTTGTTCAAGAATAGAAGTATGTTGATTAAGTTATATTTTTATATACACACCTCCTCTGTAATTTTAACAGTGATCAAATATAAATAAAATTGACCTGTTTCAATGGAAAACTTGCCAGCTTATTTACGAAAAATCAGAAATGTAACAATTAATAAACATTGATACATTATCTTAAAAGGGGGTGTTGAAAATATTAACATAAAAATTTCACATGTTCTTGAGAAAACTGATATTTACAAACGTATGAATTTTCCGCAAGACCTGTTCGGTAGTTAGTGCCATCTACGGTTTACGTGATCCATATTTTCTTGTTGGCTTGGAAGGATACTTTGGTTGGTTGTGAAGCCACGCCACGCCTTTCACCCTCCCGCCCATCATCCCACAAAATAGGTTTTAGACTTACACTCGACAGGGCCAAGGGCCTTAAAGAATAATACTTTATTTAACTTTAAAAGTTTCTAATGTAATTAACTTAAAACTTTAATTTTGGTTAATATTACAAGTGATTTTATTCCTACCAGGAAAATTATAGAAATAATTAGAATTATTGAATATGGATAAATACATGCTGTGGTGGCCGCATGGTCTAAGGCATCACTCTCACAATAGATAGATTGCCAACCATGAGAAAATTGGAGATCGAGTATGGGTCGGAAGGCGTTTTTCAAAATGGTTGTTAACTCTCCTTCCATGCAAATTTTGGTACAGTTACACTTAAATTCAACCTTATTCATCCTTAACCCGTTAGAATAATTAGTTCACAGGCTTAAAACCCAAACGATTGGTAAGACGTGCTAAAAAAAAACACTAAACTTCATAAACGTCACTATTAGACTACACGGGTATTAAATACGCAAACAAACAAAAAATAAGACACTTTCTTCACAAATAATTCGATTCTCTAAAATTTATATTTACTTGAACATTGATTTATGGGTGCATGACTAGCGTACCGGACATATTTTTCCAAGCAGTAAATTGAAAGTCAAAACAATCTAAGGTAAGAGTTTAATATACTGGGAGACTAATCCCCGGGTTAGTGAACGAATGGTCCTTTTTTTAATTAATGCCTTCTCACCTCATCTCCAGGGGAATTATTTTCCCACTCTCCCTTCACTCAAATTCATATGAATTTTCTCAAAACTCCATCCTCTTTATGCCTAACCGTTAGTATAACTAAAGGACGGTATAGACCGAGTGGGTAATGAGACTCAATACTAAAAAACTAATCATTAGCAACAGCTGGATTAGAACCAGAGACTCTTAAAATTGTGTTCAACTAACCCAGCGATTTTCAACCCTTTCAAACTCACGGCACTTTGAACAAAGCACTAAGATTGTCAAGGGACACCATCAATTTCTTAAAGATTGATTTTAATAGTTTAAAAAACCCGTATTAAAATTATGTTTAGAATTCAATAGCCAAAATTAAAGTAATTGTGTTATTTAAAAAAAATGTTGATCGTGGATTTTAAAAAGATTTATTTTTACTCCTACATTTTGTTATTTCTTCTTTTTTTTTATCTTTCCCCAATCTCCCGTGGCACACTTTCTGACCCTTCACAGCACACCGGTTGAAAAATGCTGGTCACCACCCCCATCACTTCTTACACGTGCACGGCGATTTAAAAGACCAATACTAACAACAACAAAAAAGTATCAAGAGGACAGATTTTTTTCCTTTACAAAATATTTATATAAAAATACTTCTTGTGACTCGTGTTGGTTAACGGTGGGAAAAAGAGAGAGAAAAAAAGTATCTTCATCGACGTCTGGCCTCATCCCAACTTTCGTGTACATCATCCGCGGCGCGTTGTAAATTGACTTGGCGGGTTTCTGTCCCGAGTCTACATTCCACACCAAAGTAACCGTTGCTTCCACACGGAAGACAGATGAAGAAACTCTCTTGAACAAAGTTTCTTGTTTGAAGGGAATGAGAGGGAAACTTCTGCTCAGTCCCGCGAAGCGTCGAGACGGCCAAGTCATTTCAACTTTGTGGAGAAATTAAAAAACCACGTGTTCTTCTCAAACGACAGATTCTTTTTTTTTTTAATTCTATTTCTTTTCACACGTCAAACTTTAGTTAGGTACCACGTGTACCTCATGTGTCAAATAACTTTTTTTTTTAACATATGAAAAGTCCTCGAATCATGTGATTTGAGCGCTTGTTGAAAAATCGATTAAGTCAAATGTTGTTTGAATACGATGAATTTTAATTTATTTTGTTTTACTAGCATCTGTTCGGGCTACATGCACATATAGCCTACTGTTTACACTAACGTGTTAAGCGGCCCACCGACGTACGAGTCTGGCTCGTGAGTCCAGCTCGGATCGATTTCCAATTACCTATATTCGTACGTGGGTGGGTGTCACGAGCCGATTCCAGCTCGGCTCGCCGCTAGCTCGCTATTGGTTCGTACGTGTGTGAAGATTACGAGCCAGGCTCTTGTATCCCCACTACAGACATTGTGAATTTTTTCAATCAGAGGAACCATGTCGGCTTCCATATACAAATCGTTAATGAGCCTTGAGTTTTTGACAAAGTTTTTAGGGATTACCGTCAATTGCCGGCTCTGTTGCAAATTCGTAGCACAGATATTTCTAATAGAGGAAAACGGGATGAGGCTTGGGATTCACGTGGGAGAAATTAACTGATGCTGACTTGGAACTTGTTAAAAAAAGATCTGTAACAACCAGTACTTAACCTACACTTTCCTCTATTTATCTTTAGCTCTCACGAACACGACACATTCGTCTAAAATGATCAGCGATGCTGCAACTTGCTTCGACAAACTCATTGTAGACACTGAAATGTTTTATCAAAGTTGTGAGTCCACTCGTGCTAATGGTAGAACGTGTGTGGTGAAATATGACCGAGTCTGGCTCGCGAGTCAGACTTGTACGTGGTTGAGCCACTTTAGGGATGAGGAAGGGCTAGTATAGAGGAAATGTACCAATATATGCGTGGAGGAAAAAGTGGTAAGCCATTTAGGAAAAACCACCAAGAGTACACCCGTCTGGGATTCTAACCACAATCACCTCGTCATCGCAGTCTAGTCTATTGTGAGGGTGAAGCCTTAGACCATAGCGTTCAACTTTCTTTATCGCGTACCCCAGATATAACGTATCTTCAACTTTCTATCCGCAAAGTTGTTGATGAATAATGAAAGCTATACATACTCTATAATTTACATTTAAAATAAATTAAATAAACAACATATCAAATAATGAGAAATATCTATTATTTTAATTTTATGTTCCCCTTGATATGTATTCGCGTGCCTCTAGGGTTGAATACCATTGACTTAGACCGGGGTGGTCCAACGTTTTTCATTCCAAGGGCCAAATATGACTCACAGTTTGCACCACGGGCTAAAGGTATAATGCATTATGTTATTCCATCAACTTAATATAAGCCTACAAAAAAACTTAATAAACAATTGTTATTTTCAATACTTATATAATATGAATATTGTATTTTTGGTTGGAAGATTATTTTAAATTTTACTGCCAGAAAAAAAAATTGTATTAATCTCCTAAAAATATATATTATGAAATATGCACACACACATATATGCTACACATTCACACAATTTAACATTATAACTAGACTATATATGTATACATATTTTTAATGATCAAATAAATGCATAATAAAATGCATTAGTGACCTTTTTAAATGTTTATTTTTATTTGAATAACTAGCTATATCACATTTCCCAACGAGGCTTTCCTTTTAAATTTCCTCCGGGATACTGTGAGGGCCACATTTTCAGTGAGCGAGGGCTCCAAGTTGGATCACACTGACTTAGACCATTCTACCACTGAAACGTCTGATATATTTTTAACATATTATGTATTTATTTCAAAGGGTAATTAAATCCAAACAAGCTCTGCTTGTGGAGGAAAAAACAAAATGGTGGTGACACTATCAGCAGTGGCTCGCTCAGCTTACTAGGAAAGCCATCTATTATGTTTAAAGTGGCGCTTGATGTAACATATCATCATTATTATTATACATATTATATGTGTCTAGTCGTAATTCAAAGTACCGCCTCCACATAATTCGAATCGGTGTAGGTAGAGAACTTACTTTATATACTCGCACTGTAGGTTACGGGGTCTAAGACGTTATACTCGCGAAATACTGGATTTCCTGTGACCGGAGAAGTCGAGGTTCGAATCTCGCTCAGGTACACTGAAAGTGGTTTTAAACATGTGATTTTTCACTGGGGGTTTCTCATCCTCTCTCCGCGCTAATAGGGTTCACTTCCTCTGGTTCAGAAATATATATTTATGAATTAACTATATAAATTGAGAGAACATGATACTGGTGAATGTGATGAGGAATAGAACCCAGTCATTTAATTGCTCGCTCGTCTAAATCTCAATATATCAAAAACTTGATATCAGACTGGGAAAGTTGGTCGTACGTTTAGCGCGTCTGACTCATATCTATGAACCTCGTGATGTTATATTTTTCACGTAGTAATTTTTCCCATTCTTTCTGAAGGGGAATACCAGGGAAGGTCCACTTATTTAAATACTTACAAATTTTTTTCCCTTTTATTTAATAATTAACACTCTTCTCTTGACCCTATTACAAAAAGTCATAATTGATATCAGTGTCTTGCTACGCCAACCAATATTGAATTATTTTAAACTTTTTTTTATATTTGAAAAACTTCTTCGCTTTTGGGATTAAAATCTTATAGCTCGAACCTAAAAGCGTATATTAATTTTCTAAATTGTTTTATTGTCATTTGATTGATTTATTGGAGTTTTAAGCCTTTATAAGCAAAACTTTATTGCATTTTTATGTTTATAAATCAAGAAAAAAAAATTGAGGAAGGTTTTGAACGAGGTTTTGTTTGTTTTAAATTTAACTCGTAATCCAGAGAATAATTTAGTTACAAAACAAAAATAAATTTTAAACATAATTAGAAATTGTTGGTGCAACCTTAAACCTGAATGAATCTTCATTTACAACGGTAAATAATATATTGTTTTATAGTATTATACATATTAGTGCCTATTCGAGATATCCACAATATACATGAATTTTAAGCCAAGGGAAAATTTCGAAGAAGCTCAATTTTAATTACAACACTATCGTTAAGCTAAAAATTATATGGGAGACCACATAATAAATTGTAAATGTCCTTTTTAAAAAAAAATCACCCTAGTTAATGGTTTCAATACAATTTAATGAGTGCCCCGTTCGTTTATTGGGTAGCGAGATCCTTTTATAAGAATAAAGGATTAGCTTTTTGAATCTCATATGCTAATCGGAATAATTTATCATTTATTACTCGAAAATATATTTTCATGATTATCCAGCTAATAATTACCTGACGCTATGATTGCTTTGTTTGGCTACCCCCCTACCCCCAAGGTTGAGTTTCTTAGCTCTTAATTGTATTACCAAACACTTTTTACAAATGTTCATATCTGACGGCTAGAAAAAAAATCTATTAGATCTACTTTTACGTATTAATACGTCTAATCATGTGGTCTGCAACTGTCACTTTTGTATTATCATACTAATGAAATGTCAATTTGTAATAAAATAAAAGTATACCTTCAGATCAGTACTTGTGCCAAGTCTACAAGCCGGTCACAACCGCTTGTAGGACTTGCATTCGTAATATTGTTTGTCTACAATAGCATACGCATGCGCATGTCGGGATTGTTGCAATCGCTTGTCCGAGGAAATGAGCATCATCCATCGCTTGCATTTATAATGTTTTCTTTTATCACCACGTTTACTACCCGTTCGGGCTTATACGCTTATGTACTAATTACGCTGATTTTTTTTAGGGATTAGGAAGGTTATATTTATAGAAGTTTACCCGAATTTGCTTGGGGGGAGAATGAAACCCGTTTTGGATAAACCACCCTCAGTAATCCGACCGAGATTACGAATCGTGATCTCCCCATCATAGGCAGTCTAGTCTATTGCGAGAGTAGCGCGTTAGACCATGGGCCACTGAAGTGGGTTTCCATTTATGTTTTTGCGTTGTCTTGCGTTCAACAAATCAGGAACAAATATGGGTGTCACTAATGTATTCAAATCAAGTAATTAGGTATTTTGTCAAGGATAAAGGTTCGTGAAATTGCAGAGTAAGAGTTATTGCATTTTAAATGATTTAATAAGAGTGATATAACTTTTTTTATATTAATTTAATTCTATTTAAATCATTTTTAGTAAACTTTAATATGACCTCGATAATGGAGTCATATTTGTTTGAAATTACGTTTACACACATGTTATTGTAGATAGTTTTTTTTAAGCAGAAACAAACACATCACGTCTTGCGATTGCGCATTGCGTGTGCGCGTCCAACAAAAGAGTGAAAATTTTAGATGGGGCACTACTCGAATGAGGATCATACAAAACTAGAAGTCTTTAGTTTCAATAGTTGCGTCGGCTATCAACAGATCGCACCACTAAACGTTAACTATTGTCAAAGTCGATGCAAACAGGTCGTGATATAGGTCTCGTAATAGGAAAGCTGTCTATTATTTCGCATGTCATACATTTTTAATATTATTAATGTTGTACCTGATTCCACACCACGGGTGGCGTAGGAAGGTGGGGGTTTCTGCTCCTACCCCCTTATGTAATTCGATGAACCTTCTCCCACTTCATATATATGCACATATACGCATAAAAACTTGTATTGGCTAAATGTATAAAAAAAATCGAGGTGACACCCTTAGAAAAATTAGTTTTCCACGCCCTTTATCTATACCGTTAGGTTTGGCAAAATATTTACCCCACAGCTCATTGATCCGGAAGAATGAAGTCCTCAATATGTATGCTTCTAATTAAAATCAATATAAATAATATAACTAAGAAACATAAAATCTAAAATGGTTGACATGAGCATAACCGACACATGTGTGTCACATTTCTTTAAAGGAGGTTAAATAAATAATAATAATAATAATAATAATTCCCGAAAATTTTGAGAATAAATAATTTGAGAGACCACGAGGGCTTAGATTTTTTTTCTTAGCTGTGTATAAACTGTTGTATTTATTTTATTGTGGTGTATAATATTTGAATCAATTTTTTTAAATAAATAAAATAATAAAATAAATTTTGGTTGGGACAAATTATTAAAATATTCCCTGAAAGCTTGTCAGTATCGATCAGAATCTGAATACATGTTATGATGATAATGATAATTACGGTAGTTTCAAGTTAATATAGTCACTAACAAATATAGTTCTCTTCTTACCACTTAAACCACAATCTAAAAATTAGATTATAACGCGATATTTCGGTGACGAAATGAAATTTGAGTCTTAATTCTCCACAGGAGACGTATGTTGTGTGAAGTTCACCGCGTGAACTTTGGCTGTTTGCTTGCTAGATGCACCCTTTCCTCCCTCCTCCCCCTAACATTATCACTAATTAATTAATTTCATAGCGTGGAGGGAGTGTGGAGAGAGAAAGAGGGGTTGGGATACCGCAGAGAGAGGGGGCGGGAGGGTAAGGGAGGAAGTGGTAGAGTACAAGTAACAGCTGTCAAGAATGATTACTTCATCCTAGCGAGATGTAAGAGGATGTGACAGCCTCCTCCTCCTCCCCCCTCTGCCAACCCTTTAGTAAAGTATTTTAACATAATGCTCGCGTGTGGAAAACATTATGAACCGCATTATTTCACGGCGTTTTGCTACACGTGTTCGCTCTTAGAGGGGTTACTTCTGTTTGGGGGTTATACGACTAAAATTACGAAGGTGTTTTTTTTTTGTGTGTCAGCGTGACTATGGTGTGTATAGCCTCTCCTCCTTATCATAACAATAATAATCATCATAATCATCATAATCGTTGGAAGTTTCCATCTCTGCAGATCGCCTGTCACAACCTCTTCCATTCTTTTTTAATCTCTACGGGCTTCTCCCTCTGCCCGGTGTCTCCACTCCACTCCTTTATCCTTCATGTCCTTCTGATCTTGGTCCACCCATCTCTTCTGAGGTCTTCCGATAGGTCCTCTACCCTTCTACTTACTCTGTATAGCTTTCTTAGGCATTCTGTCCTTTTCTATTCTCATCACATGCCCTAACCACTGCAACCTTTTCCAATTCGGCGTCTATTCTAATGCTATAGTCTTTAAGCTATTCCTTTTTTTTCCCCGTTCTTATCTCCACTTGTAACAATTTCAATACCTCAAAGTGCTTTCAAAAATGGAACCACCTCAGAAAGGACGGAATAGCATAGCTTCACATAAGTTCTGAAATATATGACGTAAACCAAATGGTTTTGACAAAGAAACCATTAATAACGCGGATTTAAGGATGGGAATGCGAATTAAATCCAAGTTTCTCGCTAAAATAAACTAATAGTTCTATTAAAAGTAGACCTGACATCCTCCATGTTCTTATAGTCACTAAAATCTTAAAGTCTTTGGATTTAAAGTTTAAATATTTTCTAGAATTAGGCCTTGATTTTGGAGTTGATATTTTTCCTTGGTGATTAAGCTAGACAAAAAACAAATGAATACTATATTAATAGTACACTGTTTTCATAAAGAATATCTTTGGTTCATGGGGTTTAAGACGTCAGTTTCACAACATATGCCAAAATTTAAATACAAAGTGTGTCATAGGTACTCAATCGAATGCTTAGAATTTTAAATTCACTTGAGATGAGCTATTAAACGAAAAACCATTTAAGTGGCCGCAATATTGAAACGCCAAATTTCGTCAAAATTAGTCCACACATTTGGGAGCTGTCGTGGGACAATCATACAGACATATTTCTGATCAGCTTACATCTTTAAAAGAATAGCCAAATATAAAAACAATGTACATAAATTGTTTGGCCTAGGCTCAAAGAATTTCCCTGCCAAATGTCGTTAGAATTGGTCTACGCATTTGATAGCTATCGCAGAACATAGATCGGGATAGACGGACAAATAGACAGACGAAATTACAAAAGATCATGTTAAAATAGAGCCTCAGTACACTTGATCAAATAATATTTCTTCAGTAGATAACCCACGCTAAGTTTTATCATGTACATTAATCTCAAAGGTTCTTAAAAATCTGTCACGGGCATCATGAAATTTGATCAGGACTTTTTTCTCTTCGTCTGAAAATTTTCTGTTCAAATACCACTGCACTCATAACCAAAATTAAAAAAACTTTCTAAATTACCGTAGAAAATCAAACTAGTCGTATCCATTGATGCAATTTTTTTAAATTTTGGCCAAAATTGTTTTTCTCTGTAAAAACTGTTGAAGCCCAGTTTTTCACACTTTTTTTTTATTTCAGTGAGTGGTAAGCTCTCAACTAAACACAGATATTGCTCCCTGTTGTGTTAGGAAGGGAAAAAGATAGACTAAAATGTTTTACTCTTGAGGACGAGAGTTCTATAAAATTAGGAGAGACGACTAAATAGCTATGTTAAGTTTCAACATATCCTATAAGTTCTATCTTTCTCTTCGCTTGGTTCTTAAATTTTTTGTTCCTTACACATGTGCTCATATTATAATTAAATTATCTTTAAATTTATCAGAAAAGATTGTTCACAAAACAAAATATCCCAAGAAGAGAAATGATTGCTAAAATATATTTATATTAGATTCGTGTATTTTAAATATTTTGTTTGAAAAAATCTCCAATTTTAAAAGAATTGATGTTCACATGTGGCCAAGAATATTATTGAAAATCTATAGCCAGATTAACTTATAAAGAAGCTTTTCTGTCCAAATTGTCTTAGCAAGGGGGCAATAAACGTTAAAAGGTATATTATTATTATTATTAGCACCGCGTCTTACTACCCATTCGGGTTATACGCACTTACGCTAATGTGTAATGGTAGGGTGATTGGGAAATGAAATGGAGGACCTACAGTTTAACGTGGGATCCGAACCACGGTGGAGGCCTGGCATTCCTCACATTCACAAGTTGTGATTAATACACATCTTGTCAGAGGTGAAGGAAGGGTTTGGCAATCAGATAAATTTGTGCCGGGACCGAGGTTTGAACCCCGGACCCTCAGCACAGAAGTCTGACACCTTACCCCTAGACCACCAGGTCACCTTATTAAAAGGTATACTTTTACGTATTCATACGTCAGCTAATGTGATCTGTTGATCTCACTTTTGATAAATATTATCAATACCTATAAAATAACACTAATAAAATAGTGAAATTTTATCAATTTTGACCGCAAAAAAGTTTGTATTATTTTTAATGCTCTTTCTATCAAAATTGAACTTTAGTTTTACTTTAATATATTATTATTTTGCCAATTTATATGTTCTGAAGCTGACATTTTTCTTTTATAAATGATAGCAATAATGTTAACAGCTATAAATCTTTGACAATCAATTAAAATATGTAATTACGTTTTAATATGCAACTCCAAGAGAAAGTTTGAATTTAAAGAATGTTTGCTACTATTATTTTAATTTTTTCTTAGATCTAAATGGCCCTTTTTAAGGTCGGAGTGTACGGAACGCAAATTAAGGGCAGTATTTTTGCAGTTTTATAGAAAAAAAAATTTTCGCCAAAATAAATAAAATATTTCTCCAGTAGAAACATATAATTTAATTTTCTTCATATGGGGATATCAATACATCTTGAATATCTATCATGAACATTGTGGTATTAGATGAGAAACTTTTTAAAGTTTTCATTTAATTCCTGAACACCCTTGACAGATATTCAATCATTTGTTTGGACTACCATGTGAAGAAAATTAAACTCTGTTTTTCTAATGGAGAAATACTTGATTTATTTTGACCAAAAAAGTATTTATATTAAAACTACAAAATAAAACTGACCTTATCTCACGTCTCCTACACTCCCACCTTAAGGCGATTTAATTTTAGAAGTTACTTCAAAACATCACAAGCTACCAGTACATATCCCCCCCAATATATTTAACCAAGACGAAAATATTTCAGAATTCCAAACGAAAGGTTGGTAAGTCAAGACCAGGAAATTTAGGTTTGAAATGAAACTTAGTTTCGCCGGCCGCGGAGTTAAAATCCGCTCCATTCTCAAAACCTAATCCGAATATTTTCGCGCCACCCCTGTAAGTTATATCACTCCTATTCGAGGCAATCCCGCCAAACAGTCCAAAATCGTGCCTCGGAGCGTCTTTCTTCATGTTGTTCTGATCTGAAACAGAAGCGAGACGATTCTTTTACCCAACCCACCTTTTTTTCTCTCACCCTTCTCCAGTAAATATGTTTTCATATGCTATACACCTTACTACCCATCCTGGCTATCCGCACTGGCTAGAGATGAGGGAGTTAGAATTTAGAGGAAATTTAGCCGGATATGCGGGTGTAAGAGAGGGATTTTTTTTTTTAAAGAAAACACCTTCAGTATACCCGGAAAGGATTCTAACCCTGACTTATCCGTCACCAACAAACCATACAAGACTAGATTTACGCCTATAGACCGTCTGTATGATGGGACAAATCTTACTAAGCCTTACTAAAACCTTACTAAAATTTAAAATGTTTTTCAAAAACCACAATAAGTAGTAACATAACTCTAAAAAGAATTTAGTTTTCTAGAATCCTCGTATATCATTAAGGATTCGAAATATTTTAGGATTAGAAGGTTCCATTCCTATTTATATACCGAATGTATGGTTTTAATGATGTATACTTGAATAATTGTAGGCAAAATTAAACATTGGGTCTATATGATAAAATATACATTGACTAGGCTAGTAGGCCACACCAAAATTATAATTCCAAATCCCAACCCTATGCCCAGATGACATTTCTGCTCACACCCTTACGCTATTTTATTACTCAAATAGTAATAAACAGTTACCTAAATCTTTCGAACGTTTCTTCCTAATTCCCAAGTTTCTTCCATCTTGTCCATTCAGGTAAAATATAGTATCAGATGGGTTGACTTTATCTTGAAGGGGGTAGACCTGATCTTGGAAGGGGTAGACTAAATCTTGGAGTGGGTGGACTTTATCTTGGAGGGGGTGGACTTCATCTTGGAGGGGGTGGACTTCATCTTGAAGGGGGTGGACTTCATCTTGGAGGGGGTGGACTTCATCTTGGAGGGGGTGGACTTCATCTTGTAGGAGGTATGCTTTATCTTGGAGAGGATCGACCTGATCTTGGAAGGGGTTGGCTTGACCTAGGAAGAGGTTAACTTTATCTTGGAGGAGACTGCCTGGAACTTTTAAGGTGTTGAGTTGACCTTGAGGTATGAAACTTTTCCCTCCGCCAAAAAACTTTGGAGATATTTTTGAATGTTTTTCAAAAGCGTGCTCTGCAATAAAACCTGCAATAAAGAGCGAAACCACATACACATGAAATGTATTTGTGTTTTACGTGCAACTTCTCTTACCCTCATACAGGCCATCTGCATATTTAAAGTCTGTTCAGCGTAGGAATTGTTTTCTGAAAGGCCTTTTATCCTATCAGAAAGATATTATATAGTAGGATATTATTAGGAGTAAAGACCTTTCAGAGAGTAATTCCTACCGTGAATGGGGTATACACTGATAAGGTGGTGATGATTACGGTAGAATTTGAATGAAACGCATGGATACGCATATACAACACTTAGTCGATATATGTATACCTATAGACTAATTTTACTTAGTCAATGATCCACCTCGATGGTCAATTGGTCTAAGGCATCCCTTTTGCAATAGACTGTACTGCCAATGACGGGGAGGTCTGAGCTTTAATTCCGGTCAGGTGTACTGAGGTTGGTTATTCCTACATGGTTTTCCACTCTCTCGCCACTCAAATTTGGGTACGTTTCCACTAAATTCAACCTTCCTTCTCCCTAACAAATTAATGTAATTATTATATTTGCGCATAACACGAACGGCTAGTAGAATGTGGTGATAAAAAAAAACCTCAGTCAATATAATACTAGCTTAGTTTATATATGTGAATAAGTAGCTAGTGAATAAGCTAGTGAATAAGTAAGTAGTAATGTGCCCACTTACCAAAGCAGGAAGAACTTAGAAAATAAGTCACAACGATCGTAATTACAAGCATTATGCAGACAAGAGTTCATCTAAGAATCAAACAACTGCCAGTGGTTCCTTTATTCACTCGTCTTGTTATTACCTAGGTAGGCCACTAAAGTGTTGATGAGATGTAGGCTCTAATGTATTTCCTGATTTCATCAAAGCACACATAAATTATTATCATTAGCACCACGTCTTACTACCAGTTCGAGTTATACGCAAACATATAAATAATTACGACAGCAATTCACTTCATCGTGAAATGATCCCATTTTGAGAAGGAAAGAAAAACTACTTCTTTTTTTATTTAAAGAAGAACTTAAAACAATTAACTATTGTTAAATAAATTTGTTTATTAATAATTAACAATGAAGTGTTTTTGTTTGTTTTTTTATTAGTTCAAATAATGTTGATGTTAAAATAACATAACATCATGTGTCCATCTTACTACGCTTCCTGACAGTACGGATGTAATTACACTTAAAGGGTAGGGGTGGGTAAGGAAGAATTTAAAGGAAATGTACACGTATTTACATAGAGGGTGTGTGGTAAGCCATTTATGAAATAAATACCATTAGCCGTGGGATTCAAACCCCAATCTCCCCATTAATATGGAGAACCAAACCAAATGAGCTTGACGTTTATTCCACACCGATTTCCTTGATTTTCGACTTCTTAGCTCAGAGGGTAGCACATCTACCTACTTAACTAAGGGTGTCGAGTTTATGTTCTGACATGGGCAAAAAATTTATAATTTGGGATGGCTTACTCACTCACTTTACAAGGTGATGGATAAAAGACCGTAGGACAAAGTGGTGTGTCTGGTTTAAAATTAACCTAGTTTGTAAGTAGTATGCTGATGAAATAAGTTGCTCTAGAAATCGTATGTTTAATATTAATAATAAAATTTGTATTATATATCCCTTATGTTAAAAGTATTATTAGAATAAATTTTATTTTATTGATGGAAAAAAATTACTTTTATTGATAGTCATAAACGTTCGGATGTATGTCCACTTAATATCAACAATATAGGTAAGCATGCCCTTAATTTTAATGTAGAGCTGTAAAGTATAATGAGCTCGTCTTTTTTAAATAATGCCACTTTTAGATAACTTGGGGTTGATTTTTATGATGCTTATCTTTATTTATTCAAATGGTCTTGAACTTAAAACTAACCATAAAGTTGAAGATATTAAAAAAAAAAATTACAGTAAAACGTGCTAGCTCCAAGTCTAAAAAAAATTAATAATATTTTTTTTGTATATAGGATTTCAACCTGAAGGAGATAAGGTGAAATGAGATGGGACTGGAATTAGAACTATCTCAATATAGGGATAGTGTGTAATGAGGTGGACTGGATAGAACTAGCTCAATACAGGAATAGGGTGTAATGAGGTGGACTGGATAGAAACTAGCTCAATATAGGGATAGGGTGTAATAAGGTGGACTGGATAGAACTAGCTCAATATAGGGATAGGGTGTAATAAGGTGGACTTGATAGAACTAGCTCAATATAGGGATAGTGTGTAATTAGATGTACAGTACTGGATAGAATTATCTCAAGATAGAGATGGGTGGCGTACTTTTGTAATTGCGGCAATGAACTTTCGAGTTTCAAATAACATAAAGTAGATAAGTAATAGGTCTCCAAATTGTTGCGTTTGAACAGATTAAAACTATAGATGGGACGCTCCAATTCTCGACTACTTGAATCCATCAAATCCTTTGGTATTTGAGATATTCCAGATTCGTACACACCTTAATAAAGGATCTCAAATACAATTGTATGAAGACCTTGACTTGATATAACCATTTTAACCAATTTTTAAAAGGAATTATATAAACTTGTGTAGTTGGGAGAGTAAAGAGATCAAGAACAAAATTGTACTGATATAATTTATTTATTTAAAAAATTATCTTTGTTTTTTATGATGTAATAGATATGACAAACAAAATATCATTCGTCAGTGAGGGGCACCAATCCTTAAACAATTTTTTAATTAAATTTTCCACTCTCCCTCAATGCAAATGTGGGTTCACATCCTCTAAATTAAACCTTCCCAATCCCTAACACATTAGTTTAAATAGTACATAGGCGTATAACCCGAACGGGTCGTAGTAGGACGTGATGTTAAAAAAAATTTAAAACTGACACAAAAAAAAAACAAGAATAAATATATAGCTAGTACAGATAGGGTTTTCAAATATAAGCTAATAATAAATGAAATGCATAATAAAATAAAATCAAGCTTTAAAATTGAATTTGCTCCAATGTGCGCAATAACCGCCTCTGATGGGGGTCGAATGTGAGGGGGGAGAGGTGGGAATCAGTCTCCCACTGTTAGGAGAGGAAAGGGTGTTGATCCCTTCCCTCCAGTGTTAGAATACCGTACCACTCTCATTAATTAACCATTATGTAAAAAGTTATTTTTCAAAAATGGTGGCTTATGTGTGTAAACGCCCATTTTTCTCATCCTTAATTACGTCTGACTGTGTAGCATTTAGTCAAACTTGCTTTGATGAAAGTTGAAGACTTAGATAATTTGAACTAGAAAATTATTAAATTAATTAATTGCGTGAAATTTACAATCACCAAAATGTACAATTTAAATAAAATGTCCATAGAGAAACATAGTGTATGATATGAACAATTAAAGTAGCCCCATGGCTTCTTTGGTCCTGACTGACAGCTCACAGCTAACTTCTGACAGTCAACATTTAGGTATATAAACCCTATGCATGACTTATTTGGTGCTGACTGACAGTTCACAGCTGACAGCTGACGGCTTTGAAACGTTACCAGACCAATTATTATCCTACGTGGAACCATATGATCTACAAAAAACATGTGTTTAACAGCTGTAACTTCTGACAGTCAAAATTTAGGTATATACCTAAATGATGAGTGTCAGAAGTCAGCTGTGAGCTGTCAGTCAGCACCAAATAAGTCGTGGAGCTACTGTACCTAAATTTTGACTTTCAGAAGTGACAGCTGCTAAACACATGTTTTTGCAGATCATATGGTTCGGCGTAGGGATACATAATTGGTCTGGTAACTTTTTAGAGCTGTCAGTCAGCACCAAAGAAGCCATGGGGTTACTGTTGATAAAACTACAATGCATCATCAACTAAAAATATAATGCTCAAACGAGTTGATGAATAGTCATAAAACACAAGTTGACACATTAAAATATGAATACAAAGAATATAATATACAATATAACGTGATATGAACAATGTTCTTAAGTCGAGATTTGTTTTGAAATTAAAGAAAAAAAAAATTAACATCTGCTACTAATTATAACATTAGTTGAAGTATTTATTTAATGTAGAATGATTTAAGTTTTATCTGTGTTTGTGTCCCGTTACTCCTTTGTGACATCCAGCACTGTTTGTCACAGTGACACACCCAGGGAAAAAATTGCAGAGGTGGTAGGAGAGAACTGGGCAGTCCCTTTCCCCCCATACACTCCTAAAACTTAAAATAATGTTAATAAATTTTTAAACCAAATGAAATATATTATGATAGTTGTAATATAGACCACTGAAGATGTAGCAAATGCATTGACGTCACAATTCCTGTTTTTTCTCTATTCAGATTATCGATTATGATTATTAATTATTATTATCTCGTTATTTTGATTATCAATTCTCAACATTTACAGTTTAATTATTTGTCTATGCATCGAACATTCCAACTTAACATTTACAATAAGTTATTATATAGTATACTATAATAAATTTTCTATAAAAAGTGTAAGTAAAAAAAATAGAACTAAATGACCAAATATTATTTGTACAAGATCATTAGAATACAAAAGTAATGTTTAGTATATTAACCAATTTGTCGGAACCGAAGGAACGACAACAACAAAAATAAATGGTATTACATAATAGTAACAAACTTTCTTATATAGTATACCTTCGAATAAATTCTTTCAAAATACGTTTTCAGTAAACTACCCTTAAGTAAGCTTTCCTCATACAAACAAACGAATCATCTTGTTACTCACAATTAAATACTATCTATATATAAATATTTTTAGCAAATTTCAAATTTTCAAAAATCAATTATTTGTAACTACCCATAAATTATTTTATAAATCTGTAAAAATAAATACGCATTTATATTTGCCATAAAAAGCTATTCCCAGATACCCATTTTGAACTGAGTTTTCAACTCCACTTCAAAAAATTTCAAATTTCCTATAATGTTTCATATATAAACTACCCTCAAAATAACATAATTACATTTTAGAAAGATGAACATACATTATTATTGATCATGTAAAATAGTCCCCCGATATTTACTTAGAAATATTTTCACAAGACTTCAAATTATACAAAAATCAGTCATCAGTTAACCATTTATTATACAGTGATTATTTAAAAGATAAGCAATATATATATATAATTATAATTTATTATTAAAATAACTTAACAGATACCCATTGTGAACCAAATATAGAGTCTTTTTTAAATATTCTTATTTTTAATTAATCAATCATCAGTAAACTACGATTTGACGAATCCTTCCTACCTCTCCCCGCAAAACAAAAAGTTTTATTTATCATGTCCAACACTCCCAAGATATTCATTTCCTACAAACATACATACATATACATACATAAATACAAACATCCATGTTTACACATATATACATACATACATACATACATACATACATACATACATACATACGTACATACATACATACATACATACATACATACATATATACATACATACATACATACACACATACATACATACATACATACATACATACATACATGCATACATACATACATACATACATACGTACATACGTACGTAGATACATACATACATACATACATACATACATACATACATACATACATATATACATACATACATACATACATACATACATACAGACATACATACATACAATACATACATACATACACACATACATACATACATACATACATACATACATACATACATATATACATACATACATACATACATACATACATACATACATACATACATACATACATACATACATACATACATACATACATACAGACATACATACATACATACATACATACATACATACACACATACATACATACATATATACATACATACATACATACGTACATACGTACATACGTACATACATACATACATACATACATACATACATACATACATACATACATACATACATACATACATACATACATACTACATACATACATACATACATACATCATACATACATACATACATACATACATACATACATACATACATACATACATACATACATACATACATACATACTCCGTTCCCTTACGGGGGAAGCAAGAAACTGTGCTTTTAATTCAAAACACAACTCCATACTTAATCCATCCTGACTTTCTCCAAACTTCCTTATCCTTGCATACTCCCTTAGATTCAACAACATTCATACACCGAGTCATGCATGCTTTTTTACTCTCAACATTTCTCTTGTTCCTTTTGATCCACACACTCTACCTTCATATATTTGCTTCGTTGATCAATCCACACTCTTCCTCTCAATATGTCCAAACCACCGTTAGGCACTTCTTTCACAATGACCTATTAAATTCCATTTCAAACCGAACTCCTTCAGCACTCATTCATCACGGACTCTGTCCATACGAGTTTTTCCGCACACGTTTATTTTTAGATATCTTATTCCAACCGGATTCACTTTGCTCTTGTGTTTCTCATAACAAACCCACGCTTCACATCCTTGAAACAATGTTGGCGTCAACACACTTTTATATTATACTGCCATCTTTAGTCAAATTTTTTTAAAAAAAGTCCCTATGTACCACCCTATTACACCTAGACATCAGGTTTAAACAAAATCCATCAAAATTTTCAAATCTGTGGCCAGGGACGGACAAACATAATTGTAAAATGCACTCTTTTTTTCTATTCGGACACATAAAATGTAAAGATTCATCATAATCTTAAAGTGGAAAAAATGTTCATGATTACAATACTTTCTCTTGAAATGAGAAACTAAAATGGATTCAGTGATATTTTATACAATTTTAAACCAGAATTTGTATTCACTGGGATTTGAGAGCTAAGAATCTATAATGGTAGTATTAAGATCAATTATTGTGTGCTTCAATACCTGCTAACCCACTTTGGTGGACGCATGGCCTAAGGTGTCACTCTCGCAATAGACTAGACCGCCGATGACGGAAAGATTGAAGATCGAATCTCGGTCGGGTGTACTGTGGGTGCTTTTCCAAAATTGTCTTCCACGTTCCCTACACGCAAACATGGGTACAACTTAATCTAATTATAGCCTTTATCCCCACTAAAACCATCAGCGTAATAAGTAAATAGACACATAACCCGAACGGATGGTAAGACGTGGTGCTAAAAAAAATCTGTTACAATTGAGGTTATCAAGGACTATAGTTTGATATCGCTAATCTAATGTATAGGCTAAATTTTAAGATGGGTTCATGACGACTTGATATTCAAAGGTTGAACCGTAAAACAAATTAAAAGTTTACCTAAAATTCCAAACTGTAAAAAAAAAACTAAATAATAGCTCCAATATATTATATGCACCTCTCAAAGTAATTTCTAGGTCACCACTGCTTTGTCCAGATTATTTATTGTTACATTAAAGGTCAGAGAGATCTAAATATTTTAACATTATTAACGCACCATATAAAAATAATTAACATTGTTAATTGCACGTATTTACTTAGGTACACGTCACCCGGAAATATATATTTTCGAGGGTCGAGCAAGATAAAACTAAGTTAGTAAAGGGGGACAGCTAAAGGGTTTGGTTATGTTGGCGTGAAGGCTACTACATATAAATGATCCCGCGAAGGGAACAGACATTGAGAAATGGGAACAATTTATTTTGAAAATGTCACATCATTTCTCGTCCCCCTTCTTCATCCCAAACGTTTGCTTTTTTTTTTTTATGCATATACCACCATCCCCTTTTGACTCTTATCCCGTCGCCTCGAGCGATGTAATCCACTCCAGTCATCGCAGGCCGTGGCGTTGTCGAAAGAACAACTTCCTCTCCCCCATTAAACTGTGATTTTCACCGGTGTTATAGCAGTGACACAAACTCATTTGCAATGCCTTCTGTTCGTCAGATGCAAAGGGTTGGGTTGGAAGAGGGAAGGAGGGAGTTGGGTTGGTTCCATAGATAGTCGCGTAGCAGCGTTACACCGCATCCTGGTTTCTGCGCATGCTCAGAACTCTCGGGTCATGGCGCGGCTTTTAGGATCAGCTGTTTTCTGCCATACGTACGGTAATCCGATTTAATTTATTTTTAGCACTGTGTCTTACAACCCTTGGGGTTATACGCTTATGTACTAATTACGCTAATGGTTTTAGGGATTAGGAAGGTTACATAGAGAAAGTAGACCCACATTTTCGTGGAGGGAAAGTGGGAAACAGATTTGGGAAAACAACCCCCAGTACACCCGACTGATATTCGAACCTTGGTCTCCACATCATTGGTAGTATAGTCTACTGCAAGAGTAGCGCCTTAAACCATGCGGACATCAAAGTAGGTGATTTCATGTTATATTAGTTTTATGAAATCTAAAGAGTGTGCTAATTCGCGAAGATGATCACGTGGTATTTTGAGGCATCAGGCTCTCGTATCAGATTAAATTGCTGTCAATGAATAGTTTGAGGTTCTAATCTTAGTCTAGTGAGCTTGGAGTGCTTATTTTCACATGTGGCTTATCGCTCTGGTTTTTGTTTCTCCTCTTGCATGTGCATATCATGCAAATACCCTTCTTCTAGCATAGATTTAGGCGGTTATATAATCCTTTTATTAAAACATTTGAATCAAAAATCGAATAAAAACATTTTCAGATGTTGGAATTAATCACAGAATTTGAGGTCAATCACCTATTTAATGGTCTTAGTTTTAAACTAGAAAATTACTTTTTTCTTTTTTAGCGTTTGGCATATTTAACCGTGAGAGATGCAGTGTATCTAGTTCGATCACCGTGTATGTAGACTTTTAATCACTCTGTGGGAATATAGCCCTAGCCAGGCTATAACTTGGAGGTTGTCTACGCATCATACCCACAATGAGATGACGTGATGATAGTATTATGAAGGTGTGGATCCAGTGGAAATATTAAACCTAACTAACCAGACTATGGTGACCTATAGGCACAGTTCTAGGTTCAGAAAAATATATCTATGATACCATTGGGAATCGAACTGGGACCTATAGTTGAGTAGCCAGAGGTACTGACCACTAGACAAAAAAGCCGGTGAGGATAATCTACTAATATTCATCACACTGACACCAAAGCATAAAAGAGTAGCATTTTAGAAAACATTCCAAAAATGGTTTAAAGTAAGGAGTGGATATAATTAAAGGTTAAGACTTAGATATATTGTTCTCAAACTATATATATGAAACAAATAATTAATAAAGTTACTAAGTTGGATAGATGTGGAAGTGATGTTGCAAGAAAAAAATATGATTACGATTTACTTCTAATAAAAACATATGTCAGAATATGAACATTAAACATAAAAACAATAATTCATCATCAACTTGGCTATATATAAGTTGATGATGAACTATTGTTTTTATGTTTAATGTTCGTATTCTGACATATAATTTTATTAGAAGTAAATTGTAATCTTATATTTTGTCTCTTGCAACATCACTTTTCACATCTATCCAACTTAGTAACTTTATTAATTAAATTGTTATATATATATTTTGAGAACAATATATCTAAATCTTAACCTTTAATTTAATAAAAGGTTAGTATTAGCCAATAGCCAAGTGGTTCAACTTGTGCCTGACTTCCATGCCGAGATGTCAGGACTCAAGCTTGAATCCCAATACTGCTAGCTTATAATGATTAATAAAAGCAAAGCTATTTGCAGTATCTAGTTACCTTCACTTCTAAAGGAAATGTTGGGTTTGAGTTACTAAGGCAACCATATTCATTATTTTATCACTCATCATCTTGGGTGTCTACTATGTGTCTTGCTTCAAAACAAAGTCTAAGAAACAGTTTACGACAGAAGTTGGCAGTACATTCCCAGGTGGGTATTATGGACATGTTTTTATACAGTGTAACCATAGGTCTAATCATTGTTTTATTATTGTTTATTATTTCCTGCCAAGAGTCTTAATAATTTTAAAGGAATTTTTGGGCTTAAAAATAAAATTGTCATAGTTCTACTTATAGGGGAGGGGGCGGGGGCTATAAATGTTCTTATCTAGAAAAATGTGCATGAAGTATACCAATCTTTTGGCAAAATTCCAGTGACGTGTCTTATTGATAAGGTAAGCAGAAAGTGTCTGAAACTGTACCAAGGCAACGTTTTAAACATTCAATTGTTCATTTTCTCAGTAGTTATTTGACAAATTGTTACATTTTATGATTTAAGGCGGCTGTCTCAGTCAGCGAGAAAGTATCAATCGCTGTCAGGCCACATGGCTTAAAATACAATAGTCTGTGTCGTTTTGTGGAACTACTTTTCTATTCTATCTACACTTAAGCTTCTGCTCCCTTCTGCCCTTCACCTACAGCCCCACTTTGTCATGTCAATAAGAAAGAATGGGAAGTAGACTACGAAACTTTTATCTCAAGGTAAATAGGAAGCCTCACTGCTAGCTCTAAAATATTTTATCATTTTCTGTTGAGAGCCTGTCAAAACACTATTATATTTGTTGGAAGAAGGCTAGATGAATCGCTCTCTGAATAAAGGACCTCAGTCAAAAACTAGTAGTTTCCATAATTTCCTGCAGAAAGAGCCTTAGTAAATGACTGAATCCCTTTCTGAAAAGAAATAGTGTGTTTTAATATTCTTTTCAGAAAGGGCTTCAGTCATTTACTAAGGCTCTATTTACATGTAATTATGTAAACTACTTGTTTTTGACTGAGGTCCTTTTTGCAGAGAGCGATTCAAAATCTAGAGCCGTTTTTTCAACAAGACTAGCTAATATGCTTAAAAATTGGTTGAAAATGAGCTAATGCTACATTTTCACACATTTATCTTTGTTAATATAACTGAAAATAAATGGTTGTTAGAGAAAAAGAGCCCTTTTGGAATCTTTTTACTTTATTTTGCCGTGGACCATATTTTGAAATAATGCATCGTAGAATTAAATATTGCGTTATAGCTGAAAGTCTGTATGGCGATTTCTCGTGCACCAAGGTGGCCGCCTTAGCTTTCGGTATTTGTCTTGTTCTGTTGCCAATGAAAATGTACGTATTCAGTTTTAGAAATAATATTATTATTATTATTAGCATCACGTCTTACTACCCGTTCGGCTTGTACGCACTTACGCTAATGTGTAATCTAATGGTAGGGTGATTGTGAGATTAAATGGAGGACCTACAGGTTAACGTGAAATCCGAACCACGGGGGAGGCCTGGCATTCCTCACATTCACAAATTGTAATTAATACACGTCTTGTCAGAGGTGAAGGAAGGGTTTGTCAATCAGATAAATCTGTGCTGGGATCGAGGATTGAATCCCGGTCCCCAGCACAGAAGTCCGACACCTTATCCCTAGACCACCAGGTCACCTTTAGAAACACTAAAACTAAACTAGACTCAGTAGAACACTCTTTGGTCAACTATCAACGAACGTCCATGTGAGGTATGGGGAGCAGAATCTGTGATCGGTCAAATGGGAACCAAAGGAATGGAAACAAATCAAAAGTATTAAGTTCTAAAAAGCTTTGTACATCCTGTCAACTCTCCACAACACGCCACTGCAAAAATCCATTCTAAAATGAGTATCTATATTAAAAAATAGTTTTCAAAGTATTAGTTAAGTACTGATATATTTTAACATATTCAAGCCTGTGTTTTTATAAGCAACTGTTTAACTTATTCGTGCCCCAAAAACTGTTCACCTTAAAGAATTTCCCTTCCTCTTCCAATATATTCCATAATATTCGTATGTTTAGTTATAAATCATGTCAGTGGCGCAGTTGGTGCCCCCCTCCCCACCCTACCACCCACCCCCAACCCCGGGACGTTTCTACAGAGAATTCATGAGAGAAAACCCTTTCTGTAGGGGAACGTAGGGCATTTTAGGTCACGTTCCTGTACAGACCTTTCAAACAGCTGTGGCAAAAAGAATGAGCTCTTGCTTTTTCCTCAGTACTCTCTAGAGTGTCGTAGCGATTCATTATTGATCGACGACAAATTGGAACTTTGCAAATTTTTTCGCACAAGAAAGAAAGAGTAAAGTAAAAAGATGATATAAAAAGAGAGAGAGAAGAGAAGTAGCGGAAGGGAAACCGCCATTTTGAGCCACGTGACTTAGTTATATAATATCTTGTGGGACGTCCCGGAACATTCCCATTCAAGTTTTATCGCAGCGTTCTTAGAAAGATAGAGTTTACCATTAGGTTCTGGCGATAGCAGACGAAAGAGCTCCCGGTGGCGAACTATAATATACTTTGGCGAATCGCAGCGCACAGAACATTTAAATGGTGTAAGGGCTTATATATTTTTTCTATTTCGATGTTACTTCATCGTTTTTTTTCTTTTTCTTCTTCTTTGGATCGTTGGCAATTTTTTCGTCTTCACTAAATCTGAAGTGTAATGTTCAGCAATGAGTTGGTTTGATTTGTTGTTAGAGATATCGTGTTCATTTCCAGAGTAGGACACTTTATCCTCTTAAGAAAAGGGAAGAAGAAGTTTACTAGTAGATATGTTTCAGATCAACGAATGTATCTTCATAGTTACCAAATCTGTGAGTACAAGTTCATGTAGCGTTTGCGTATTCTATTTATTTATACTTAATAAACGTTATATTTGACAAAGCGTAAATTTTGGATGCATAAAATTCAATGAATTAAATCTCAAGAAAATGTCTTTGATGATGATCAATGTGTTCCCATGATTTTGTTTTTAGTGTTAATTCCTTAAACACTAGAGTTATTTAAATATATTTGAAAAATGACACATGAACAACGGGAATTTAGCCCACGACTTTTGTTTAGCTCACTAATGTTCATACACAAAGCACTGGTGGTTTAAGCCAAAGCTTTCGGATTTAATTTACATATTAAGGTGTCATTTTTAACCTTTATTACACCCTATCTCTTTCAGGTCCATTCTAATAATACACTCCCATCTGCGTCTAAGTCTTCCCAATGGTCTCTTCCCAATGAGTTTGCCAGTCAACACCCTGATCACGCTTCTAGATTCTCCCATTTGCGCTGGATTTTCTGTCCACGTAATCCACGAGACTTGATTATCCTAACAATGTGGTGTGATGAGTACAGTGAATGTAACTCAACATTATGTAACCTAATCCACTCCCCAGTAGCCTTATCCCTTTTTGGACCAAATTTTTCATCTATAATTAAATAAATACTTGTGACCGGCAATAATCTATACCTATGATCATTTTAATGTATTAATTGTGTGCAAAGTTTTTAATTAAACGCTTAACACCAAGGTAGAATATAGCCCAAACGGGTAGTAAGACGTGGTGCTTAAAAAGAAGGTTATTAACGACTAATTCCAGTGAGGGATTTTTTTAAATACCACTTCTCACTCCCAATTTGGGTTATACGCTTGTGTACTAGTTACACAATGGGCTAGGGATGAAGAAGTTTTAATTTAGAATAAGTTTACCCGCATTTGCATGGAGAGAAAGCGTGGGAAACAATTTAGGGAAAATCACCCTTTTAACCAACCGACCGGTCTTGAACCTCGCTCTAGCCGTTAACGGCAGTCTAGTCTCTTGCGAGAGTAGCGACTTAGACCATGCGGTCACCGAAGCGGGTCTATTGAGGTATTCATTTGGAAGATAGCTCAGAGGAAATGCACTCGCATCTGTATAGATAGAAGATGGGAAAACCATTGTGATAAGACGGTAGTGGAAAATGTGTGGCTTGGATAAAAAAAGCTGTCACAGGCCACAGGATGACAACAGTAATGGATGTAAAGTAATCTCAACAGTTTTGTATATTTGGATGGATATTGCTGCATTTGTCAAGGACTTTACAACTTGTCCAAAATGTTTCTGTTCAAATACCACTACGTTCAGTAAGATATCATAAAATAAAGAAATGTTTCATTTAGTATGCGTAGAAAATTGAACAATTTGTATCTACAAAAGCAATATTTTAATTAATTTAGCCAGTAATTTTTTTTTTTAATTATGGACTTTTAACTCACGTTCCTCTTAAGCTACCTTTTGCGTTAAAATGACATGGTGTTTTAATAGTTTTAAACGTCTTTGCTACCAGCATTTGATTGGATAGAGTGACCAGTGATTCCCAACCTTTTTTTTGTTTGGAGATAGCCCTTAAAATATTTAGTAAAATCTCAGGGAACTCCTACCTCGCTGACATTTATTTGATCCGACAGAGATAAAATACAAAATAGACGTGTAAAGCAATAAACAATAATTAGTTCATACTTTTGAATATTTTTCATTTTTATTTATTTGAGGTATTTATCATACACTTTCTGAACCGATTGATTATTTATCAGCGCACGACTTATAAACTAACTTAAATTTAGAAGAGACACAACATCCAGCCCACGGCCATTAATTCATCACTTTGAAAGGAGAAACCCACTTTCCATCGATGATATATTTTTCGGCCATGCCGGGAATCGAACTTGGGACTCTCAATTCAGTAGAAAGACACGCTATCGACTGAGCTAAGGTGTCGGACATGGGTCTGAATAAAATATTTCAATTTTTTATATTTACTTTTACTGTCCTTTGTTATTTGAACTTGGCTTGGATATTTTTTACTAACCTCACTTTTAACATTATTACAGGCACTCCTCTCTTTATATTCTTCGGATACACGAGTTATCTTAAAATATTTCCACGTTGTACAAAAATTATGGACAGACCAATAAAAAACAAGCAAGATTTTGCAAATTCTCATAAAATCCAGGACATGGGCTCGCGGAGCCCTGGTTTAGGAATCACTGGGCTAGACTTTTCATGTTAATAAACTTTAGATTGAAAAATGACACCTGTACACGGGAATCGAATCCGGGACCTTTGGCTTAGTAAGCCAATACTCTAATGACTAAGCTATCCAGAAGTCATCCCGTGCCCAGGGTAATTCTTAACTAATATTTTAAGGCAGAGTCTGTGATGGACGAACATAAATCGTCGGCTACAACTTATGATCGATTAAGATCGCGCGCTATCAGATAACGGAGTTATCTTTAATGAGCAAGGCTTTATAGGCTATATCCACCAGGGACATAGCAGTGTCTTTGGCTCTCCTCACCAGAGACATAGTATTTGTTTGGCTCTATTCACCTGATACATAACCTTTTCTTAGGCTATAACCACCAGAGAAATAGCAGTGTCATAGGCTCTACTCACCAGAAACATAGCAGTGTCTTAGTCTATAACCACAAGATACATAGCAGTGTCTTAGGCTATAACCACAGAGAATAGCAGTGTCATAGCTCTTCTCACCAGAAACATAGCATGTCTTAGTCTATAACCACAAGATACATAGCAGTGTCTTAGGCTATAACCACCAGAGACATAGCAGTGTCTAAGCCTACAACCACCAGAGATATAGCAGTGTTTAGGCTATAACACCAGAGACATAGCATGTCTAAGCCTACAACCACCAGAGATATAGCAGTGTGTTAGGCTATAATAACCAGAAACATTGCAGTGTCCTAATCGCTACTCACCAGATACATATCAGTGTCTTAGTCTATAGATGCGAATATAGTCGTATTTAAATATGATAGATTGGCTATATAATCCATCATAATCCCGTTAGGTTTAAAATAGTGACACACTAAAAAATAAATAAATAAGCTTTAGGTTTAAAGTGGGCTTCACAAAATGAATAGTCCTTATCTTCTAATCTCTTCGTTCGTGTGAACCAAGCTTAACAGCGATCCAGAAACTTACACTATCGAATTTGACAGGTGGTTAAAGTCAGTAGGAGGATGGGTGGGATTCATTTGTAAGAGTTGGTATCCCTGGGTGTGCGATTAGTTCCTCCAGGGTCCAACCAACGTTTTCATTACTGCACTGAGATTTTCGTTTGCTTTTCTCGGCCTAATCCCCTCCGGGACATGAACAACTTCAGATGAAAGGATATTCTGTTTTCACCCCATCCCTCCCCACTAGCTTTTTTTAAAATACAAAAATAGAGCAAACATATAAATGGTAATGTACATTCTCGTATTTGTACTCGTACATCTCGCAAAAAAAAAAAAAAAAAAGAGAGATTATTATCAGTCTGAGTTTTTCCTGTGAATAACTTCACACTCGTGGAAAAAACTAAAGTTCCGAGAAAATGCAAGCCTATGAACATTAAAGTATTTATCATTTTTCTTTTTTTTATCCTTTGTTTAACTATGTTCTGCTAGTGTTGTTTATATATTTATTATATCGTTATATATATATATTAAAAAGTAGATATTTATGAAAAATAATGTGTGAAAAGTATGTATAAACATTTGCATTAATTTTGTTGTCATTTTTCATATATATAATGGGTGTAAAAGAAAAAATATACATGTAAAAAATATAAACGTAGGTGTGGGAAAAAAATGGACCAAACATAAATAACACTAAATATATATATAATTTACATCTTAACATGGAAATTTAATCCAGGAACTTTGACCTAACGCGTCAATAATCTATCACTAAGATATACAGGTTCTTCCTGAGCCGAGGCCACAGACAAATAATGTACCCAGACACTCAGCCTCGAGGTTAAAATGGTTGCACTGTCGTATAATGCGCACCCTAAGGTGTACTAAGTGAATAAGACGAGCCACCATGTAATTGATACTAATTAATATAATTATTAAGGTTTATTTAATAATATGTAAACGTAATGCAAGAAGGTGTGACTAAGCTATCATTGGGTATAGGTAGTAACAAAGTTAAGTTAATATAGTCTATAGATATTTTTGGGGCTACGTGACTTGAAACATAGCCCCTATTCAAATTGCGCAGGTAAGTCAATTAAGAGTCAACATTGGAAACTACCAGGTCCACATGTTGTTCCAAAAATCCACGGTTACACCACGTGTACTAAGTAGAATGTAAATTCTAGAAATAAACAGGAGGGCTATATAAACCCTGTAAATTGAGCTCTCGCTCTCTCAGAATGACTTGCTCTCGGAATCACTCTCAGACAGAAATCTCAGAGAAGCTCACTCAATCAAGCAGACAGACACTGTCTGAACGTTACTAGTTCATTCTGGATTACTTTTTGAAACAACTTTTACTTTAGAAGCAATAAATAGTTAATCTATCATATTACTTCGTACGAGTTTATCTTCTAACTAGCGTATAGCCCGAACGGGTAGTAAGACGCGGTGCTAATAATAATAATATCTTCTGGCTCTAAGATTCGAGGTTCCTATCAAGGATTTGGAGTTGTCCTGGAACTGATCACTCTGGGATACGACAGCGCTCCTTTTAGCAGCTTGAGTCCTTCAACACTAGGATCGCTGCGGTTAGTCCTATCATCACCCAGCAGTGACACTAGCGAAGCCCAGTGTTGAAGGACTCAAGCTGGCAAAATGAGCACAGCAAAACCCCCGTAAGGTTGAGAGTCTGTCTCTTACTTGTCTGTGG
The DNA here is from genome assembly GCA_033556935.1 of Timema podura. Lineage (NCBI taxonomy): Eukaryota > Metazoa > Arthropoda > Insecta > Phasmatodea > Timematidae > Timema > Timema podura. The sequence continues at coordinate 60,655,622 of JAVRXN010000011.1, forward strand.
CCTGGGCCAAGTGTGTAGTGAGAGTTTAACAACACCAGGGTGATTTTTTTTAAATGAGACTTAAGAGCATCTGAGGTACTTTTGTGCTGTAAGTTTGCCCACTAAACGGACCAGAATATTATTATAGTGTTGGAACGGATGGGTTCATCGTTAAAATAACATGTTTACCCACTTCAATGGCCGAATGGTCTAAGGTGTCAATCTCGTGCTAGGTTGCCTACTGATGTTAGGGAGATTGGGTTGATCCCTTTCGGTCCACTGAGGGTGGATTTCATGCTAGGTTGGCCTATGATGTTTGGGATTGGGTTTGAATCCGTTTCGGGTCCACTGAGGGTGGATTTTTCTACACTATGTCCCACTCTCCTTCCACACAAATGCGATAGATTACCTCTAAAATAATTCCTCCCTCATTCCCACCCCATTAGATTATTATCATATATGCGTACAACCTGATGAGGTAGTGAGACGCATTGAAATAAATAAATAAATAAATATATATATATATTGATTTAATATATCCAACCTAGTGTTTCCCATATTGCGATGTGTGTCCCGAGTTCGATTCTTAGCGCACCATAGGTATTTTTCCTGAAAGGGAATTGTTCCTATGGTTATTATGATCTGGTCAGATAGGCTTAAGTTAGGTTAAGACTTATACATCATCTTATCATCTTATCATCTTATACATCACATACATCATCATTATCATAACATCATCTCATCGGGACGAAGTAAACCACACATACATGGTTAATGTCCTAACCTCAAAAGACGGATACATATCCGCCACTGTTAGTAGAACACCAGGAATGTCTAAAGCCCTTGTGTCAACAACATACACTACAAAATAAGCCCCTGAAACCTTGAAAAATGTCTTACAATCTCAATTCATTATTCATCAATAGCTAGGGCACCAATTATTTTAGGACTGCAACATCTGGCCAAGGGCTACACATGAGTAATTAATTTTGATCGCAGGTGTAAAACAAATACAAAGAGAAAATATTACTCTACACATATCACTATGGACCTTTGGAATGACTTTAAACACAACTGAAACAATACAACATTCCGAAAATACATTTCTCAACAACAGAACTGTCGGAAATAGAATTTTTTTTTTACTTTTTCAAACAAACGTTTTCCGCGTGACAAACTTTTAAAATCTTACATCATATGTCTTAACCAGTTAGTGCTAGGAACGTTGATGAACGCTTGAAACCCCTTCCTGTGTCATTGAGCAAGTTCCTCTCAAAGAACTAGAAATAACAAAAACAAAACATAACCTTTCGTCAAACAATAATTTATCACGTTGATGTCAAGGAACTCGAAAATACACCCCTTTCCCCCCCCTCCCCCTCTATTCCTTTCCTTCAACGTACATTTTGGCTCCCTCTGAAAATTTCCCAGTGCTTAGTGCTCCCAAAGTAAACAAGATAGATGACAGCTGCTTCTGTTCTGACATCTTGTTTCTAAAATATATGATCACTTTAACTGTGAACTTGCAAAGACTGCTTTGAGCAATCAAGGATTGCTGTCGCTCACTCTTTAGACTAACCAGACTGGTCGGGAACATAGCAAATATTCCTATAGTAGACTCTCGATTATCCGTGCACAGTTAATTAGTTTTTGAGACTTATCCGTGGGTGCAGATGTTTCCAGCTATTTTAAATAGGAACAAATGCAATCGGGAAAGGCTATCCAAAGTTTGAAAACTTACACTTAAGTTTGATTTATTCTAAATGGGTATAAACTAAAAACATTATCAAATGAGTTATACTATATCAAAGCAATATCAGGGATTCCAGCTTTCTCCCCACACAACACACACACACACACAACAACGCCTACAGCGCTCTGTGGTTGAATGTGTCACTAACGCTGGGTTTGATGTATACCTTATATATATATTAATATTTACATATATATGTGTTAATACTGCAATATTATTATAATAAAAAACTCCATGGCGTAAGCCCGCGATCGATCTATATTGACCAAGCGGCCGCCGCTGTTATCGATGATAGTACAACATTTGTGGACAAAGGGTGTCATGTGGTCAGCACAATCAACCCTTCAGTAATTTTCCTCAGTTTTATAAACCAGAATTGCTACGTCTTTATTCAAGTAGCTCCTCATTTTGTCCTCATGAGGTTTAGTTTGTCCTCGTTCCATACACACTGCTTCACAGAAAAATTCTGGATGCGCCGGGGATTGAACCCGGGACCTCTGGAGCTGTAGCCAGGAAATCTGATCATTAGACCGCAGATTATAATAAAAACCTCTACGAATTCATTCCCTTAATTTGAGATACGAATATCTAGATTCTTTCTTGGTATATTCTCTAAGCTGAAAGGCAGCGCTGGATAACCAGCCAGGTATTACTCAGAAAGAATTTAACTAAATTGTTTTCCCTCAGACCTCCGAGTGATTGCGGGTACAGTCTCTTTATAACTCTACCCTCATCATCCTACCTCACTACACGTATATTCCGGATGAATAGTAAGACGTGGTGCAAAATAAACAAATTCTCTTCACACAGTCTAACAGTCGAATATAACTATATAAATAATAATATTATGAACCGCTTCGGCCTGAGGCAGTGGCATTCTACCTGGGGTACGTGAAGACATTTTAGGGGGTACGTAAAATATAATATATAATTATATATATATTATTTCATGATAAACACTGGCCAGATTTAGGGTTAAACACAAACGCCTGGACGAAAAGGACGTGTGATCTGGGAGCACCAGTTTTATTTTATATGTATTATTGTTATTATTATCATTTATTATTATTATTATTATTATTATTATTATTATTATTATTATTATTATTATTATTATTATTATTATTATTATTATTATTAGCACCGGGTCTTACTACCCGTTCGGGTTATACGCACTTACACTAATGTGAAATGGTAGGGTGATTGTGAGATGAAATGGAGTACCTACAGGTTAACGTGGGATCCGAACCACGGTAAAGGCCCGGCATTCCACACATTCACAAGTTGTGATTAATACACGTCTTGTCAGAGTTGAAGGAAGGGTTTGACAATCAGATAAAGCTGTGCCGGGACCGAGGATTGAACTCCAGACCCCCCAGTACAGAAGTCTGACACCTTACTCCTAGAGCACCAGGTCACCCTATTTTATATATAGATAATAGAATATGTACAGGCCTAACGAACATCATATCATTTGAAAGGGCTAGTGAATTTAAATATGTAGGGATAATTTTAACTAGCTCTAACGATATTAGAGTTAAATTAGGAAACGAAAACAGTCGGCATGCTATCACTCTGTCAGTAACATCTCGCCTGCGTCAAGGGAACGTAAAACTCAGAATATACTAAACAATAATATTACCGGTTGTTTTCTATGGGTGTGAAACGTGGTCTCTTACCTTACACGACGGAAACAAATTTGGGTGTTAGAAAACAAGGTGCTTAGGAAGATATTTGGTCCAAAAAAGGTATGAAGATAGTGGGTAGTGGAGGAGGTTATATAATAATACGTTACTCATCACAAGACATTGCTATTATTTTATTTTATTTTATTTAGCACCGCGTCTTACTACCCGTTCGGGTTATACGCTTAAGTATTAATTACTCTAATGGATTAGGAATTGGGAGGGTTGAATTTAGAGGAAGTGAACCCGCATTTGCGTGGAGGGAGAGTGGAAAACCATTTAGGAAAAACCACCCCCAGTTCACCCGACCGAGATTCGAACCTCGATATCCCCGTCCTCGGCGGTCGAGCTCAACACGACTAGCACGTTAGCCAACTACGCCACTGAGGCGGGTAAGACATTGCTAGGATAATCAAATCTTGTAGACTACGATGGGCAGGACATGCAGTACGAATGTAAGAATATAGAACAGTGTTCAGGGTATTGAATGGCAAACCCAATGGGAAGGGACCATTGCGAAGACCTAGATGGAGATGGGAGGATACTATTATAATGACCTGAAAGAGATAGGGTGTGATGAGGCGAAATGGATAGAACTAGTTCTTTTACAAGTGCGGCAATGAACTTTCGAGTTCCTTATGCCAGAGAGTAAGAAGTATAGTCGTAGATTGAATTAGTCACCAACAACTTTGAAGATTTTAAAGTTGCAGGGAAATGATATCTGGGAGTACTCTAACAAAAAGGGTTGAATGCCACTGGTTTAAGGCGCACTTTTACAATAGACTTGGACACCGACGATGGGGAGACTGAGGTTGAAACCTGGTCAGGTGTACTAGGTGTGGTTTTTCCCTAAATGGTTTTCGGCACAAATTAATTTACACTTCCTCTAAATTAAACCTTCCTTATCCTTTTAGACTCATTAATTAGGGATATAGGCCTACATATGTGTATATGACTGAGCGGGTAGTAAGATGGGCTTCAAAAATAAATAAAAAATGTATGCATTAAATTTTACATTAAAATTATTCTGTTGTCAGGGCTATATTAAATGGTGCTATGGTTATGATTAATAATAAATAAATAACCTTGCTTTAGTGGCCGAATGGTTTAATTAAGGTGTCACTCTTGTGCTAGGCTGGCCTGCTGAAGACAGGAGACCGGCTTTTGAATCCCGGTCGGGTCTACTGAGGACTTTTTTTTTCTAAATGGTTTCCCACTCTCCTTCCACGCAAATGGAGGTAGATTACCTCTAAAATCTTCCTTCCTTATCCCTAACTCATAAGAGTAATTAACATACATGCGTATAACCTTATCGGGTAGTAAGACACAGTGATTTAAAAAAAAAATATATTAAATATCCGTGGAAGCTATTATTGGGCCAAGTTCATAGGTACGGATAGACGCTCTGTGGATGCTATTTCAGTTATCCACTCATGGCTCCCCTGATAGCTATTTTCAACTTTTCAAACCTTTGAATTTTAATCCAGTAAAATGAGAGCTCTATTCTCCATCATCGTCCAAAGCGCCACAAACTGCGAACCTCCCGATAAAAAAGAAGGAAAGCTAATCTGGCCCTCGAAATCGGTCGTCGTTTCTTAATTGCTCCGTGTATTTCTCGTCGGACATCCCTCGGGAACTCCCCTTCCGGATTGATCCACAAGAGCTTCCAGGAATTAGCTTGTTACACTACCGACAGTTTCAACAGAAATGGGATGCCGACGCTTCCCTGACTGGCACTTGCAGGAACAATTGGGTCTGAGTTGGAGGGAATAAAGTGAAAATAAGAAAACAAAAGCTTTCTTTTAGTCAAGAAGGTTAACGTAGGGTGGAAGAGCAAGAGAATGTGAGTTAAGGTGGGATTGTAGGAATTTATGTTAAGGGGGCCTCCCCAATAAGCGAGAAACGTTCAATTCAACACATTATTTAATAATGCAATGCGTTATTTCAAAATATTGTTCACGCCAAAATAAAACGAAAGATTCCAACAGGGTTTTTTTCCTTAACAACCATATATTATGAATTTTATTTGTAGAAAAAATTTGTTTTGTGAAAATGTAATACTAGCTTTTCTTTCAATGACATTTTAAACATATTTGCGGAGTTATGAGACTAGGCTTGATGAAAAAGGGCTCTAGATTTAGCCTTCCTCTAAAAAATAAAGTATTTTTTTTGATAAGCTCATAACAGAAAATTTTAAGACATTTGAAAACTAACAGAGAGCTTAACTTGACATAAGAAGTTTCTTAGTTTTATCTTCCTTTTTCATACTGGCATTACAAAAAGTGGGAGTAGTGAAGGTGAAAGATAGTATAAGCTTAGACATAAAAAAAGAAGTAAATCCAGAAAAGACCCAGACCATTTTATTCCACCATGTGGCCTGACGGCGATTGATACTTTCTCGTTGACCGAGGAGGCCACCTTAAGGTCATTTAAAAAGAGAATTACAATACTAAGATTTTTTTGCGTCAATAACATCTTGACAAGGAATTTAACATAAAGGTGCTATCTTGGAAAAGATAGTGAGTGGCAATGTCTCAGCCCATTCCAACAACAACGACCAGATAAGAAAGCAAGCGTGTCATTATTTGGTATTAACTGACCCTGTGCCTCGACCTGGCATATTATGTTCTGCTAGTTGGTGTTGTTTTTACATTGGTAGAGTCAAAACAAGAAATGTCATGAAATATATATTTTTTAATTATAAATTCGGACACATTAATAAAATTGTAAATTGGACTAGGTGACAATTTCATGGCAACAGTGACTTGGTCTCTTGAACGTAAGTGACTTTGGGTCTCTCAAATAAATATATAGTCATTTTAGAACGACGTTCATAGTGTGATATATCAGTTATGAGCTCAAAGCAATGATTAGAAACTTATTATATTTAATCTTACACAAACAAATAAAGGTAAATTTGAACGAGTTTTCAACAGAAAACTCTAAGATAATTGAGGATTGTTTTAGTGGTTTTTGAAGCTTAGGAACTACCATTCCCATCATAAGACATACCACAGTATGAGTATATTTCCCTTAAGCAAGCACTGCCCTTTAAAATGAGTGTCAAAACAAAACAGATCGGATTTGTTGGTATCGATCAATAAAAGATTGTGCGATAAGAATCATCGAATAAAGATTCTCTCCCACATTTGAAAACGAAGCATCGGATAACCTTGGCGTTCTCAACTTATTTTGCACAAGGACTCACTGGAAGAATGTCTCCGAAAATGTCCGGACATCCTGTATACCTGCTTTTTACTGTAGAAAAATAAAATTAACTTCCCATAGTTTTTTTTTTCTTGCCTAAGGCAGGGTTATATTTTTATCTGTTACTTGTCCAAAATCCTCTACCCGTTTGGTTGATTAGATTCCCAATTAGTCCCAACTTCGTACTTTATTCTTCTTTTTAACTATCGGAGAAAAGTAGAAGTCGTTTTCTTTTCTTCTGCGTTTATTTTCTTCTGTATCTTTTAGCCCTTCGCTTTTCCTCTAATCAAAGAAATTTGGTAAGTTGGTACACCTGATCCCACACCAAGCGGGGATTTTATTGGAAACATTCGGCGAGATTCTGCTTGGCTGGTAAGTCGGAATAGATACACCGCAAAGTGAAGAAAAGTACTTGTTAAAAGGTTAAAAAAAGAAATTGGTCAGAATTACTTCTGAGTACCTGATATATATCCGTATAAGTATATACATATATAAGCTAAAATTACTTCTTCTCATTAATGAAGTGGTATTTAAATGAATACGACAAAACATAGTTTTAATGTATTTCAAGTTTGAAATGTAACACTCAAGTCGATATAATAATAAACGTTTCCAGAAAAACTACATCACAACTCATCTTATCAGCCATCAAAACATTCGTATTTAACTACACTAATGGGTTAAGAAAGAGGAAGGCAGTATTTGAGATAAGTGCACTTCACATTTGAAAGGAGGTAACTAAAATTTAGGAAAAATCATTCCAAATACACCCAACCAGAGTTTGATCCCTGATCTCTTCGTCGACGGCAAAAACCATACCAGATGAGCCGTCATCTCCTCGCGTGCCTTTCAGCAGAAGTGGTGTTTCTATGAAAAACCGGTCTATCTTTTTTTAATAATTCTGGTAAAATACTATTAGCGATACCTACATTTAGATCTAATAATAGCTGTATAGAGTATTTAAAACGTAAATAGATCTATTTCGATTATTCCCGAAGATTTACCCAAACATTATAACTATTTTAGTTTGTGATAAAAGAGGGTTGATTTGGTTATTTATTTAATTATTATTGTACTGTACGAATACTACATAAACCATTTTAATTTTCCTTTTTAATAATAATAATTATTATAATAATGCATTTATTTATAGGTTTATTATTTCAAACTTTACAAATTTACGATATCGAAGCTGCAATACATTTTAGTATAACATTATGTAGCTTATTGTCTTTGTGACTTATAGGTACCGATAATATCTATCAATAACCACAGATGAAGATCACATGCATTCATTGACGTATGAATAAGTGAAAATAGATCTTGTTTCTTTTATACTAGTCAGATACGCTTCTCTAATAAAAATTAAATGTAGATGGTTTTCGTAACACTCAAAACGTGCTTACAAAATTAAAAAAGGCTGTACTCAACATTGAGATTCCAATACCCACATTGTTTTATTTAAAATCTACAAATTTTCAAAACCTTATCCAAACGTTCAAATGTTTAATAGTCTTTCCATTGAATTTCTCCAGTAGCAAATCGTAAACTTTATTTATTTTATTATTCTGTGTCTTAGATAGAAGAATCCCCTGGTGTGCCTGAAATATCCAACAGGAGTTACACGAGTTATATGGAAGTAAAACGAATGGGGGTGGTTCACAAGGGGGTCGAAGATGGGGAGTTGAGTTTGGGGATAAAGAAATAAAACTCGTAAACTTGTTCTAATCGCCATCTGATCCTTTCTTTCAAAACGCGATTAGTCAAAGACTTCGCCAACTTTTCTCCGAAATGCATTTTTTTTCTTCACCCCAACAACCCCCTCCACAAGCCTTCTCTTCCACCTCCTGTTTTCTTCTTTACTTCTTCTCGAGAGAAGCTTTGGACCAGTCCCATTGGGTTGTCATGTATCAGCGTCCAATTTTTTATACATTAGTCAACTTCTTATGTAGGAGAAGAAAACTTTCCGTCCGTGGGGTTCGTGGGTGTGATAACTGTAGCACCCGTGATGATAAGAAAGAAGTTCTAAATCGGGCACTTAGAACTACGCTTTTGCTATGGCTTTCTATTTTATTTTTATCTTTTTGCTTCTTTTCTTTTTTCCTTTAAATATATTTTTCTGTTCCGTCCTCTATATCACCTACTGTAAAATGGCGAAACTTAGTGATGACACAAGTAAGCCAGACACAAACCCGCCCCTAAAAGTTGAAAACGGTGATATTATTTGAACAAAAGTCGTACAAGAAGTAAAAATATTCTCAAGGAAAATATATTACATACATAGTATATATATAATTACATACACAATATATATAATATATTATATATATTAATATATATAATATATTAATAATATATTATATATATTAATATTTATATTAATATATATAATATATTACATACATAATTAATTTTTATATCAGAACATAACTAATGTGTGTGTACATAAATATGTACACATACATTAGTTATGTTCTGGTATATAAATATTCTCAAGGAGTATATATATACTCAAATAAAATATAGTACTATCTCTTTCTCTCTCTCTCTCTCTCTCTCTCTCTCTATATATATATATATATATACACTCAAATATATGTTTACATAATATATACAGTAAAAATAAATATAGGTATATATATATACTCTCAAATAAATAAATATATATATATATATAATTATTTTTTACATTAACTAATCTAGAAGACGGAACAAGAAAATAATTTATGATATATAAAATATATATAATGGTACGTGATTATGTTAGATTAAAATAATTAATATTTATTATCATGAACTTCTTTACTCGTTAAACGGGTAGTAAGACGCGGTGCTAAATAAATAAATACTCGTTAAACTTAATTTTTTTCAAGTAGACTAAATAGATTTGTGTAGGTACCTGATATACCATCAAATATTGCTCTACTACTTCTTCAACACCAAATCTCTAATGATTTCTTATTCACCTAACATTTCAATTATTTAACTACGTATTTATATTCTACTAAGTAGAATGAGGATTTAAGACAGTGCATTCTATTATCAAACTGATGTACTATATCGATGTGGGGTAAAACGGTATGTAGCGCTATCTGTGAGACAATGTAAACACTGTTTATAAATTAGAAAACTTTGTCTTTCCATTCTTCCAAAACTTTACTTAGAAAAAATAAATCCCAGCCACACTAATTATATTTATCGATTGTTGTTTTATTGTTTCCATACCCCTATTAAATTATTTTTTATTTTCGTATGATGTGCAAAACAAAACTGTTTAAAGTATATGCGTATAACCCGAACGGTTTAGTAAGACGCGGTGCTAATAATAATAATAATTTAAAGTATAGAAAGAGCACTTATAAGCAATTGGTGTATGGGTTTTAAAAATGAGTACGGATAGTAACGTAATCTCAAAACTTTAATAATAATTGTGATATTGTAGACTGTACAAGTACAACATAGAGAATTTTCGGTATTTCATGCCAAGAAACATTTATTTGATCTCACAATAATGTAATGAATGATGTGTATTTTATGAATAGAGAATACCCAGAAGTAAACAAACAAATAGTACGTTCATGGATCACAGATGGCTCTGTTAAATTCAACACTGTCTTATATGTCTGGTACTTATTATTTTATTTATCTTCAATTTCTCATTCACGTCTTGGTTGAACATCTTCTGATGTGAAATATTAGGCGACTAGAAATTAACAAGAGGTATTATTAAAAAAAAGTGACCACTTCCAAATAGTAACGTCCTTATCTCACAGATGGCTCTGTCAGTAGTTATATTTTATTCAGTTTGATTTCTCAAAAATGGTGAAAATTTGTTCTGAAGCGCTAGGAGACTAAAATAAAAATAGGTATCAAAGCTACACCTACTTATAGTACGTTCATAGTATTACAAATGTCCCTGTCAGCATCTCTTTAGTTTGCCCCAAAAATGGATAACAAAATATTATGTTTGTGAAATATATTACGAGATAAGAGGATCATATTACACGTGTATTTACATAATCTAAATTGTACAATAGCCATGTTTTGACAAAATTTTAATCCTGAATACTCCATTAACGTTATAGTTGATAAAAAATCCATATAACTAAAATATAAAAGAGCTTAATAATATATTTTGTATTATTTATTTCAGTTTTTATTTCAAAATTGGCATTTCAAATACGTCTTTATACAGATTTTAAGTAACTCTTATTGTATTATATAATCAGTGTATGGCATTTTTTTAACTTGACAAATTAATTTTATTATTTCCCCCGTCGAAGTATATTGAAACAAGTTTATTATTTACCTCATATTTCATAGATATTAAATAAATTAAAATTGTTTTAATTTAAATGAAAGTATGTATGATATGGGGTAGAATTAAACTTCTAATCTTCGTCTCGAAAGTGTACTACTATATTAATAATTACACCATGAATAACATTGTATCGACCGCCGAGGACGGGAGATCGAGGTTCGAATCTCGGTCGGGTGAACTGGGGGTGGTTTTCCTAAATGGTTTTCCACTCTCCTCCACGCAAATGCGGGTTCACTTCCTCTAAATTCGACCCTCCCAATTCCTAATCCATTAGAGTAATTAGTATTTAAGCGTATAACCCGAACGGGTAGTAAGACGCGGTGCTAAAAAAAAACAAAAAAAAACATTGTAATGAGTAAAATATTGTATGTATTTATATAAATGCCGAGAACAACAGCGTTTGAGCTGTTAATTTGTCACTATTGTGTGCCCAGTGTCACCAACTCTATATTCTCTAGCGATAGTACACGAACCTAAAATTGATTATATTTTGACCGGTAGGATACTACATTATATTAATAAATCTACCAATTTTCATTAAAAAAATATATTAATGTAGAATTTGTTACTTTATAGCACGGCCACAGGATAATATTTTTGAAAATATCCTAAAATTGAATCGTACAGGTGGTGAAATTATATCAAAAGTATTATCCAGATCGTATATTTGAAAACACTACGAGTGCCAGACACACTATGTCTAGAATCATGCATTGCTTTAGCTGCATTTGTTTGAACTCCTTAAATTAGTACATAAAGTATTTACATTCTATTAGTCAACAAAAAATTAATAATGATTAGCTACTAGTCAATTATTTTTTTCACCAACAAAACATCTAGTATTTAATTAAAATATTAAAAACAGGATCAATTCAGATGAATCAATTGTTGACTGAAAAACATATTCTACATATTGCTACATTTTTTGGAAGGGGCCTATCTGACAACTGAAATAATTATTAGATTTATTTTCATTAATTCATACATAAAGCCACTTAATATGTAAATTACACTGTTGATAGACAGGGCCGCCCAGGGAGCTCAGGGGCCTGGGGTAACGTCATTTTGGGGGGGTCCCCTTTCACAAAAATAATAAACATTAACTTGCTTACCTTCCTCTTATCAATGTCACACTTACAGTGGACTAGACTGCTGATTATGAATTCGGGATTTGAATCTCACTCGGGTGTACAGATGGTGGTTTTCATAAATAGTTTTCCACTCTTTCTCCATGTAAATGTGGGTGCACTTCCTTTTAAATTAACCTTCCTATCCCTAACATATTAGCATAGTTAGTAGTTAGTACATACTCTATACATATAATTCGAATGGGTACCAGTGAAACACAGCGACAAATTTTTTAAATGTAATCGATGTCTATTTATCATATCTGAGAACAAAAGCTAACTGGTCGATATTTGATACATCAGGTGTGACATCAACGATAATGGTATAATATTTCTTATAAATACAATTGGAGGATTGGAAAAAACAATACATTTTTAATAATCAATATTGTAACAACCTTTTATTTTACTTAAACTACCTTAAAAAAAGGGATTAAGAAAATAGTAAAAAAAAAAACAAGCTATTAACTTTTCTAAAATAAAATTGTTTAGGTGATCGGGGCCCCCCACTGAGCGGGGGCCCAAGGCAAACTGCCCTATTTGCCCCCCTCCCTCTGGGAGGCCCTATTGATATACATGGTCAATACTTATAAAACAGTAATAAGCTATCAACTTTGGCTGCAAAAATATATGTTTGTATTTTATAAAAGGTACTTCGTATAAAATTTGGATAGCTAGCCTTTTTTCTCCTACACCATAAATAATAAGAATGCCTCTTTCAAATGTATGTATAACTTAAGTATAAGTCACGCACTCTTTCACCATTACATAATTCTAAATTAATTGGGGTGGGTAACGTAAAAAGAGCCCATAGGCATATGTGCCCTTTTTACGCAGAATTGCTCATTTGATTCGCCATGTTTCTAGCGCTCTTCCCACAAAATTTGGAACAGATTTTTAAAAACTAAGGTTGGTACACCTGTTTTTAGCCAGTTGTACCCAGCGTCTAAAACAGGCTGTGCCAGTATATCTTTGACTCTGGCCAGTGCCTTACTTGGATTGATATTATTTTCTTTTTTTTACATAGGATATGTTTGATATTTTGTGTGTGTGAATAAAGTAGGCTTATATTGGAGTGTTAATATTTTTACTACGAAAAAGGCAAATTATCATAAAGAATGAACAACTGACCATTTTCACATATTTTTTAAAGTGTGGGAAAATACTTTTTGGATTAATTTTCGTAAATATACATTTTTTTTAGGGTGTCCTTGATCAAACATTGAACCCTTTGTTTAGTTTCGATTAAATAATATTTTATTCTTAGTAACTAGGCCTACTTTATTCTTACCCACCAAAATGGTCTACATACAATACATATAAAGAGGTCATATAACATGCAATAACAATAATTTAAAAAAGGATATTCCCCTTCAAAAGGCATTAATAGTAGTTTCTTGTCACTAAAGATAGAGTATATTGTGTTACTTAGTTTTTTGTTAGGGTTCTTGTTTGTTTTTTCATTTTTACATAAATCAATCTAAAAACTTCAACTTCAGATTTCACAAAACATTTTATCCTACATGCCCTTTTTTACGTTACCCACCTCAGTTGTAATTTACGAAAATGAAAATATTTATTAGTAAAACTACTTTTTTTTATCAATGCGTCTTGGTGACCTGGTGGTCTAGGGGTAAGGTGTCATACTTCTGTGCTGGGGTTCAGGGCTCAATCCTCGGTCCCGGCACAGATTTATCTGATTGCCAAACCCTTCTTTACTATACTATAAGTTTACTATTAATATAAGTTCCACAAGTCAAAAGTACTCTAAATATCTGAATATTTAAACATTAGTATAAGTTCCACAAGTCAAAAGGACTTTAAATATCAAACATTATTATAATTTACACGAGTCAAAAGGACACTAAATATTAAATTATAATTTCCACAAGTGGAAAGGACTTTGAATATTTACTACGATATTAAGCCAAAAAAAAAAAATTAGATTTGCAAAGGCCGAAACTTAATTAAGAGCTTACATTTGTTTTGGGAACACGTAGACGTGCCCAAGATAAATATCCTGCCAAGAGTGACTCGTCCTTCGACATCTTGGCAGTATTTATTCAATATCATTTGCTCAATGAGGGGGAAAGTAGGGGTTACACACATAAGATAGTTACAAAGAGAGGGGAAGGGGTAATAGTGGCCGGGGAAAATGTGACGAGAAAGCCCTAGGAGATCGCAGAACAGTGTTCTTGGCACGTGGAACAATCTAGTGCCGGAAACATTACACTTCACTCTTCCCGGCGGCATCAACGAACACTCGATGTTGACCTGGCTAATTCCTTCGCTCTGTCTGTCCAAACAAACACATTCGTGCTAGCCGGTTGTGGGGTGCGGGAGAGCCAACTTGGGATGTACACAGTGGGATAGGGCTCGGTGAGTTTAGAACATTATACTGTTTAAGTTGCGGTGGGATATGATTAGAAATAATTTAGAGTCCTATTTTTTAAATTCAACGTTGTAGCTTATGATAAGACACTACAGACCCTAGTCTTATAAGCCATTCAACATGAAGATCAAGGAGGTAAAGAGCACCATCTGTTTCAATAAATACTTTCAGTCCTCAAAGCTAACACATTTGTTACTCATTATCCAAAAGTTAAAATAAAAAAGTGATAATTTTCTGGTCATTTTGATAACGATAAGCATTTACTTTACTATACAAGGATTATTATTAAAAATGTATTACCAGTAGTATATTTTAGGCATATTGTGGGATTTTGCAACGGACTAGTTTGGTTTGATTCGAGTTATCGAATAAAATAATTTTGAAGCTTCACAGGCTCCTAATCATTTGTACGCTTCTTTCTTTTCTCCCAAAGCTTCTTTCACCTGTTCATCCCACCATGCATCTCTTTTTAAATTTCCCACCACACATCTTTCGATCACTCATCTACGGCCTACTTTATTCTATTATCATTAGCACTTATTTCAACATTACATTCATGCTCTTGTAAAGTTAATTTTTGTGGTTCAAGTGACGAAGCAAATATATGAAGGTAGAGTGTGTAGATCAAAATTAAGGGGTAGGCCATGTAAAACGAGGCTAAGAGTTGTAGATGAATGTGTGAAAAAGAGGAACATTAAAAGTTTTGGGAGTAAAAGATCATGTATGACTCGGCATAGGCCTATGGATTTTGTTGAAGCAAAGGGAGTATGCACGGATAGAGAAGTGGGAGGAAAGTTACTGAGAATTTATTAAGTACAGAGGTTTTTTTCTACTTATATGCACAGGTTCTGGCTATCCCGTAAGGAAATGGCGTGATTAGGTATGTGTGTTGGTGTAATCCATTTTGAAATGGGTTTATGTGTGAGCCTTATTTATACAGGATTTTGCAAGTGCCTTATTGATACAGAGTTTTGTGTGTTCACTTCAATATATTCCACTTGATCAAGTGATGTGTGATATCTTGACTATTCCTAGCTCTCAAATCTCATCAATTGTAAGTTCTGGTGTTCGAATGAAAAAAGCAATATTCAAAATTGGGTCATTTCTTCAAATGTGCATTAAATTAGGTGTTTATTTTTAATTTTGATGTTTCACTTTAGAACAGAAAAATTGTAAATATTCCCAAAATGACCATTTGTATGGCAGTGATCTTGCATAAATCAAACACGGCCAAACAACTTTTAGTTTGTTTTTTAGTATGGTATTGTATAATAATCCAATAACATATTTTAATTTAAGGTTAGATGTATGGGAAAATATTGAAGTTGTAAATGTTGAGAAATTAAAATTGGGAAATGAAAAATCAATGTTAAAATTTAAGAATTGGAATGAAAAAAATACCCAGAAATTATGACATAACTAGTTTATAGATATGTTTAAAACTTTGAGCTACTTAGAAACATAATTTCTTTATAATACGAAAGCCATCAAAACTTTCAATAATTTAGCTTTTGTGTTTTTTAATTTCTTCTGGAATTAATAGAATGTGTCATATTTTGGAAGTCAGAACTCTCATTAAATTATCCTTTATTTACTTACCGGAGCTACATTGTGCCTAAAAGACTCTTGAAAATATAAGAAATTCTCAAGAAATAGGTTTGAGCTATTTTGGTGTTTAATAAATAAGTACCCATGCAAGGAATAAACATTTGGTTTGTGTGTTTTCATTCCCAATTAACATATCAATCCCAACTATTATTGTATAAATAAAGATAATAAGTTATACATAGGTATTTTAAAACTATTTGTATTGAGGAATAAAATTTGTCACCTCTAGTTTTTGATATTTATTTATTTGCCTAGATGGTTTGTTTTCATAAGATTTTACTTTATTTTCAGATTGTGTCGGTTTGGAGTCCAAACGGGCTTAGGTCAGGAGCAGATTCCCATCTATACTTCAGGAGACAAAGAAAACTATTACATCATCGATGAAGACAGCTCTATTTTCCTTGCTGAGCACAATGTTGACAATGGGCGAGAGAAGGAATCAGTGGATAACTCATGTGAAAGTGAAAGAAAAAATGATAGCAAGGCTCTCATAACATTGAGCCGATTTGACGGATAAACTTTGATTATATTTCATCATCAGCACCTCTTTACAGCCTGTTACTGGGTCAGTTTAGTAAAAGTCTCCATCTTCCTCTATCCTTCCGCCATTCTTCTTTCTTTAATTGTGTCCATTCTTCTCCCCTCACTTGCACACTTTCTGTTATCTGTTCCTTCCATATCTTTCTTGGCCCCCCTTGGGGTCTTTTTCCTACATACTTCATTCCCATCATTTTCTTTGGCATTCTCTCCTTCTCCATCCTTATGACATGCCCATACCATCTCAGTCATACTTTCTCCAGTAGAGTATCTCATGTACTCCCTTTACTCCCACTCTTAATTACATTTTTAAAAAACCTTAAAAAAATTTCAAAAATAAGTCGTCAGTAAACTACTATTGTGTCAGTAAACTGCTATTGCTTTTCTTTAAAGGAAAACATATATAGGCCTATATATAATTATGAATAATGTAAAAAAAACTTAACAGATACTCATTTTAAACCAAATTGTTAGAAACCCTTTCAAAATATTCAAATTAAAAAAATAATCACTAATTAGTCATCAGTAAACTACCATCAAACAAACTTTAACCCCCAAAAAAGTCTTAGTATATATATTATTTGTCATGTAAAACATTCCCTAGACAGCCATTTTCAAAAAATTTAAAATAATCACTTATCAATATAGGCCTATTACCTTGATTTGACGGCTAAGAATAAAATAAAAATTTACAAGGTATAGTCTAATAAAATATAAATATCAAGTTTGAACAAAATCCACCAAACCATTTTTGATGTATGCCCAGAGACAGGAAAAACAAATTATTGAATCAACCTTTTTTGATTTGAGGGATTCATCATAATCTTGCGGTCGAAAACATTCAAGATTACAATAAGTTACTTTCTTTTTACGAGAAAGTAAAAATAAAAATAATTTAAATACATATTAGGAAGCCCTTAAATAGACTATGTAAGAAATTCCACAAAAATATACATTCTACTCTAATTTATTTTTAGAACTCCAAAGACATACTAGCTAACTTACAATCTCTCTGGTTAATACAATTAAAAGCTTTCAAACAAATTTAGAGCTCTGATTACCTTAACAATAAGAACTAATGGACGGGACCTGACTATAACTTGTGAACAGATCCCACATCAGACTTCCCCTATTCTCTCTCTTTATCACCACATACTTTTAGTTGTTATTTTATTGATAAAAACAAAGAATCAAAAATTAAACGGTAAATAAATTAACTGGAAAACAGAATAAAAGTAATTCATGTGTGCACCGAAATACTAGAATACTAGACTGAAAAGCAAAGTTAAAGTTAAATTTAAACTAGGCACAAAATAGCAAGGTCCTCGATTCTCTACTATAAAATATTGATAAAGGTTAAGGGAGGATTACAGAATCTCCTAAATAAAAATTAAACAAATCCATGGAATTAAATAAAGAAATAAAAACATTGTTAATATCATAATGCCCTCACTCAGGATACTTGATAAGCATTACAAAATAATAAATTGTAAAACACTGGCACATTTAATTAACTGTTAGGTTACAAGAACTTTCTTTGACATAAGATTGAGACTTAATTTGCAATGCTAATGCAAATAGGCTTTTATCAAAATAAATGAGAAGTTTTGATTTTGTCATATTACAAAATTTGAGGTTTTTAAGCGTAGCGTTTTAAATTCTACAAAGATTTTTTTTTTCTAAAACTAAAACACTTATGTTTGGTTAAGGGTTTAAATATACATTGTTATTGATGCTTTTTCTGTTCTATAGTTAGGCCTACCAAGGTTGCTAACTTATGTTTTAACATTTCTCCATTGTATTTCTTAAAGTAAACATACAATTCAAATTATTAATCTATTTTTGGTATTGTTAGCAAGAAAGATTTTGTATGTTTTATGTTAATGAACCTATAAGTGCAATGACGAGAATGAGGGAAAGAATGTTGAAAAATTATTGTATTAACTTGACCCTTAAGATAATACATGTTAATGTACATTAAAGTATATAAATAAAGTTAATATTTAGATAATAAAGTGTATGTTGTTTCATTGTTTTCACCATCATTTTCCCTAACTAATCTCAAATTTTAATCTTAAAAATAATTTTAAAAAAGAAGAAATAGATTAATTAAATGTTTAAAAAAATATTATGATTCATTCAAGTAGTTATTGGTTTGGTTATATGTCCAAAAACTATCTTGGGGCTTAACCACCAATAAGTAGTACTCAAGCTATAAAACAAATCCAATTCAAAACTTAGGATTTTTGTAAATCTAATATGCAATTTTATGCTATTATTCTAATACGAGTATCAATAAAAAGCTAAAATATGTCAAATTTTAAAGAATTCCTACAACTTGTATTAGGAAAATATAGAACTCCCAAGAGGAAGTAGCAAAATCTAGTAAAATTAGTAAAAAAAAAATTCCCTAAAAAGGTGGTGGTAATTTGGGATATTCTTAATACTTTAATAGGAATATATAATATTCCAAGAGGTATCATAATCAAACCTTCTGAAACGTTATATTCTCCTAATACAAGTATTAGGAGGAGTTGTCAAATACCACCTCTTTTTAGAGGATTTTTTTGGTAATAGGAAAACAGAACTTCAAGAGGTTCCAAAATCTAGTAAAAAATTTTCTAAAAAAGAGGTGGTAGTTTGGGATTTTCTTAGATCTTGAATAGGAAAATATAATACTCCAGGAGGTATCAAAATCATACCTTCTATAATGTTATATTTGCCTAATACAAGTATTAGGAGGAGTTGTCAAATACCACCTCCTTTTAGAGGATTTTATTGGTAACAGGAAAACAGAAATTCAAGAGTTATTAAATTCAAATTAAAATCTTCTAAAAAGGTGGTGGTAATTCGAGATTTTCTCAATACTTTCACTAGGAGAATATAATACTCCAGGAGGTATCAAAATCATACCCTTCTAAAAAGGTGGTGGTAATTCGAGATTTTCTCAATACTTTCACTAGGAGAATATAATACTCCAGGAGGTATCAAAATCATACCTTCTCTAAATTTATTTAACTAAAAAAAATTTTTTTTTTCTTAGTATATGTATTGGTAGAATATAAAATCAAAGAGACATTTAATTTTAGGGTTTTCTCTCAGCAATTGTATTAAAACATTTTTATGGTGTAAACATCTTTTAAGTAGTTTTATTCAGAGAATGTGTAACTTTAATCATAATTATTTTACACATATGTAACTTTTCGCACCATTTTAATAATATATTATTTTTATTACATACCTAATGTTGTCTCCTACTGGGCATGTCTGTTATTTAAAGAATACAGGATGGAAGGATTAATTTTAAGGAATATACTAACATTTGCCTCCTAGAGTCAGATATGTGAATCACTAAACCAAAACCCCATTAGCTGAATTTTCTTAGTACAATTTAAAATAACATTGTTTTAATATGCTTAACATTATATTAATATTTAAGGAATAAACTCTATTTATTGTACAACTTGATAAAGTACAAAATGGATTATGTTAATGAGGAAAGGTGGTCAAGAATCATAAAAATACAAAACTGCACGACATAATTTATTGACAAGCAGATGATTAAATGAATTATACATAGTGAGACATTATTTATGACAGTGATAAACAAAGATCAAATTAATTTAAATTAGATGTCAACATTTAGCTATCAAATGCATTAATAATAATGTAAATACACATATTCTCAAAAACACTAACTTTTATAAAATGCTTTTAAACAATATTCCATTAACGTTATATACAATCTATTATTGTACAATAGTTTGTCATGTTAAAAAACATTTTTCAAAATCTTTAAATTTTAAAATTTTATGAAGTTTCACACATACACATTCTTGTATTTTGACACATTACAAAGGTGTTGTTTCATGCATTTTTTAAAAACAATTTGTGTGCTAATGATACTTATAATTTTAATTTCCATCTAATTCAAGACTTAAGATAACACTTTTTTTTCACATCTTACTACCAATTCGAGTAATACACCTATGTACTAACTACATTAGGACTTAGGAAGGGGTTAATTTAGAGGAAATACATCCGCATTTGCATGGAGGGAGGGTGGAAAACCATTTAGGGAAAGCCACCCTCAGTGCGCCTGACCAGGATCAGGCCCCGATCTCCCCGTCTTGTCTAACACAAGAGTAGCACGTTATACCATGCGGCCACCGAAGGGCGATTGTTTTATTAGTGAGTTTCGTTTATATTATTGTTATTTATGTATCTGTCCTGTTCTTTCCAAACTATAAAATCTACAATTTATTAAATTCTTGAAGGTGGAAATTAACTTAGGTTACAGATACTGCCATCTGAATACTAGAAATGATTCAAATACTATTTCTCTTGAATCCAGATCTCAAAATGTTCAAATCCTGGAATACCTAAAAATGTGCAGTTTTAGTTAGAAAAAATATCTTAAATTTAACTTAAAAAAGTTGTTTTAGGTTTGATGACATTGACAAATTATATTTTAAAGAAGACTTGTTTAAAATATATATTTGTTCATCTTGGACTAGCATAATTAAATAATTACCATGGATTGTTGCAACTACATGCAGCGTTTTCCAATAACAATGCAACAGTAACACACATGTATTATAAAATTGCTTATAATATCCCAATTTTCTCCATCTCTCAAGCTATGCAAAATTTAGAGATATTTATATTAATTTAATAATAATGGTTGCCTAAAAAAATTAGAGTCTGGAAAACATTATTTAAGTCAATATGGTTAGTTGTGTGTAGCTAATAGAAGAATTTGGTCATCCAAAGGTTGTGCTTCTTTTTGGGCCTCGTCGATCAGCCTTCGCTTCTTTTCTTCCAATTCCTAGCCAGTTCCAGACAAACCTAGTTCTCTTCAGATTTAGATGGTTAGGTGTTCTCTTTGACTTTCCGGACAAATCCAGGACTTTTAAAAAAAATCAAACATAATGAAAAAAATTGGCTGAAAGAACATAACAACTCAACTTAGTCCATATGTCAGATTTGTTTCTGAAAAGAGCCGTTGCTGAAAAAAAAAAGTACAATATTAAATAAAACTTTTAAATAGAATACAATCAATTAACTGAATATTAAGGGCCTAAAGGCTTAAACTAATGCATAAATACTCCAAATATAGCACAGCAAGTAGAAAACAAAGATTAACCCTAAAAAAGATTGTTACAATATAAAATAGCTATAGCAATATATTATTTTTTTCAACACAGGAGCTACTTTTAAAATTCACTTTTTAAGCTCTAGTCTCAATGGTCCAGTGAGGAATAAACACACAATTTAAAATTTGATAATTAGCTAGTGGTATCCTAAGATACAAATTGCTATCCAAGGTGAATTTCTTAATACCAATACAAGCACACACTTAAATTATATATTTTAGAGCACAAAATAGAGACAAAATGCATTTTTAAAGAAAATATGAAGCTCAATAAATAAGATAAAAAAATGTCGAAGGCATTTATTTAATTTCAATTACTAATTGAAAATAGAATCGATGTAACATTTAAAATAATTTACAGTAACTTTTAGGGCACGTCGGTGTGTCTTCTGTGGAAGATTATGTGTCATTTGCAAGGCAACAACAAATTGTCGCAGTTCTACCTCAACCATGGAGAAAAAATCTAATGTGGATTCAAAATAGGCCTAATGTTGCAGTAGTATTTAAGAAAGTATTGTATGTAGTGTAGGTACTATAAATGCACATTCACTAGGGAATTAAAGGTATAATGCTTATAATAGGCATTACTAAATACATTATCTTTTAAAATGCATATTTTCTTGAGTACAAAGTTTTGTTGTGGTTTGTTTGTGGTTAGAGTAATGTTGTAACCACAATGTTATCAGGGGCTCTGAAGAGGTTTTGATACAGTTGTTTGGACATAGTTAGAAGTAGTGGAGGGGAAGAATAAAGCATTCAGAAGGAGAATAAGAATGAGGAAACAGTGGGAGACTATAGAAATAATAAGAAAAGAGTGAAGCAAGTTGTACAAGAAGTCAGGAAGGATTGGATGAAGACAGAACTGCTGGGACGGGACGTAGAAGGAAGTAAGGTGTTAGATTGCCAAGTAAGCAACAGGAAGAGAAAGAAGAGATACAAAGTTAGAATGATATATGAAGAAGGAAGAAGGTTGAAGACAGGAGGGGAATAAAAGGTATAATGGATGAGATATGAGAAAATGATCAACCCGGAAAAGGAGGAAAGAGATGGAAAGAAGTGGATGGAGGCATTTTATTAAACTGACCTAGCCACGGGCTGGAAACAGTTGATGATTATGATTATTTAGAATCATTTGGTGCTTATAAGCAAACATAATATTAGCTATTTTATAAGTGCCCAAAACTAGAATGCCATACATTTGATTGAGATAGTATTATAAATATGTTTCTGGACAACAGTTACATTAATGCAATCACAAGTTCTCTTTACATGTTAGCCTACTGTAAATGTTAGCCCAAAAAAACCTTTTACACAGTTAATGAAACAACATTAATGCAATCACAAGTTCTCTTTATATGTTAGCCCAAAAAAACCTTTTACACAGTTAATGAATCAATAAATTGTATGTGTCACCAACGACCTCAATTGGAAGGTGTTAGAATAAACATCTGATATTGCAGTAGTGAGTGACATAATGAAAGGTATGAGTTTTGTTGTGATGAATCAGCGAACAAGCAAACTAGAAGCGCTGACACGAAAGAGAGGTGTCGGCAAGCCATAGGGGGAAACCAGGCCGAATGCGGGTTTAAAGAGCAGGATTTGGAGCCCCCCCTGGCTGGATGATTATGGAAGATCGTAGCTAGGTCACACTGCTGGTCACGAGTTCATGGGGCTAAGTCCTCAGGTTCAAGTATAATTCGGGGCTACCGCTCGAGCCCAGGGAACCAGGGTTGACGTCCGTGCAGGGACTGCCTAGCTATCAGCCAAGCCATAGGTAAAACCTCATACCACCTTGTTCAGTCCCTCGCTTCTCTAAAGCCACTAAGGTCTTCATTGCAACCTCACTTTAACATCACATTTGTAGTAGAATGTTAGTATTAATAAACCTTTGAAAACCATCAATCACGAACCTGTCCAGCAAGTATCAATATCAGTTCCTCGAGAGGGGGACATGAGTATTGACAAACTTTTGGGTTGACTTGTCTTCTCTGCATTAAAATCTTCATTCATAGTCATTTGCGTTGTATGACAGCATCCTATAAACATTAAATTGTTTATTTGATCAATACTGTAAGAAATTTTAACTCACTAAAACATGAAAGATTGGGTCAAGTTAGGTTGGGTAAGAACTATAATTATATTACATGTATAATCTATATCTATACTTATAAAGCTGAAAGTCCAGTACGTCTGTCTGAAAAAGAAAACCCACTTCCGGATGAGCTGGAAAACTGAAATTTGTCAGGATGGTAAATGGATTGCCCAATATAAAAAATAATAGTAATATAAAAACTGTGAATTTCAAAATGGGGATCTAGGAAATGGAAAAGTGTGTGCTATAATTAAGAAAAAATAGGCTTACTGTAAATCTTGAAATATGAAATTTCTAACAGTGAGTTGGAGAAACTTCCAAATCTAATAGAAATACCTACTTAGCAGTGTGGAAGAAAATTAAAATTTGGCAAAGAGATAAAGGAACCACTCAAAATAATTATAAAAGTCTGAAAAATTTTAAGTGGGAACTTGGCATTTAGGGGAGGGTATAAACACAAGGGAAAAAACCTTTTAGTCGTGGGAGAAAAACATATATAATTATGATGGCATCAAATTTAAAACCATCTCGTTTGTTGTTTCTTGGAGTTGTTATAAACCAAAAGTGTAAACTCATCTGATTAGTGATCTACATAAGTAGCAAGTGGAGGATCATTTTACAAACTTAAATATATCAATAAATACACCTAGATCTTGTCTAAACATTTTTGCTCATGATAGAAGAAACTAATCATCGTTAATGTAGCTGAAATGGTCTCAGGATTAAATTAACTAATAATAAAGATATACATATTTCACCTCATCAATTCAGCTAACATTGAAACATAAATTCAGTGGTAGATATTAATATATGCTAAGGGCCAACATATTTGTAGTCCTGGGCCGCTTGAAATTTGCCAGTCCACCCCTGAAAGGAAGGTCGTATTTAGAGTAAGTGTACCTGCATTTGTATGCATGGTGTCTACTCAACTTGACCAATGAAATTCCCAACTTTTCCCCCCGATTTTCCCTCATCATTTCCTAAAATTCCCAGACTTAAAAGTATGTCACACCCTTCTAACTCCCCCCTCCCCCATTTTTCTATGAATAATAATAATTTTTAAAATTTAAATAAACTTTTTTTTTAATTTGTATTAACAATGTTTACTAGGAATTATAAAATATATTACACAGCTACAAATAATGAATCTACAGTTTGAATAACATTATTATTTAATGATTATTATATTTCATATTTTGAGTAAAACATTTTCCTGGATTTTTATTGTAATTTACCAAATTCCCAGCTTATTCCCTTTTTTACCAATCCCTTCAAATTCCCGGCTAGTTCCCATTTTCCCGGATGGTAGACACCCTGCAGTATGGAGGGGTAGTGGAAAACCATTTAGGAAAAACAACCCTCAGTTCACCTGGCCAGGATTCGAACCCTGATTCCCTTGTCTTCAGTAGTCAAGTCTATTGCAAGAGCGATGCCTTAGACCATATAACTACTGAACAAGTCAAACAAGATAAAAGGATACTTAGAACTAGGTCACACACAGGAAGCAAACTCTCAACCTTACAGGGTTTTCGCTGCGCTTCTTTTGCCAGCTTGAGCACCTGTAGGTTGAGTGTCTGGGTATATTATTTGTCTGTGACCTGGGCCTATATCTTATTTGAAGAGTTGGGTTTGCTATGAAAAAGATGAAATGTAGTCAATATAGACAATTATTGTGTGTTTTTATAAACTATAACTCTTTGGGATGTAGTTTTAAGTGTCCCACGTGTTCTAAAACCCAGAATGCAACATGGAATACTGATATATGCTGTTTATTTAAGGTTTTTTTTTTACTCTGACAAAATAGCCTGGCTAAAAAAAATTGTATTTATATAGACCTACCTGTATATAGGTTATAATGATTTGCTGTAATAATTGGTTAAGATAAGATTAATCATAAAATGTTGATATTTTGGTTAAATTAAAGAAGAATTTTATGATTGGTGTTATATATATTCGGTAGGTCATAAGTATAAACATTAATTCACTATTATTTTTACTATATAAAGAAAATAATAAAAATTTAGATCTATGGGTTATTGTACTAATATAATTAATATTAAAGGATTCTATGGGTTATTGTTACTATTACATAAAGTCTACAGGGATGCTATTTATTAAGAGACTTACCCTGAATCGGTTCACTAGTCAAAGAATTGCATTACACCTTTTCTTTTAGCTGACTAACCTTTTATTTAACTCTAGGATGTCATACAAATATAATTCAATGATTTCTCTTATAGATATTGGGGAACCTTGACCAAAATTTCCTAACCATGCCTAGAGGGTGACATACCTTGTTGCAGAAAAGTTTTCAAAATCTCCAAGTATTTTGCTCAAAAGCCGTTTGAACATGTCTGTTCCAACATGTAAAATAACACACTCCAAATATGGTACTTCCTCTGAAAAAAAAAACACAACTAAATCACTGACAACCGATCCTAGAAAGGGCATGACAGTGAAGTGGTGCAAAACACAAGATTCCATATCCATAGTAGGCCTACTTGAGAAATTATATTCGCATATAAACAGTTCGGACGTGACCATACAAACCAATTAGATAGTCAGAGAATTTGTCTTTAAAAGAACACACACCAAGAAGTCATCTGATCAACTAAAACAACTTTTTTTGAGAAATCGTTCAGGATATTTTTTTAATGTAGGAAATGTACAATCACAATAAATATGTATTACATGATTTTAACTATCAAAATTATAATTAGTGTTTGCTTTTCCTGAAAATGTAATTAATGTAGGCCTACTAGTAATCTGCATCCAAATAAAACAAGCAACGCTATCATTGGCGGTTTTATATCTATGCCAAACACACATACTTTGCTGCTGATTGATAGTCCGTAAAAGTAGTAATAGAATGTACAAGTTGACCAACTTCTAGAGAGTAAGGACTTGGATAAGAATACAGATAAAGGACTATATAAGAGAAATCTGATATTGTGGTATCAATTTTCTACAGACCATGGACTTATGGATATGGATTCTGTAAATGGGATTGAGACATTGAGCAAAATTATGTGCAGTGAAATATCCCCAAATCAATGCCTTGGTTAAAAAAATGCCCTTAGGTACTATCTTAAATCTACAAGTGATTACTTGCTTCAATGGCCGCTATGAATTAAGTTTAACTTACAATAGAGTTGGCCAGTGATTACCGAAATCATGATCAACTTAAAGTTCACTTAGGTTAACTTAATGTAAAAGTTCTTCTCGATGTTTTTAAATGGAAGCAATTCACATGTAGTTAACTTATCGTCACTTGCAGTTAACTTAACGCTGCGTTAACTTAATAGATGTCTTGGGAGGTCTTTCATGTTAATTAATGTTACATGAAGGGTATCACGTGATTAGCCAGCCAATCATTATACGAGTGACTTCTACAGGGCTATTTAGTAATTATTTGTTGGTTTAATGACCAAGGTCTACTCTTTTGCATCAGTTCTAGTGATAAGACATTAAAAACCAAATAATTCAATAAAATAGGAAAGCTAAATTTATCAAAAAATTTAATGATAAATATTTATTAGGTATATCAATAGAAACAATAAACATTCACAGATCATCACTTTAAAAATAGTACAAATCACAGATCAAAATACATATACTCTTGAATGCAGATGTTTGGCTCGAGTTGTTTGTTGTCACGTGAATCATGATCATACATCTGTTTTCTTAAGTTAAGTGAACCTTAAGTGAACAATACTTAAGTTAAAGTTAAGTTGATCGTGATTCTGGCATAATGACGGAGATATTGGGGTTCAAATCCCGGTCAGATTACTGAAGCTGGTTTTTCCTAAATGGTTTTCCACTTTCTCCCCATGTAAAAGTGTGTACCATTCCTCTAAAATTCAACTTTCTTCATCCCTAACAGACTGGCAAAATTAGGAGGCTCTACATATGTATATAATAGTCCTACTAAAGGGGCGGCCGTGGGTAGAGCTAAAAAAACAAGGTTTTATAATAGCCTAGCCTTCCGTTAGACTAAACATGCAGTTTTACATTAGCTTAGGCCTACTATTAAACTAAACAAAGGCTGTATCCAAACAAGTCTACTCCACGCGCCATTGACCCTTGATGTTCACTTGATAGTTGCATTAGCTATCAAGTGATCAAGTGCAGATCGGTCCAAATAGTTATGAAGTGTGCTAATGCATCCCTCACACGCCCTTGGAATCCAAGGGCGACAACACTTTACCCTTGACACGCCGTCGATGCTGTGTTTTATCAGCAATTGTTTAAATTTTCGTCTGCTAAATATAGAGCTCATAGAGTAATGTGATATTTGATAATGTACGTTAAATATACTGGTTGTTTTAGTGGTTATGTTGTGTTGGAAAGTTTGTCATGTGCAGTGAAAAATAGGTCACCATAAATCTGTGAGTGGCCTACACTAATTCGGGTTGATAGATGGTGTTTAAAATACTTTCTAAGATCATTGGTAGGAAGCAGTACTGCTGACTCAAGGGTGTGAAAAGGATATTTTGCCGTTCAAATAGTCTGTTGTAGTCTTAGATCTCAAGTACATGTAAAGTGTAAAGTCATCAAGTCAAGTGTACTTGACTATTCGGATAGGCCTACAGCTAAAGTCTCGACATTAATATGTTTTTGAAACTAATTAAACTCGATACACGTAGCTTATCAATTTAAGATATTAAAACACTTTCAATGATTATAATAAATGAATGAAACTCAAATAAGCAAGCCTGGAAATTAAATGGCGCTGACACTTTTAAAACCAAAGTTTTGACTACAATAGTTTTAAAACAACTAGTTGGCCTAGGCCCTACTTAGAAACAAGAAAACGTATCTTTTATAGTTAATTAACTCTTCAGATTTAAAAATCACAATGGCACTAAGTTCAAAATAAAATCCCGAAATGTCAGCTTTGCAAGCCATTAAACCATAAACGCAAACTTAAAAAATTATAAAAGTATAAGCCTTATCTATGAGTAGAAGTGCCCATATATCACAGATCAGAAGACTTATAAATAACTAATTACCAAAGATAAAAGTTTTGAAGAAACAGACTATGGCCCGTTTGCAAGAGCAATGCTAAACCATTGATCAGAGATTATTGAGATTGTTGACGACCAGGTTAAAGGTCTTCCGTGAAACAGCCCGCTCCTAGCGAGTGGCAGTAGTACTAATTGAGCGAGAAATCTAGCGGCTGACCTTTAAACTACATATGTAAGAGCCCTCTATTAGCTAGACTATAAACTATATTTGTTACTAGCGTACTAGCGGAGCAATATTTAACTACTGCTACACTGAATTTTTTTTTTTTTTGTTTTCTGGGAGGAATGAGTGTCTGAAATGTTTTTTCCCTGCCAAAATTCTACTATAGGTAGTATTTTGGTAGGGAAAAAGGCCTCTCAGATTTTCATTCCTCTCAGAAACAGGATATACTCACTTTGGTAAAGTTTAATGATTGTCTTATCACCAGGAATCTTTAAAAAACACGATTGAAAATGTATTATAACTCCAGGAATGAAAAGTGAAAACTTTCCATTCTTGAACTAAAAATATATACATGTCCAAGAATAAAAATTTTTTATAAACCTTATCTTTTATTTCAAAAGTTATAATAACTTTTCAAATAGGGTTCAAACTTCTCTGATGTAACAATTCATGATTCTCCATAAATAGCTTAGTTAAATAGGCATTACAATTTCAATGAATGACCAAAGTACAAGTGATCAAAAATGAAAAACAAACACTTATGAATAAAAAAATATTTTTTAATATCAAATAAAATATAGTCATACATATAAATCTTGACCTATAATCTGGTGTAGAAAGAAATATTTATTTACAATACTGTTTTATGAATTAAACTGATGATACATTTTTTTAAACATATAAGAAAAGAAAATGGAAATAAAAAATACAAAGCATGAGATTTTGTCCAATTGATTGCGAACAATTACATTAAAGTGAACCTATATGTTAAAACACTTGATATATTGAGTAAACTAATGCAACTTCAAACCAGCTTTAATAGTAAAAAAGTCAAGAGTCCAGCAACATTAGTAAACCAACATGAAGAATGCAGGTTACACGGAACTGATTACAGGATGGCATCCGACTCAAACGTTTATGAAACCTTTAAGAGAAAGAGAAAATTGTTATTTTTATACAAACCAATACTAAAACAAACTCTACAAATTTGGAGCCAAGTTACTAAAAATATTTACACACAAACCAAAATAGTTAATGTTGTGCTATAAGCTTAACTTAAGATGACTTGCCACATTGACAAAGATTTAAATATATTTTTTTGTTCACTGTTTGGGCTCAATTTGTGCCCTAACATGAATATACCCATATGCTAAGACTCTATATGAAAAAAAAAACCTTGAGTTCAAATTGTTGTGAGAAACTAGGAGTATGCGAAGCTTTGACTTGGCATCGAAACAAACATCAGCTTCAACTTCGCTTCGTCAATAAAAATATTTATGACTATATTACTTCATTTATTTTCAACTATGATAATTCTGAGCTGTTTATATATTACAAATATTCATATGGAAAAAACTGAAGTAATTGAATTATAAGCTGTGATAGTATCTTGATTTGTCAGATTAACACAAAATATTACAGTGGTGCAAAATAACATCCAAGTAATTTTAGTGCATTAGGTTTTATATAACTACAATATAATATTTTTCCAAGCATAAAACAACTAAAAGAAAATATTTGAACTTTGATAATTTTTCATGTATTTGGTTCGAGTTCACTTCAAATTGGAAAAGTGGACTGTGCACACCCCTATGAGACATTTTTTTTCTTCTTTCTATAACATAATTAAGTTCCTACATAAGCGCACGACCATGGTTCAACTTTGTATAAAATGCGCAGTAGAGTGGTGAAAAGACAATATGAAGATTCTCAAAGTCTTTATCTAATTAACATTAAAATGTTCAACTGTGTCAAGATTCACAAGGTAAAAAAATGTTAGTTTGATTATTTTAAATAAAAGTTGTGTATATTTTTAGTGAATAAGTAATTTTTTTTTTAGAAATTTGATAAAATTTTCTGACATTTCCTTTGAATATGTGGTGGACTCGCTAGAACTCAAGGTGGCCCACCATATTACTCTTTCGAATGCCCAGTTTTTCCGCATGTTCTAGTGCGTACTAGTTACTAAATAATGGACAACTACTTAGACCTGAATGGAATGGGCCAGTTTCATATGCAGCACTGGCCCATTCCATTAGAGTTAAGGTAGGTGTTGCCTTGTATTTATTATCTGGTTACACTTATGGTGTACTAAGTCTATTAAACTGGCCCTACAAGGCTACAGGTATAAGAATAATTCCCTCTGTGTTTGAACAGGCTTGGGACTGTCTTATGGCCACATTACATGTGTTCTATGTGGACCTTAAGGTTTTGATAACAAAACGTTATTAGTAGATGTGTGCAAGAGGTATTTATTTGACTGAGATCATTAAATGATATGAAAATGTTACGAATTGTGTAACCAGCAATATTTTTGTTAAAAAATATATACAAACTTGTACTTAACAAAAATATTTCATAATTTGTATTAATATTATTATTATATATAATTTAGTAATTGATTAATGGCTTGGAAATATATGTGTGGAAACACTATTATAATTAGGAATAGGACCCTATAATCCTTAAGGAGATTCTAGGATTTTAGAAAATATTAGATTTGAAACACAAACCCTATATATATTCAATTATTCATTTGAAATTTGTTTGAACCTCAAATACTGCCTATTGGTGGTCCAGAACCAACATAATTCTAGAAAAACTAAACCAGGGATCAGATCAGTAATTTAACACATTAATTTTTGTATGAATGTTATAAGGAATGGATAAGAAAATATGTTTACATTTATTTACAGTTACTATTTTCTAAAATTTCCAATTTCTATTATATTTTTATTTTCACTGAGGTTTATAATTTTACCCAAGATTCAGATTGGAAAAATAGTGGAGTTGACACTAATTTAAAAATAATGTAATTTAATTTATAAGGAAGGAAGCCAAGCCGAAATAAAGTTATGCTAAGTCTTGATAGAAACAAATGTTATTTATTTTATAGACATTTGTTTCTATCAAGGCCCCTTCCCAACCAATTAAATTACATTATTGCACAGTGTTTCCATATTGGTTTTTCTAAGATCTTTGTAAACGGATAATTAGATATTAAAAAGTTATATGCGCACACCTAGTCAATACCAAAAAGTCCTCAAAGAACTAATTAACTCATTAAATTCACAAATAGAATCAATATAAATTTTTTTAGTACACTGTCTTACTACCTGTTCAGGTTATGCAATATATGCAACTTGGCACAGCACAGGGTCATACTACCTGTTAGAGCTATAGCAAATGGGTTATGGATGAGGTAGGTGTAATTAATAGGAAGTGCACCCACATTTGCATGAAGAGTGTGAAAACCTTTAGGAAAAACCACTCTCAGTTCACCTGACCGGGATTGAACCCTGATCGCCACGTTCTCAGAAGTCTAGTCTAACATGAGTTTAGCGCGTTAGACCGTGCGGCCACAGAGATGGGTGAGGGCATGTAATTGCATCTGCCTGGGAAGATTGTAAAACTGCATTGAAAAGAGACAGATATTATTTGATTATGGGGTGGGGATGAGGAAGATTTGAATCCTGACCGATGTGTCACTAGCAAACTAAACTAAATGAGCCAGAAATTTGGACTGTAAGCATACCGACGTGGGTACAAAGGAGTTGAAAAATAAAAATAAAACGTACCCGGCACTCGAACTGAAACAGAAACTATATAATTAAACATTGACTACCATTAAATTTAAAAGGAATATAAACACTGCATGTCAGTAAATATAGCATTCTCACTACATTTCAATAAACACATTCCATGTGACTTCGAGTATTATCAAGACATACAGTACATCTAAATAATAAGCATCGCCATTACATTTCAATAAACACATTCCATGTGACTTCGAATATTATCAAGACATACAGTACATCTAAATAATAAGCATCGCCACTACATTTCAATAAACATATTCCACGTGACTTCGAATATTATCAAGACATACAGTACATGTAAATAATAAGCATCGCCACTACATTTCAATAAACATATTCCACGTGACTTCGAATATTATCAAGACATACAGTACATGTAAATAAAAAGCATCGCCACTACATTTCAATAAACATATTCCACGTGACTTCGAATATTATCAAGACATACAGTACATGTAAATAATAAGCATCGCCACTACATTTCAATAAACACATTCCACGTGACTTCGAGTATTATCAAGACATACAGTACATGTAAATAATAAGCATCGCCACTACATTTCAATAAACATATTCCACGTGACTTCGAATATTATCAAGACATACAGTACATGTAAATAATAAGCATAAAATATATTATATGCAAAACCAGAACTCAAATCACATTTGAGATCCTAGAATGTTTCAAGTCAAAGATCCTTAATTTGTTTATTGACTGTTTTTTTTCAACATATTATAATTTAAATAGGCCTATGATTAAAAATAACAACCTTATCTTAGCTTCATTTTAATAGTATTTATTATTTTACTATTTAATGTCATAAATATATCTGGGGTGATAGCCCAAACCATCTTTCACTATGAGCCCTTGATTTATTTCACGCCCACCTTAAGTAGGCTTTCTATCCACATTATCAGGACCTAATTAGTATTAAAAAAATTCTATGATTAAAAGTGTCCGTAGGCTACATAGCAGGAAATGTACTAGGATTTGTATGAAGAGAGGCTCAAAGATAACCTGTAAAGTTATTACTATATTCTTACCTGTTTTCCTGTTTTGGAAATCTAAAAAAAGAAAGCTTATGATTTTTCCAAGCTCTGCTAGGACATCCTGGAACCTGGCATAGACATTTGTTCACCATCTTCTGAAAATACAAGTGAAACATCTTAAATGTATAAGTAATGATGATATTTTTGAATGAATGTGTACATGTAAAACTTCAATAAAAGTCATGGCTTTGTCATTTGTAAGAAAGACTAGTCTTACTCTATTTTTAAAATAAATTTTTTGTACATGCACATTGAGTAATAGTATCCAATAATTACTCGCCCTCAGATGACCTGGTGGTCTAGAGGTAAGGTTTCAGACTTCTGTGCTGAGTGTCCGGGGTTCAATCCTCGATCCCGGCACAGATTTATCTGATTGCCAAACCCTTCCTTCACCTCTGACAAGACGTGTATTAATCACAACTTGTGGATGTGAGAAATGCCAGGCCTCTACCGTGGTTCGGATTCCACGTTAAACTGGAGGTCCTCCATTTCATCTCACAAACACCCTACCATTACACATTAGCGTAAGTGCGTATAACCCAAACGGGTAGTCATACGCGGTGCTCATAATAATACTCGCCCTCGGTGGTTGTACAGTCTAATATAATAGTATCCCCATTCTTTTTAATGTTAATATAATCTCAGATGCATTAATTAAAATAAATAACACACCTAGCCTACCATCGTTAATTTGTTACCGGTACCATACCTAAGTTCCTGAATGGTTACAAACTACTGCAAGAATTTAGGCCTACTATTGTTATTATAATAAATTGCTACTTTTTGAACATATTTAAAATGATACTTAACTAATTATTAAAACTAATATCAATGTACACAATCTATGGGCCTATAAATTGCTTCTAATATTCCCGTAAGTTAATATCTACATAATTATATTTTACCACAAAAAGTAGACTTTATTTTTATTGAAGCCAATCCAGATCTTAATAGGCATAAGTTATGAAAGCCTAAATAATCAAATGATTTTTGGTTGTTTTTAGATTAGGCACTGTAGGCCTAGGCATTATAGAACTCTTAGCTCATTCAAAGTTAGTAAAACAAGTTTAGACGACCACAATATGTTTTTTCGCTGCCTCAATTGGAAACTTGGGGGCTAACTGCCTATTGCTTTATCAAAATGTATTGAATATTGTATATTTAACTAGTTATATTCTGTAAATTAGGTCTTCAGAATAAAAGAAAAGTAAAATTTAATTAGTTTTGAATGAGATGAAAATTAATTTAATAGGCCAAAGAAGAAAACGCAACTAAAGTACCTAATGTACATATATTTAATATAAGTAAAAATCACTCATTCTTAAACTTAAATTTCAATTTTTTTAAAATTAATGAGCACGCCTTCTAGCACGTGTTCGTGATGGCATCTCGAATGTTAAATACCGACGCGGTTTTTTAGTTAAAGGTCTTAAAGACTTATTTCTTTAAATAATAATAATTAATCAATACACTTACGACAGTTTTGAAGATTCTCTAGTTTATTTCAATAAATGATATTTAAATTTAATTGGGATCACTTAAACACTTGCACAAAATAGACAGCTTTAGTCCGAAGACTAGTTTGACCAAAAGCAAAAATTTAAAACACACTATATTAAAAATGTTTAAACATGAAATACTAATGTTAATTTTAAAAAAAATACCAAATAAAATGTAATATATTTAATTGTTCAAATATAAAAATTGTTTAGTTATTTAAAATACTTTTAAAATTATTTAAGCACTTGTTTAGTTGTTGGGACAGTATGTAGTTGTTGGCTACATGTTTTTAGTTATATTTTATGTGGCACGATCTAGCGAGTGGCAGTAGTACTATTACTTTATTTTTTATAAAACTTTAACGGGACGGAAGTGTTTATGTTTGTCAACACCCCTGCCATTGATCCCTATAATATAACTGGATGGACATCTGTGGCTGAAATTTTCGAACTGTCGTCTGCATACCATTGTGTAAGAGAGAGAAAACTTTCGGGTATCTCTTTCTCTCTTACACCCATACAAGGCAATGCTGCAATTAGACATCGTTCATTAATATGATTGAATATATGAGATACATCAATGTATGAATGGTTAAATTAAATAAATATGTTAGTTAAAACTTTGAAGAGCATATAAAAGTTCAAAATTGGTTCATTTTTTCTTTAAATAAGTTTATGTAGCCTAATATATACAATGAATTTTGAAGGAAGCTCGCTTGTAAGGCTTTATCTCGTACCAGAATCCTACCCTATAGTTGTATTTATTTAGCATAAAAGACCTTCCAGAAGGAAATTTCTAATCCCGTTCTAAATTGCTGTTTATCCCATCAAAATATTATATATGATAGTATTCTGGTACGAAATAAGGCCTTACAGATTGGGTTTATTACTAAAATCAGGGTTTAGTAGCTGGACTTCCTACAAGCCAATAACCTAAATTATCATTTGAACGTAAGACTTCTACACAAAGTGTGTCATCCAAACAAATGTAATACAGTTTTTAGTTAACTCGTTACATTATAGTTATCGAAATTTCAACATAATATGGTTTCTGAAAGATATGAGCCAACTTAAAAAACAGGTACTATAATAATACTTTTCACAAGCCTATAACCTAAGTGATAGTTTGAATACATAGTAACTATACAAAGTTTGTCATTCAAACAAATGTAATCAAGTTTTAAGATACCTTGTTCATAATATTTATCGAACTTTCAATATAATATTGTTTATGAAACCAATATACAAGCTAATAATCAACTTTAAATATAAGTGGTCGTGGCAGACTGTAAACAGCATTGATGACAACTACATAAAAAATTGAAATATCTAAGTTTTTATTCGTATTTGTACAGTATTACCTCTAAAACTGGATTGTATATCCTTTAATGTAAATGTTTCTTCAGGAAAGTGTGGTATAATACTTCACTATTTTCAAACAATAACACTTTTATTCATCAGAGACATGTTTTTGCATAAGAATATTTAAAGAAACCGTTAAAACTGTCCCCCCTCAGTGTAGCAGACGATACACTTGAGCGTTACGCCTTTGTCCTTGGAATGTGCATGTGTATGTCCATCCAGTTATTATAGAGATCAATGTGCTAAACACGGCCAAAGTACCGGGCTCGAACTAGCAAAGTACTAGTTAATATTTATAATAAATAAAAAAGGGGATACAAATAATGTCATACCCTGAATTTTCACAATGAGAAAATAGTAACTAGGATTAACCTACTAACAATATGTTAAAAATAAATAGTAAATAACAATTGGTGTATTTACAGACCTGTTTAAAGCTTTTTATTGTGTAGATCATTATCTACTTTTAAAAAATCGGAAATATCATTGAGTTATAGGAATTACTATTCAGTTTGTTCAGAACCAACTTACGAAAAGTAATAAGTATTAAAACCTTCAATATTAACATTTATCATGTAAATAAATCATCACATGAATATGGTTTAAAATAATATGCCAAAAATTTTGTCTCGATCATATTGATTGGTTTATGGCCATAAAATAATAGGTTCTAAACTAAACTATCAATACTAAAAGAGCAACGCATTTTAGCTAGAATAATCAAATAAATTTGAATATAAATGTGTTTATTCCTTGTACATATTGCTACCTATTGGCGTATATTTAAACCAGGTGCTATATTTGTTCCTGAAAATTGTTCATCTTTCCATATCACCATGAACAAATAATAACATGGCTAGATTTAAAGGTGATTCAATACTGAAAAATAACTAGTCTTGCATGACTTTATCTTGATTTGATTAAATTTAACTGTAACATAAAGAATCCATAAGAAATCATAATTCCAACGTAGATATGGAAGATGTTTTGGATGAAGTTGTGTCAGTTGATGATTTAAAGGTTTGTTACAAAATACTTAAATGTTGTTTTGCAAGATAGAAATAGGTACTTCAGATTTTAGTAAAATTTGTTTAATAAAACCTACATTTATTCCCTCTTTAAGAATTAGCTGTCAATATTATTCAGATTGTATTCAAAACATTTTAAAACAATGTATATTGGCTTTATTTATATTGTTTCTTACACTATTTTCTAGAAGCAGAATACTTTTAATATTTTTTTAAACTACAAGTAACTATTATGATTTGCTCTAAACTCAAATTTATTTGGACTATACAATAATTGATCATTCCAAATTAGCTAGATTTCAAAACGGCTTTGATTAGCTAGTCTTTGACACGTCATAAATGACCTTGGTTCTATTACTATTTGTAAAATGTTAAAAGGTAATAGTGTAATTTTTTATTTGAATTTAAAGTATCCACTCACTTCATATTGATCCTTGAGCACGGTACTGTCAAAATGATTTTGTAAATTTGTTCTAGAAATTCGAGCTGATTTACCATGAACAGCTAAGAGCGGGCAACGTTTCACCTAAAGCACAGTTTGAATATGCATGGTGTTTAGTTCGAAGCAAATACTCTGGCGATATTCGTAAAGGAATAATACTTTTAGAGGACTTGTTCCAGACTGGAAATGTTGAAGGGAAACGGGACTATTTGTACTACCTGGCTATAGGTAATGCTAGGATAAAGGTAAGGTGTGTTTGTTTTATTAAAAATATCAGCCTATTTGAAAGTTTCAACATTAGGGGCCTATGCTATTGTTAATAACAAAATTATAAGTAAGTACATAAAGTTTCATTCTTTTTTTTTAAGACATAGCCTAAGATTTACTTTCAAGTACATTTAATGGCTTTAAATCAAAGAGTTGAGTAATTAATGAGCAATTTGAGCTTGTCATTTCTTATACAAGTTAAATTCATGGTCAAATAGAGAACAAACACACACACAATTCCTGTTCATCTTTGATGGTTAGTGTGTCGTAAGGACTCACAATAAAGAATAATGTTCCATGAGAAAAAACGTTGAAAATCACCTGTTTAGGGTAAACAATTCGTTTATCTGTGATACCTCTTGGTAATTACACTCAGTTTATGGTGATAGCATACAATCTTACCTTGATTATATTAAGCTTCACCATATTGCTAAACAAGTATACTTCATACATTTTTCAAACACAAACTACAAAAAAAAAAATCCACTAGCCAATCAGTCTTCTAACCTAAAGTGTGTGGACATGGAAGATAAAGCTTAAAGATTTTCTTACCTTCCTAGCAGTATTATAAAAAAAATATGGCAACACCAGGGTTATTGATTAACATGAGGCAGTTTGACTGAAGTGTGTGACTTGATTCAAGGAAGCTTAGACTCGAAATCATTTATTCTTTATTACCTATATTATGTTCCCGGTAATAACTTTTGCTAAACATATAAATGAATAGAATGAGTAGGCCTATAGCTTTGTATAACAGTTGTCATAATAACAACGATGATAACTTGGGTAATTTCACACAAATATTTGTAAGTTTAATGTAAAACAAAGTTGACCTTTGTTCAACCCTAAACCTTAATGAAGTCAAGTGAACTTTTATTAGTTAAGAATGGGTCATTATTTAACTTCTAAAAGTTTATATTAAAGTAATAAAATTGAACTACACAGCCTGCCAACAGTAAAAATATAGTTCAAAGACACGAATGTTTGTTGCAGGAATATACTAAAGCCCTTCACTTCGTGAGAGCCTTCTTACAGATAGAACCTGGTAATCAACAAGTCCATGCTCTCGAAACAATCATCAGGAAAAGGATGGAAAAAGGTATGCCAGCTTGAAACATTTATAGAACCATGCTTTGGTATCTAGACACAAGGCCATTGACCTGTAAGCTCCTTTAACCATTATGCCTGATTAGGGCCGTTTCATAGTAAGATTAGTACACCTAAAGTGCGAGTCGATACTAAATACAGGACGACACCTACCTAGACCAAATGGAATGGGCCATTCCATTCAATTCAGGTAGGTGACGTCTTGTATTTGTATCGACTCGCACTTGAGGCGTACTAAATTGACTATGAAACTGCCTTAGTGTTTTTTTACATGAGACCTTTTCTTCGCACTTAAAAAAGGTGTGTTTCTGCAGAGTAATGTTTTCACAGTCTATTCGATGAAATATCAATTGGTAACTAGCTACGTACATTAGTACAGTTTGATAAATTTGATAAAAAATTTCAAGCTTTTGATATAATAAATTACTACTTGGATTAAATACTTTTTATAACATTTGATTTTTCATTATTCTTTTTAAATTGCATTTTACTTTAGGTAATAGCCCTACTATTACAAACCTTCACTGTATTTAACTAAAATCCTGGTAAACATTTTTGGTTTACTTTCTACTAGCCTATATAATTTTTTCGAATTGAAAGATAAGCCAAAGTTGACAAGCTTTTCTAATATCAAAATAATCTAAACAATTTTTAAATAGTTATTTTTACAGTCTGAACCTTTAATATAGGCATACAAACTTTGATGAGCGCAACTAAGTGTTAAACAAATTTGTGGTTTTGTTTCAGAGGGGCTCATGGGAATGGCTGTCGTCGGTGGTGTGGCCCTTGCCATCGGTGGATTGGTCGGACTCGGAATTGCACTGTCCAAGAAATCCTGAATGTCTCTTAGACCGCAGATCTCTTTAGTTCCACAAAAAAACACTTGTTCTAACTGGTGCGACAGACTTTGGAAACGTCTTGCTTCTATTCCATTTTATCCTAATCATACAAGCATTGATACATTCAACATGTGAACTATAATATGCTTAAAGAGTGAAGTTTTCATTCATGAGCAAGAGTTATTTATTATTATATTAAACCAAATATAAATATTTTTAGTAATATATTATGATTAAATTTTGGCTTATTTATTAAGTTCAAGCTTTTTCCTTTTTTCCATAATGCTTAAAAATGTTTTTGCTAA
This sequence comes from Timema podura, assembly GCA_033556935.1. NCBI lineage: Eukaryota > Metazoa > Arthropoda > Insecta > Phasmatodea > Timematidae > Timema > Timema podura. The sequence continues at coordinate 60,696,166 of JAVRXN010000011.1, forward strand.
ATCATATTTGTTTTAAACTGTCACATGTTTTTATAGCAGAGACCTTGGTATAGAATTTATATTTTATATGAGAGGAAATGCTGAAGCTTATATGTAAATTTTTTAGTGTCTATATTGTAGTAATGTTAAAACAATTTTTTTTGGTGTGACGTGAATTATTGTTAATTCCTTAACTAAGCAGGCTTATTGTCAGAATAAACACTAGTTATTCTATTATTATTCTGCTGCAATTCAAATAATAGGAACATATCACAAACACTATGTCTTTTACATTAGTTAAATTATTAGATAAAACTTTCATAAACTAACCCTTTCTACCATACAAATTACACATGAATTAAAAAAAAAAAGCCAACCAATATTAAAAAAAAATTTTGTGGAAACAAGCTATTAAAAAATTTAATTATTTCTATTACTTTGCTTACTCTGTTAAAAGTAATTTCATAATTCATTGCAAGAAGAAAAAAAATTCTCAATAAAGCTTTTCCTTATTTTTTATCTAATATCAAACTTTTACTGAAATGAAAAGTTATCAACTCTCTATCCTATCTAGAAATATAGTCTTAAGAGAGGATTTTTGTTGTTAAAAATATATTTTTTTTAAAGTTATATATATATAATTTGTAATTTACAAAATTTTGAAGTAAATTTATGTGATGATTATTCCAAAGACTGAACTGCATACTAGGTTTATCATAGATTTTAAATTGAATATCTTTAAGGGTGATCTACTTAATATGAAATAAAAAAAAACATATTTTGAAAAAAAAATTAAAAAAATTATTGTTAAAATAACTTGATAAGAGTAATTATTTATAGTAATGCTTGAATAGGGATGGACTTTACAACATTCCCTCTACTCCTATACAAATTTTCCCACATTTCCTCGCAATTATACCTTCCTCATCATATTAGCATAACTAAAAATGTATATGCACACTTATGACTAATAAAACTAGAAATAAAAATAATATCTGAACTTTATGTTAAGGTGCACATTAACTCACTATACCAGATTATAATTTTTATTGTTAAATACATGTCTACTTCATGGTAGATCCTACAAGCGAGCTATAACGACTGAGTGACCACCGTTAGCGATGATAGTACCAACATTTGCAGGTAGAGGGTGTCATATTGTTAGCACAAAAAACCCTCCAGCCGTTAATCTCAGTTTGCTAAACGGAGCTGCTACTTTATTCAAGTAGCTCCTCATTTGTCTTCACGAGGCTTGAGTTTGATCTTGATATAAACTCGCTGCTTCACAGATAAATTTTAAAAGCGCTGGGATCGAACCCCGGGACTTCTGGATCTGTAGCCAGGAACTCTGATCACTATACCTCAGAGGCGTTCTAAATACATGTCTACACATACTTAAAACAACCAAATTTAAAAAAATAATTCAGAATATAGTTTTTTTTTCATAATGTGTGTGTTAAACATTATTAAAATCTGAGATGAGTACATCATTAACATGAAAAAATTGGTTTATCAGACAAAATCAGCCATATGTAGATTAGTTTGAATGATCTAAGAGAATTAGCAAGTTTCTTCAAGTATCTAAAACAAGGAAGTAAAAGATTAGTTATAACCAGATGTTTACATGCATTTTAACAGGTATTAGTTGTAAAATTGGGTTTGTTTGGAAAAATGAAAAATAGATTAAATATATTTCTACAGGGCATATATGGCAGGACAGCTGGTATTTGATGGCTATGAAAAGTCACCATATATGCATTCACCAAACCATTTGTTTATTTTGGCCATCAGAACATTTACACAGACAATTTGTTTTAATTTATACCATATTTACATTATTGAAACAAACGAAAAAAAAAGCTTTTTAAACTAGAGCTTCTAAAATGTGACGTGCTCTACTGGGGAATTAAGACTGCAAACCAGCCGAAACAAGGCCAATTTGTCATACAGTCAAAGCGGTTGTGTTATTCCGTTTACAAAATAAAAATAATTTATTTTGAAACTAATATTTTGAATGGCTCTCCCTCTGTTATTGAAAAATTTCATTTTTGGTGGCAAGTTATAACAAGATAAGGTGTGAATATATACTCTTTAATTATTTTATGTATTATAATATCCCATGTTACCACAACCGCAAAACAAAAAAAATAGTTGTATTAATATATTTGGTTCTTCATTAAGCTGTGAAAACACCAAATATAAAGTAATCCTTAGGGAAGTATTATCAGACTCATTTGATAAAATTTTTTATTGAAAATATAGTATTAATAAGCAAATAATTATTTGTGAATAGGTTGACATTAGTCACTTTCAGTCAATGTTTGCAATAAAAACCTTCCAACCATGGATGCCCTATATTTATTTAAACACCAAAGGATTGAATATCGTTTTTGTATTGTAAATGGTTCAAATACATGCTTTTACCAAGAAAATACAAAAATAAAATTTAAACTACAAGTAGTAAGTTATGAAATTATTAGGATAGTTCACAAAAGTATTCATTAAATTTTAGATGTTTTTCCAAGTTTATGCTAAAAATGTCCATGGTCGAAAAATATATCATTTAGTATTAAAGTGATGAATGAATAGCCAGAAGAATAGGTGATATCTTCTCAAATTAAATTTGTTTTTAAAGTCAGATGTTGAAATAATTGGTTGATTTAGAAAGAGTATGTTAAATAACTCTAATTTTAACAATAATTTAAAAGCTAATAAGGCTTAGTTCAACAATTTCAGTAACTTGAGTTATAATAAGTTTTAAATTAAATGGTGATCTTTTACATTCATTTACAACTGTTATTTAATACAAGTTATGCTTAGGAACATGTTCAAGGCTGCAAAGTTATACAAAGCAAAAATATAACATTTTAATTATCATTGTAACTTTTTTTTGTGCTAACAATAACTTGTGAAGATAATAAATAGCCATAACTAAAATCTATATTGCAATGGTATTGATTTATTCACCCCTTTTATATATATATATATATATTTTTTTATTTAGCATGTGTCTTACTACCCGTTCGGGCTATACACTTAAATATTAATTACGCTAATGGATTGAGAAGATTGAAATTAAAGGAAGTGAATTCGTATTAGGGGTGGAAAACCATTTGGAAAAACCACCCCCAGTTCACCTGACCGAGATTCGAGCCTCGATCTCCCTGTCCTCGGCAGTCTGGCTCAACACGAAACTAGCGCGTCTTATAGAAATTAACCCTTAATTCTACTCGGTCTTATATAGAAATTAACCCTTTTAATTCTACTAGTTTTCAGATTTCTCTTATTTCATCCGCAATGTTAAATTCAACCCTATAATGTAAGGCCAAGCTAGAAAGGATATCTAAATCTTTCATAACTTCATATTTATTTTAAAACAGATTTGAGTCCTGATTGCTACCCACTCGTCAATACACTTTATTTTGTGTGAACAGCTGCAGATCCGGAATTCTTGGAAATTGTTGTTTCGTCACGGAAGGTTTAAAATAGTTAACTGCCATGCATATACTCCTCTGATTAGTAAATAAGTCTCAGCCTATTGCCATCAAGGATAAAAAAAATGTCACATCTCACTCCTAATTCACTACAATTTATATTGGGGGCATCATGTATTTGTGCTGAATGCAAATATAATTAGATACATGCATATCCATACTAAGCATATAGGTTTCAAGTCACATAATTTAAACACAAAGTAAATACATTTAACACATTTAAGGTTCTAACACCAATTTTTGGCAAAACTGATGACTTCCTCTAACTAGCATTGAGAAATGTAAATAATAAACTAAAGGTATATAAAACTATTTTTAGCTTAATGTAGCTCTACAATTCCCCCTACCTTTACCCTAAATAGCTGCTAATTTCTGTTCATTAGTAGCAGCTGATATTATATCACCTTGATTTATATGGTTCAATTTAGTCAAGGATGTTGGATAAAAACTTGAGTAATTTAGGGCCACTTTCAAAATCAGGCTTAGCATGCTTCAAGTGTGGCGCTATGCTAAATACATGACATATACCTAGACCAGAATTGAATGGGCCAGTTTCATAGTCGGCTTAGTACGCCGTCAAGTGTGGTGCTACACTAAATACATCAGAATACAATGGACCAGTTTCATATGCGAAACTAGCCATATTCAATTTGAGTTTAGTTAAGTGTTGTATTTAGTGTAGCACCACACTTGAGGCGTACTAGCCCGACAATAAAACTGGCTCTTAGTCTTTTTAGTCAATAATACATTAGAGCACAACCATAGTTGCGACCTGATCACCAACAGCGATCCTCATTTTGTTTTCACTACATGTTGCTAGCTCTTCAGGTTGTATGAATATTAATTATACTAATGTGTATGGAAAAGAAAGGTATAATTTAAAAGAAATTTACCTACATTTGTTTGGATGAAGAGTGAGAAACCATTTGAGGGTGAGGGGGGGGGGCCACCCACTCATTACACCTGACCGACATTCAAACCCCAATCTGGGCTTGGCTGATCCAGCCTATTGTGAGTGTGATAAATTCAACCATGCGCCCACCAAAGCGGGTTGCCAAGCCTTGTTACACATGAGAGTTGCCATATTACGTAGCTTCTGTCTATAGTACATTCACGACCTTAGTTTACTTGGACGACAGCTCAAAAATTTACTAGAAATAGTCCCTAATGCATTCCTATGCCAACAACTGACATCTGTCACTTTAGATAGTTGTAATGAAAACATATGTTAATGTATGAATTTGATAGTTAGCCATAGTAATTTAGGCCAATATTATTTATATATTTGACGTCGGGCACAAAGCTTATTCATCGTTTTATTCCACTTCAAAAAATATTATTATTCACGGCACTTTCACAAAAAGTCTAACAAACATAGCTTTAAAATGGCGACCGATGAATTTAAACCATGTGATTTGATGAAAACAGGTTCTTTACAATAATGCACTTAAACAGTGAATAAAAATATTTTATTATATATAAAAAAATTACAAGTATTTTCTTTTTTTCAAGTAAATACGATAACTGTATTAAAAGGTATTTATATATGCACTATATTTAACAAACATTTCAAAATTTTAATTAGGTTTAAAATATTGTTTTTGATTATTAAAAGTAATAAAATAGTGTGATAAAGCTCAAGTTTGCATTATTTTAAATGTAAAATATAACATGTAATTAAAAAACTTAACATTTATAACAGAACACTGATCTTTTACAAGTGTTGGCGACCCAAAACCTAAACATATGATTTTTGAACTGTCATCCAGGTAAAAACCTATCATGAACAGTCTCTAGTCACAGTGAATTATAGTAAGAGCAACTTGATTGTTAAAAGTGAGCACTTTGGGTTACACATTTAATTATATATGGGCTACGCAAACAAAAAAAGTTCAATACCACTGCCTTAAAAATATATATTTTAACCATATTTTATTGTAGATAATTAGAAGATTTATGATTGAAATGATAAAAATACTATACATATAATACTTGACAGAGCATTAGAAAATATGCTTTATTCACTAATTTAGGTGTACAATATACAATATAAAACATTCATAAAAAGACAAACTCAAAATTGTTTGTAATATAAATATTTACAGACAGGTCACGAGAATGTGTACAATTATTCATCAGTAATATTAAGAAAATAGCTGTCTCTCTCTAAAAGCTGACACACATGTCTATGAAGATATAGGCTAATTCTGCATAAAAGCTAAAATTTAATTAAAAAAGGAAAACAATCTCGAAATAGTAGAAGATTAACGGCAAATAGAGCACAAAAATATACACACTTCCAATAATTACACACAAAGCAAATATACAAATAATTCATAAAAACATTTTTTTTATAAAACATGAATCAACAATAAAATAATTTATTTTGTAGAAGGGATAGTTTTCCCCAATGCTATGTAATATTTAACAATTTTTATAGTTGGATTGTTAAAATTTTATACTGACCTTTAACTTAGATAACAAAACTTTTCTATGGTTGTTATGTGGCAACTGGGAAAATTGACCTCTGCTGCTGCCATAAGAGAATAGGTTCGAGTAATCTGAACATGTTGTCCCAATTCAGAAAATACTTTTAGTAACCTGAACCAACTGGCTGAGTTGGCTTCCTTCAGCAAACATAAAAAAGGATTTATGAAGCTATGATTTGGTTTTAACAATATGTTATAAGTTTAAGTAAAATCTCAAAGCAAAACTAAAATAAGAATCGGTAAGTTTAATTGTACTGCGTAGAGTTATTAATTCTTAATCAAACAAAACATGAAATACAATTAAAAATTGTCAACAAATAAATGGTACAGTTAAAAAAATACACGGTCATCAGATAAAGCATTAGTCAACATTGATATGAGTCATGTGGTAAAATATTATTAGTCAACAATGACAGAATCATAAGCTAAAACATTTGTCGAAACAGTCAACATTGGCAAATTTATTAGAAAAAAACATAAGTCAACAGGGTCAAAATTAACAATAGTATTATAAAACTAGAGCCAAATCATTATTAAAAACCAATATCCAAACAAATCTAATGATACTTGGCACTCCACCATAGTGAGACGAGCCCAAGAAACCCAAACCGGAGAAACAATACATTTTCCTCACTTATCTCTGTATAAATAAACGAGTCACTCTGAACAGTTAGACCTTTCGTCCATGAAGCTACTAAACTGTGCTCGGAATGCTTAGTGAATGAATCACAAACTGGTCAGTAACTTGTTACTTTTGTTTCGCCCTGGTGCCGAGGGGGATTTGGTTCTCTATTATTATTACAGATATAAGAGACATAATCAAAGAGGATTAGGATTAATCCATACATTGAAATCAATAGAAATGACTCATTTTTAGTTTTTCGACGTTTCGAGTGGAATTTTTATAAAAAAGTTATCCAAAAATAGATCAAAATTACATAAAAGAATATAAACTGCCGACTATTCTTTGCGGCAAAGGAACTGCAACACACTGATACAAAATGTATAGCCTTGTACAGAATGTCAAAAGAATAATAAATTAAATATTCAATAATTGGTTTATTTATATTTAGTTTGTAACTGAAGGAGATTGGCGAATGAATAGCATGATTTCGTTTCCAGTGACTAAATTGGTTAGCAAACAGTAGCCCTGCCCTGTCAGGGACCGCCATAGAAATAAATTAGCGGTAGTGCGTAAGATCCTCAGTGGTAATTTAGATTTTACTTGCGTCACTTTTGATTCTTATACGAGTAGCTTCGTAGGCGAAAAGCCTCAGGAGACTTAGTAAATCAATTTATAGCTTGTAAAATCTAACTTTGGTTAAAATTAGAAGGCAACATAGTTTTTACAATAAATTATTACCAGAAGTGTTAACTCGGTGCCAACATATTTAACTCAAAAAAATAAATGTTTAAGCCAAAGATAAAAGCACTGTACATAGACAATAGTACTAAGAAACTTACGTATTTCTAATATTTTTTAGCACTGCGTCTTACTACCTGTTCAGGTAATACACCTATGCACTAATTACTCTAATGTGTTAGGGATGAAGAAGATTGAATTTAGAGGAAGCGCATCTGCATTTGTGTGGCGGTAGAGATGGAAAACCATTAAGGAAAAGCCACCCTCATTGCATCCTGACGACCATGCGGCCACTGGAGCGGGTCTACTATATATATATATATATATATATATTTTTTACAAAAGAAAGTGGTATTAATTCTTTTGTTTCACAATTTCTTAAAATTCAATTATTTATAAGAATAAAACTGCCATAAATGTTATCAGTCAGTAAAATATGTGGAAGGGAAATAAATTTACTTTTTTTTTATTTAAAGAAGGAATATTCTTGTTAGTATCTAAATACAACATATTTATGTGTATTCATTTTTTTTCACCTTCATAAGTTGAATGTCTTGCTTATTACGTTTTATCAAATAATATTTCCAAAGACATAGCTAAATGAAATGCAAAAAGTAAACTGTTAAGATAACAATATTTAAGTCAGCCAATCCTGGCAGTTTCACTTATGTCTTGCTGTCAAAAATATAAATTTTACATTTTTATAAAATTCCCTTTAGAAGTATCCCTAGTGTGTTGCTCATTTAAAGGTGGCTGTGAAAGCAATGCTCACGCATGGACCTATTGAACACTTTTTGAACAGGACTATTAGCCTACTTACTTAATCTATGGTACCAGGAACTTTAAAGTTCATTGCCGCACTTACAAAAGTCTGTCACCCATCACTATCCTCAGCTAAATCTATCCAGTCTACTATAATATTTATAATTAAAAAGGTTTATTCTATTTTTGATAGACTGTACAAATGTTTAAAGTATGTGGATATTGACAGTGAATGTACTTCCATCATAAGTTCTGATCGGCTCTCTCTGATCGCACATACAACATTAGTGTGATTATCTAAATCAATGTTTTCCAAAGTGTATTCTGCAGCATCCCTACCATGGTTATCTCGGCTTCGTGAGACAATTTTAGAATATTCTTTATTTGCTTTTCACATTATAAAATCATATCAGTAATTAGGATTGCCAATTTTTTCTAATCTGAATAAAGGGCATTTGTCAAAGGCGCAGCCAGAACATGTGATGTTTTACGTTTGTTTAGTACTTGTAAAATTTAACTGACGTTATTGAATACTTTGGTGTGAATTTTTTTAAAGAGGGCTCAAGCATGTTTTTTTTTTTGGGTGCAAGGGTTCCTTTGATCTAAAATGTTTGGGAAAGCCTGTTCTAGATTACTATTACCAAGCAATATGCCTTAAATACATTATATATAATTTTTTGTTCCTTACAAATAGTAAAAGTTTTTATAAATAATATAGACATTAATTTCTTTTAAATATCTCTTGTGTTATGACTAGACCTACTTATGTAATAGTTGTGCAGATAAAATTCAAACTCTTGTTATTTAATGTACAATTAGTTATATATATATATATATTGTTAGAACATTTATTTCAAACAAATTAACACCCTGAATAGGGCCACAACATAATAGCTCCCGCTGAGTAGGCAACCTTTAGCCTACACTGTGGTTGTATTTCCTTACAAGTTTACCTCATAGCGGTTCCAGTTTTAGCCCTCTTTGCGTGTACTGATGTAGAACGGGGTGAACGCCGTGCTGTGTTCGACCCACTCATCTTAGTAAATGCTGCTGTAATAGCTGTGTTAACCTTGCTGTCTATTACAGGAGACAAAACTTGCCGCGCCGTTGGATGGGAGTTTGCCTTAGCTTGCTCCACATCTTTAGTCATTGAAGACCTAAGTAGCATATTTTTGGTTTTGGTAGAAATTATTTTTTTACTGTCTTGGGCTCTTTGACGCATTCGTCTCGCTTTGATTTGATTCAATTTGTCTCCTTGTGTTATCATAAGTGACATCCCCTCTTGAATTTCCTCAGATTCTTCAACAGTACCATTATTGTCATTTGCAAATTGAACAGTTTGACTATTGTTCTCTCTTCCATTCAACTGGACGGTGTTCATCTTATGATAACCGAATGACAAGGTACTCTCAAATGAACTCCCAGGCGAAATAGAGTTGAGTTTTTTCCATTTGATACTGTAGATGCCAAATGCTCTCTTGGATGGTATCCGACTGTTCAACCAAAGCTCATCTTGCTTGTTCACAAGCCACCTATGCTGCTCACCAATAATGGAACCTGGCCGACATATTCTGATCCAAGCGATAGCTTCTTGGGCACTGAAGTGGAAATATCTCATAATGTAACAGGCAATAAGACAGCCTGTCCTGCCAAGACCAGCTTTACAATGAACAGCTATGGCCCCTGTGGCTTCCAAAGACACTGTAAGAAATTGATTCATGATTTCATCACTGGGAGTGCTCCCATCACGAAAAAACAAATCTTTATGCACAAATCCTTCCTTGATGAATTTATTTTGTGAGTATGTTTTTGGTTCAACCTCACAATTGTGCTCACGTTGTTCTTCTTAAAGTAGTCGAAGTAAGCCTCCGGGCCATGGTACGGGTAGTCATCTTTAGTCATTGTCTTCGCATGGGGCCCACAGAATGCCAAAAACTTTTGTGGAACAATCCAGTTTAAGTCTCCATTTTCAACTTGCTCATAAAACTCATATTCGTCAACATCGAAATCTTTGAAGTTGAAAAATCCCAGAGTCATGGCTTTGTAGAGTGCTTCAAGACAATGCAGTAGTGTGATGTGAAACTTAGCTTTCATCAATGATGCATCTCTGAATGGTACAAATGATGGCCCGTCTGATGTTAAAAGTCTGTATGCTTCTTCTGGAGTTTTCTTCAGATACATAACAGAGTAGGAAGCAATAAGGAATGCAGCATTTGCTCTTTTCTGCTTATTCAGAGTAGTATAATGGACAATTATCTTTTCATCAAAATACTTTGATCTTAGCTTTTCATTCAACTTTTTGCAATACCTGTACAGTTTTGACAAGTTCAAAGGCCCAAAGTCATAATAAAACTGTTCATAAACCAACTCATTATCTATGCTAAAAAAGTGGGTTCGTGAAGTACATTGTGGTACAGTTGATGTGTTTAGTGTTACAAAAAACAATCGGTCTGTAATGAATTGAGATGCGCAAATAACGATTTTGTTGATTTCATCCATTTTCAACAGCTTAACTTACTAAAATATTTACAAATTAAATTCACTGTTATTTAGCCTACAGACAGCAGGTTAGGTATCTTATAAGTTATTAAAATGCATAGGCTAATAGTTATTTCACTCTTGAAAGCAACACAAAAACCACATTTTACCAAGCTAAGTAAAATAACACTCAACTAGAGCTTCTGAGCTTAGCAGATGTCAAAAATCCACAAGACGAATTGAGTTTCAGATGAGCTCCTGATAAAATGTAGACAGCAACCTAGAAAAAAGCAAAAAATGCATACCTACAACAAAGCTAATATAATTATAGCACTATAGATGAATACTATGAAAATAAAATAGCTTTATGTTATACTATATTCTTAAATAATGATGCTTCTTGTAAAAAACAATAGGTAGGTTACTGGTAGGTCAACTATTTTCCTTAAATCTCATGAACAAATAAATTATATAATTCTTGATATCATGACAACACAATTTAGTTAGAATATTTTAAAATACTTACTAGCAATAGTTAAAAAACTTCTATGGCATCAGCCCACAAGCGAGCTATACTGACCATTGGCCGTGGCATGTTGGCAAAGATAGTACCAACATTTGTGCATAGAGGTTGTCATGTGGTAAGCACAACAAACTCTCAGTCCGTTAATCTCAGTTTCCTTGACCGGAGCTATTACTTATTCAAGTAGCTCCTCCATTATCGTGACGAGGCTGAGATGACCTCGTTACAGACCTACTGCTTCACAGAAAAATCTGTAAGCATCGGAAATTGAACCAAGGACCTCTGGATCTGTAGCCAGGAGCTCTGACCACAAGACCACAGACAATATTTAAGCAATGAAAATAAATGTGAACCTAAGAGTAAAATCAAGATTAGTTAGTTCAACAAAAGGTTGTTTAAAATAAAAATCATTAAAACAATAATGTTTAAGTATCTAGTGTGTATGAACAGTTTGGAGAATTAACCCTTATGTAATGTTTATTATAAAAAGTTTTAAAAACGTTAAAAAGTTAGATAGTGAAATAATGTCGTCAATATTTGTCAATGAATTGATAGACAAAGTGTTTCAACTCATTAAACTGATTTTTTCAAACTGCTCTTATAAACTATGCGATGATAAACATAATGTTATATTGAGTTTAACTATGAACAATATTTTATTCAACTTACAAATCTTGACTTTATTACTAAGTCACATTTATTCTTATTGCTCGAATGTTGGTAGTATTTTAAACATTTTGACTGTTATGTTGTCATAATATTAAGACAGTCAAATAGAGCTCCAAGAGAAAAACAAATGTTTTCTAAAATAAATTATATGACCAGACAAATAGTTTTAAAAGTAACAAAATGGTCGCCAAGTTAAAGTAATTTGTTTATTACTTCAAGAGTAAGTTAAATCATTTTAACTTTTATTTCAACAAAGGTTTGTAATACATACATAATATATGAATAAACAGAATAAGCACTACATCTATTAGCTCACCTGTTTAGAAAAACAAGAGGCTTATTGCCACAGTTAGGTCTATAATAGGGCCTGCTGTGTATTATTTGTGCCTTGATGCTATAGCAGAATTAGCCTTTATTGTAGGATGACCATTCGTCTTGGATTTTAGCATACTGTCCCTCATTTGTAAATGTCCCGGATTTTGAATATACAAGCATTTTATTTTATTAAATTGTTTTGTCAACGCGTGTCAGGTCTATCGCCCATTTTGATACTCTAGACTAGACCTCAGGAGTCAAGATACAATAGAAAAAAATAAACAAAGAGTCTGCTTGTTTAGTTCACCCAATAAACAAAGGTGGGAGTGAAGACTCATACCATATATTCCAATGCTTCAAATCACCAAAATGTTAAATTATTTCCTACTCTAATGAGATACTTTGATTTTAAGGAAGGCATTCAAACCCAAGTGCTTGATTTGGTCTCCCTTCTTGTGAAACATAAAAAAAGATTTCAAAGTCACCTTTTAGAAATCTTGAAAAAGAAAGACTTGACAAATAAGATTGTAGAATATCGAGTGGATAACACCAATTTCAATTTTGATGGCCTCAAACTAAAAGGGACAAATAACGTATTTTCAGTGCTCAATTGAACAATTAAATCAACCCATAGTTGAGAAGGTTGTTCTGCACACATAATTTACAATGCAATTTAAATTGACTGCTAACTTACTTCCTATTAAAATAGATTCCATCATTAACAAAATTTACAGAAATGTTTATATTTTTACTGTTCGAGACAAGTTGCTTAGACAGTTTTGAGATGAATGCTGAAGTCGAGTATTGTAAAATACTCGGAGAGTGCAAAACTAGATGGTTAGCGCTAATGCCTGGAATTAAAAGAGTTTTGCAATTATTTGTTCCGTTGAGGTAATATTTCTTTCCTGTGAAAAATGTCCAACAAGTTGGGGATTTTTTTTCAAGACGAGAACTCAGAGTTTTTGTTATATTTTTTTTACATAGCCTGGCTTCAGTTTTTAAAAGTGCAGTGAAAAGAAATGACTGAGAAAAAAAAGACAGTTATGGAAATTTCTGACAAGATTGACAAATGGATTGTTAAATATAGAAAAAGAATTTGTCAATTTGTTCCACCCACATTAAACAATGTTTACCAATAATGTTAACAAGGGAGGGGGGAGGGGGGGAAGAAGAGAATGACCACATTATGAAATTTTATAAAAATTGTGTTTCCTATCTGAAACTGTGGAGAAAACAGTTTAATGAAACTAAACATTTTAAATGGCTTGGTTAGAAAAGTAAAGTTCAGTGAACCAACGTTGAAAAAACAATAGAACATGTGATGAAATATTTCAACACAAATGAGTCATCAGTGGAAAATGATCTGTTCGATGAACCTTCGTATCTCAAGTCTTATGTCACTGATGACAAACTTTTAGAATGGAACGAAAAAAACACTGAAATTGATGACAAGTGGATTGAAATTTTCAAACCTTTTTAAGCCACAACGTTCCTTTTGAAACATTAAAGAAAATTGTTGAACTAAGTTTGTGCCTCCGACTACAGAGTGATAAAAAAAAACTGAACATAGAAACATTAAAAGCAATGATTATGGCAAGATGTAATCAAGTGTACTCTTGGGAAGAGTTCAAAAACAAAATTGAAAGCAATGACCATTAAAAAAAATCATTCAGCAGAAAAATAACAATCATGTTTTTATATAATTCATTTTGTTCAAGTAAGAATTACTAAATGCTTATATTTAAGTACTGTATCTAAGTTATATGATTTTAGTACTGATTTCGGAAGTTCTTTCTTGGTTATTTGAATTACTTATTGTGATAGTTATTATGCACAATAAAAACATGTTTTAGTGATGTTACTGTTAATTATTATATTTTATAATTTTTGTGCCCAGATTGGCATGAGTAGGAAATGGTCACCCTACTTCATTGCCCTAGTATATTGTTACAGGTGAGTCACTTAAACTTGGCTTGCTGCGGCAAAACTTAAGTTACCAAGTATGTATAAAAAACTACTTAGTAGGCTACCAACTTTAGTTTTCAGAAATATGCTTACTTTTGCAAAATATGTTGGGAGTGAACTCCCTGTAAATCAATACATTTTTGTGCTCAAGTAATCATGTTAAGGTGTGAGGTGGTTTTAAATGGCCCACCCTGTAGAAACTTCGTCTTCTCAGCATTATCTTAATGTATAAAAATAACACCCGTTTACTCCAAAATATTTGAGTTAGAAGCTATTACTGTTTTAATTATTTTTTTATTTAGCACTGCGTCTTACTATCTATTTGGGTTGTACACCTATGTACTAATTACACTAATGTGTTATGAATTGGGAAAGGTTGAATTTAGATTAAGTGAACCCATATTTATGTGAGAGATGAAAAGCATTTAGGTAAAACCACCCTCAGTACACCCGACCAGAATTCAAACCCAAACCCCTTGTTATCGGCGGCCTTATACCTTGCAAATTTTGAAGGAGTAGCCAAAGTCGAGGATAACTTTTTTTTTTGTCACTTGGTACTATTTATATTTTTTAACTCGTACATTGAGTAGGCCTAAATCCAGTTAAAGAGAAAGGTTTATAGAAAATAACAAAACACACTATATTATTCTAAGCTGATACATATCTTGAGTTTATCAATGTTTAATTTATGGGGTGTCATTTAATCACTATTCTAAAATACTGTTTAGTAGAATGTTTTAAAAATGATTATACATTAAATTTATACATTATGAAAATTGACACCTGGACACAGGAATCGAACCCGGGACCTTTGACTTAGTACGCCAATGCTCTAACCAGGAATTGTCCAGTGCCCAGGGTCATTCTTCACTCATATTTTAAGGCAGAGTCTAGGGAAAATCTCCCCTCACTTTTTGAGGTAATTGTATTATATTTGGAAGAAGGATGGACGTGCGGAAATCGTCGGCTACAAATGTGTGATTTTATTAAGATCCCGAGCTATCAGATAACGCAGCCACCTTCGATTCGGTAGTTGGCTTATTGCTGCCACTTGTACAATTATTATAATTGTAAGGATTGCATATTTACGAATCAAATAGCCAAAGCTATTATATTTGTTTTAGTGAGGATTTACTCGCATCTAAATTTTCATATTCTGAAAATTGAAAAATGACACTGGACACGGGAATCCTCACTTAAAACAAATATAATAGCTTTGGGTATTTGATTATTAAATTTAGAGATGGGGCACTTGGATCCTCAAATCCTTTGGTATTCGAGAAATTAAATTTCGCAAAAGATCTAAAAAAAGTAGGGGCTATCTCCAATACAATTATCAAAACTTTTGAGTTCAAAAGACAATTTTAAGCAATTGGTAAAAGGAATTATTATACATGTTATTTTAGAGGGTACCAAAATAAAAAAACTGTTCTATTGTGTTAATAATGTAATACCGGTAGACATGAGAAACAAAAGTGCATTTGTCAGTGGTCTTAAGCAACTTTCTTTGAATTCAATTTTTAATATTTTCACTTTACATAAAGTTGTGGGCTTAAATATTTAAAGATTTGAGGATTTTAATTTGGATTATAAAGAAAAGGTCCAAGAAATATAGGATCTGACCCAACTCTAGTTTAAGACATGTATTTAACGAGATATTTCATATATAAGTTCATTCTTCCTTCAAAATTCTTTCACATGGTTATTGTTGAAGTCGAAGCGAAGGAGAATTGGCCTTGACTTTGACATTTCGAAACTTTGAACACCCCTAGTGTTTTTGTTTATGTTTTCAAGTTATCGTATTCTTTTACTTACTATAATGTATTAACACTATAACACACTTAGTACTATTAACTTCTTGAAAAGTATTAACATAGTGTTTCTTTATTTTCTTCGCAAACAATCTACGAAAATAGCTTTCTTGTCACATCCCGTAAAAGGATTTAAACTTATTTCTGACCTGGTTCAGTTATCATCATTCACAAAGAAATAAGAACTCTTCATTTGGGCTGTATCCAAATTCTCCACTTATGCGTACTTTAGTCCCTTGCTTTCGTAAGGATTTGGAGAAGTTTAGGTTCATTCAAATTGTCACCAAAGATGCGGATGCACATCTTCCATGTCTTTGGATCCAAGGACAGAAGCAATATGTTTTCAACATACCCTCGAGCGCCGTTTGACTGGCAACCGTTTTATTACCGTATTTTTTTTTCTTTACTATAACAAATAACTTAAATTTTTTCCCCACAATCTTAAAATACTTAAAACTTAACTACAATTTATTTTATTGTAATAACATGAAAATTATAAGGCTGGCCTAAATCAAGGGGTCACCAAACTCATCGACTAAAGGAGCTACCTTCAAAATGTCAAATTGGTTCGCAGCCTACCCAGATTAAAAATTTACCGCATCACATGTTGGCCATTATCGTAGCCTGTACATAGGCTTTGCCAGCAAACCTTCATTAAATTGGGTGTGTGATGGTATGGATCTGTGTTTCTGATTCTTAAATGTTATGGAAATAATGTAGAAATCTTAATGTATTTTGTACAAAAATAAACTTTTTAATGACCTATAAAATAAAAGGATTACTGATTATTTTAAAACAAAGTGATAGTGAAGCATATTAAAATAAAACTAGGTATGGCATACTGTATTGTATTCCACCACCTGCAGCTGAAAATCTGGACTTCCATGGGTAGGGTAGAGCAGAACAGCACCTTCACTAGGAGTGCAGCGTGAACCAGAACTAGGTAACTTTCCTTCGAGACAAGAGGTTATACTTAGCCTAAATGAACAACTGGTAGCTCACGATTGACCATTTGGTGACCTATGACCTAAATCAAAGTGACAAAAAAAAAGTTCCATGCCCATCGCTAGAAAGTACCTTCTAGTACAAAAGTGACTGGGGAGTTGGAGGGTAAGGGCCAGTTTCATAGTTAGATTTAATACGCCTAAAGTGCGAGTCGATACTAAATACAGGACGACACCTACCTAGAACAAAATGGAATGGGCCATTCCATTCAATTTCAGGTAGGTGACGTTGTATTAGTAAGCGCCGCACTTGAGGTACTAAATCTGACTATGAAACTGGCCCTAAGAATATCTCCAATTTAGTCTTTTTCTAAGGGTTAGGGTTTACCTGTTGGTTTTGGAGAGGAAGGAAAAATAAAAGAGAAGTGTCCTGTGAGTTTTTAGTTGGGAAAACCTTATTCACTATGACAAGGGATAATAGATATTATTAAACGTAGCTTAGTAAGAAATATGGTTGATAGTAGTAGCATTGTAGTTCCAAGAATTGCTAACTGTTGAATAAATCTAATGCTGTCTTCCATCAAAAGTGTGTGGAACTTATTACCCAACTTGCAAGACAAATAAAACACCTAATTCATATTTCACCACTATATATCTGTGACAAGTTTGCAGATACAGGCCTTAGGTATATAACTAAACCTTAGCCTAACTAAATGTACCGTACATTACCCTTCCCAACATAATTTAACTTTCAGGCCTAATTGTTTGAGACACAGAAAGTTAGGTTGTTGTTGTTTATAAGTGGTGCTTAATTTAATTAACATGCAAACAAATTAAATTAAAAGATAAATATTTGGATGCATTATAGTTTAAGTCACCCCTAATGCAACTCTAAGCTTTAATTTTGATGTGTGCTGGTAGTTTTCTTGCCATGTCGACAATGTATCACATCCTTGGATCCAAAAACGTAGGAGGGGTGCAGCAGCATCCTTTGCGACTTTTCTGACAAATCTGTAGGCCTATTTGACTCCTTCAAAGGCGATGGAACTAACAAGGTAAACAAGGCGAGGACGAATAAATAGATAATTCAGACACAGCATTAGATAAAAATGCAGGCATACCTGAATAGAGTATAATGTTTATTACCAGGCCCCTATACGTATAAAATAAATTTTTAAGCGAACCGATACTGCGTCAAGCTATTATTTCACTGTGTAGCAAAAACATAAGATGCAGGAATGTCTTTATTTTTAGTACAAAACATTGATTTGCCCACCTTTGAAAATATAAAAATAGAGCATAATTGACACAGAACCAAACATATTGTATTTATATCTTAAAACGAAACCTACCAATATAATAAAATACACAATTAAATGTATAACTGGAATTGTTACCTTAAAAACTCATCAAATAAAGTCAGCATTAAATCATTTGCAATAATTTTAAATACTAATTGGCGTCCCACGCAAAAATCATGTTTACAGTTTTCCTACATTTTACTGACTTTTTCTTTTGAATATCTATTATGTGATATAAAATTACTAGCGAAAAGTATATAAATTTCCCTACACTAAGCCTAGCTTGAAAACTAGAAATTACCATCTTAAATTTTTCCAAAGGAAAATTATTTAAAAGATTTGATTTGTAGATAGATAGTCCATTCCATGGAATCCAATGAGAGTGTTTTTCACTATCAATGTAATAATTAATATGACCATTACAAATTTAAATTCATTGTATATTTAAACTTATTGGATGCAGCACGGACTCAAATAATTAAGCTTAGAATATATTGTTTAAGCCAAGTACTGTACCTATATTTTAACTCACGGTAATATGTAAAAAAAAAAATAGCGGTACCTAGGCATATAATTTGTTAGAATGTGTCAGTACCTAAAACCAAATGAATATGAGAATATATGCCAGATTGAATCTCAATTTAAATGTTTGATATCTCTGAGATAAAATAAACAGGCTAAAAAACAATTTACTCCTGAATATACCTTGATTTTCTTGCAAATGGACATTTGGATGACTCTCTAGAAAATACAAACTTTTTTTTTGCGGTCAACATTGAAAACATTTTGTTATATTATTAGTGTTATTTTATAGGTATTGAATATATATAGCAAAAGAGACCATGCGGATCAAATAGCTTCACATATGGATTCGTAAAAGTAGATCTAGTAATTTTTTTAGTTATCAGTTTCGTAAGAAAATGGGGTGTACCTACCATATTAAAAAAAATCCTGCATAGTACTTACTTAAGCCGGTCCTACACAAATATCAAGGAAGGCATTGTTCAACATTTGTGCAAATATTGGGCAAATATTTGGCAATGATCAAGTGGGGCTCCCACACACATTGCAAGTATCACAAGGCTAATACCTACTTGGACAAGTACTTGCCCAATTATGCTGGCCAAACCTGGGTTTCCCATACATACACCACTTGCGAATTTTCTTTCTTTGTTCTCACGAGTGTCAAAAAGATGGATCGTGAAAAACTAATCTCAATTTCTTCATACGTTGTTTTGTGTGGAGGGTACTTTATTTTACGACAGCTGAAGAGAGACAAACACCCTATAAATCCTACATGATATTATTTTAACAAAAATAACATTTATGGAGATAAGGCCACCACTATACAAAGTAGTCAAGTAGCGGCTCCTTATTAAAATGATGTTTATTGAAACCTGAGAGCAAAGGACATGAGACCGATACTGGCTGCAACCTGTGGGTCACCAAATCGAACTTATTGATCTTATTTTCAGCGATGGCATTAAAAACTTTGATCATTTTCTCAAAGGCGAAACACTTGGGCTTATAAACATCATCTGCCCCTTGCCCTGGTGGTAATGCTATCTTTAACTTTTTTCAATAGTGGGAGAAATGATGACATTGAGTGACTCCTTTTTCAGCTCATCAATGGCACATTCTATGGAAAACTCACACTGGATTCTCTTCCAGGTGTCATGTATTTCATTTCTATTCTTGTGTAGTGGATGTTTTGCATTCCATAAGATAAACCCCTTCTCATAAAGGTTCAGGAACTCCATAAGTCCTCGTTTTTACACTTCATATCACAAACAAGACAAAATTAAACACAAATACCTGCTAGACACAAAAAAATTAAAGCGTCTAATACAAACAGAAAATACGAAATGACAACAAAGACGAAAAAAATAATAAAGAGATTTGAGCTAGGCACGTAAAGAGATAGATTATGCGGTCGTTGCTTGGCGATAATGTCCAATGTTCCCCGAGTAGTATGGGAACTACAAGTGCCTGGACCAGTCACTTGGCCAGTTATTGGTCGCCTTTGACTTGTGACAGAAAACCGACAGCGGACGGCAAATGCCTCATTATTTAGGGAAGTATATACAAGTATTGGCGAATACTCACAAGTGACCGTCCCACACATGGCCATTGCTCATATTCGTCAATGCTGGCCTGTTTGCCAAGTAGTGTGGGACCGGCTTAACTACATGGCATTAGGAATGCGAAAGTTCATTACCACACTTAAAAAATATGCCACTCGCCACCTATCCCTATCTTGAACTAGTTCTATCCAGTCCACTTCTTTATGCCCTATCTCTTTCAAGACCATTCTCATGTTATCATTCCATCTGCGTCTAAGTATTCCCAATGCTTTCTTCCTATTGCACAAAGATTACTATCGACTATTTTATGTTATATTAGTGCAGAGTTTGGGTTGTAAATAGTAATAAAGTTTTACAGATACCGTACACTCAAGAAAGTCTAGTGTTAGACATATTATAAGATTTGTGCATTTATAGACTAAGATCTATTAATCATGTGTAGATATTAAACAATGTAATTCTTTATATGAAATCAGTTTTTCATTAGGAAACTTTTAAATTATTACATTACAATTAGGGGGTAGGTAGGAGCCTAGTTCAAAAATATTCATAAATTCAAAATAGTATATTCTTTATGAAGATGTATGTTGCTGTAAATTTGTTGTTACATTTTTGTAATGAGATTCCCAGTAGCATTGTTTTGTGTAGTAACTATTAATCTATACATTACTTTTTATGTACCCTATGGATTTATCCTTTAATTAGTATTTTTGCAATTTTCCATAGTACAATATATTGGCCTATATACCAATTCTTTCTTCGGATTAATAAATAGGTCCCTTGTATATTCCCTTTCATAATTTACTGTGCTCCGTTGAATATAGCTTATTAAATAATATGATTTCTGATTTGATTTTAATGCCAATCTGACTATTATAGAAAGTATTCATATTCCAAGGAATCTAATTGCCTAGATTTAATATTAGATTTTAATTAAAAATTTGTATTTGGGGTAGACAATGATTGTTTAGCTGCAAAAAGTTAGCTTTTAAGAATAAAATTATGTATGTTTATTAATTACATTAACTACACACTATTGATTTTCTAATGTAGTTGTACAAATATTGTCATTCGTACTGGTGTTAACATGGCTTAGGGTGAATCTCGCCATAGACTAGATCAGCTCTCTCTCTCTCGCTCTTAGATTAAGTCGTTAATAACCATGATGTTAAAATGAAGTGCATGATATTAGTTGATCTATTTATTTTAAGGTCGGTCAAAAAAAAATGGTTGAACCTGGAGTTATTGGTTTTTATAATACTTTCAAAATGAATTACACTTTCAAACCCTGTGAAAATAACGGCTAATAATATGCGTGGGACACCATGTCTGGTCCACTCCCACAAGACGCGACGTGCTCTACAGGAGGTTCAAACTGCTAGCTCGTGGCGCAGCACGGTGCCTCACATGTCAGGCCACAAGTGCCCCCCCTTCTCCCCTTTCCCACCCTGGCTAACGTCCTAGTAATGAGATTCAGGGCAGTGGGTGCAAAGGAGAGACTGGGTTCACAACCTGCAACGGTGGTCCCACGTTCTAAGGCATTAGTCTCGCGATAGATGGGTTTTCCTATTACAGAGAGGTTGAAGTTAAAATCTCACCCGGGTGAAATGGAAGGTGGGTTTTCTCAACCCCTCTACACGCAGAAGTGGGTGCACTTTACCTAAATTAGCGTCATCCCTCACCCAAATTTGAACAAGTGTAGGGGTCCACCTGCATCAGTGGGCACGTGGGTTAAGGCATCAACTTTTTCAACATGAGCTACATTATTCTAAATTTAAAAGAACCAGTCAGAAAATCAATAAAAAAAAATTGAGATGGGATGGTTGAATCCTATATTCCTTCGAGATCCTATGAGTATTCGAGAGATACAATATCGTAAATCAAAAAAAAGCATCTTAAATACAATAATTATGAAGACCTTGACTTGAAATAACAAATTTAATCAATTGCTGAAAGGAATTATATAGACTTGAGTAGTTGGGAGGATACTAAAATCACACACAAAAAAATATGACAAAATGGAATTAATATAATTAATTTTTATAAAAAGTGTTCTCTTTGTTGTTTATGATGTAATAGATATGAAAAACAAAATACATTTGTCTTTAAGACAAAGTATTTGAAATGGTATGGAACATAACTAACGGCTTAAAATATACATTATCTTTATTTAAAAATAAAGCAAATTTATGCATGATGGATTTTTATTGTTGATAATTAATAGCACAGATCATATATACTTTGTATGTCAGTTGTAAAACAAAACCGGTGGAACATTAAAGAAGACATTGTGTATTTTTGTCCGTCTAAGTTCCTCTACAAAGTGCTCTATTGAGTGGTTGAAATCAGTCAAGTCCTAACACTAAGCCGTAAACAACATTTTTTTAAAGTAAAATTTAAATATTTTTACTTTAAATAATGTAATAAATTTTTTGCCGACGATTCAAATTTTGATTCGAGATTCGAAATAAAATTTAAGATTTGGATTCAAGATACGAACACATTTAAACGATCGTAGGCCCCTACAGTTGAAGTCCCTGGGGAAAACGGCAATTTTTTCTCGTTCCTCTGTATGTCCTTGGTTTGAGTGTGATGCTGCTGGAAAGGACGGGAGGATTATCCTGGCTAAATCTACCAAGTTTTTTTTTCTAATTGGTTTTCTTCTACAAATGTGGGTACATAATTTTGATTCTACCTTAGTCACAGCTTACCCCATAAGTGTAAATACACAAATGACCCAGATAGGTGGTAAGAGACGTGAAGTGCAATGAAACACTTTCCTCTTCAGATGCAAGGGTAGGTATGGTAAATAAATTTATTCCTCTCAATGTGAACACATTCCATAGCTGGGCTAGGCCTCTTGTTTACCATTGATGACACTTCCCCTCTTCCGCTGACTAGTATAGACGCCCATTCTATTATTTGCACCTGGACAGTATTGGCTTGAATTTCAAAATTATATTTTTATTATTTTATATTATAAATAGACATATCCTTCCACAGTTTTATTAAAATATACATCCTGGCAGGAGGATTCCTACTGGCATTTTTGTGAGTAAAAACAAATTGCCTAAGTTGTACGCGGTTAAAACATATGTTTAAAAAACAAAAAAAAAAACACTACTTCAAGATTGAAACAATTATGTTGTGATGATTTATTAATTTTAGAATTATTTAAGAATGTGTGGCTTTTGTTTTATTGTTATATCTTAAAAACCTTCATAATAAAACGCAAATAATTAACATTAACGCTACTCCCAGGTAGGCAATGTTCTTAAATTTGAATTAAAAGGTTTTTTTTTATATCTTGAGGGATGTAGTGTTCTTATCTAGAATTGGCTCATTTTTTCTTTTAGTTTATGAACAATTAAATAAACCTTAAGTGGTGACCAAATGGTCTTGGCAGCAGAGTAAAATTGCGCTTGGTCTTAGCGTTGATTTACTAGGTTGGGGTTAGGTGCTGACTGGGAGAACTTGGAATAATTGTTTTTTCACGTGTGATTACTTTTTTAAATCACCACGTCTTACTAACTGTTCAGGTTGTACACAAATATATTATAACTACGATAATGGGCTGGGATGATGAAGGAAGCATTTTAGAGGTAATCTACCCGCATTTGTGTACAAGGAAAGTGGTAAATCTTTTAGAAAAAAAAAACCCACACTAAATACATTTGGTCAGGGCTCATACCCCTACCTCTCCATCAACAGACTAAACGAGCTTGACGATTAGACTGCATGACCACTAGTGCGGGTCATACCGCTTATGAAATTCAAGATACAAAATAGAGGAAGTTTGTATTAAAGTTTTTATTGAATGGAATCAGGAATGTATGTTACGATGCCAGAGCGTAGCGTTCCTCTATAGAAAAATGACTCACCACAAGGAAGTAAATTGTTTATCTCTTTCTGTAGTGAATAGAAATAGATTATAAACTAGTTTGAGCGGAGATTGGGGATTTATACGCAAGTCGAAACGTAATAAATGATCAATTCATGCATTAGCATTCTATTGCTTTCGTGGTATTTTATATGCAAATCGTTAATTAATCAATTTTAATATTCCTTTACGATTTATGAGTATCTTACACGAAGGATTACACTAGTGGCTGCCAAATATTAGCATGTTTTAACCCCAATTTCTGGCCTGTGTTATATACCATGTCGACTCTTTGACAACCTACAAGCGTTTGAATTCTAGTTTGAAAAAATACTTTAACTGCAATTTAATACCCATCTGGGCTATTCGCATTTAACTATACTAGTGGAGGTAGGTAGAATTGAGAGAAATGTACCCTTACTTGCGTGAATGGATGGGGAAAAATAATCTCTAGTACACCCAGCCGGAATTCGAAACGTGATCCCTGCTCCCCTATCACCTACAAACCAAACCAAGCTAACATGATATTAAGCGCGCGTGCCCACCGATGTTTGTTTTAATTACTATTAATTAATTTTATAGTTATTATATGAAAGCTACTACGATATCTCAAAAGAGAGTAAACGAGCCCAGTAGGTGTTTTTGTTAGCTATTATATATCACTCACCCAAACACAAGACCAGGGGCGCACCCAGGATTTTGAGCTGGGGGTCTTTTTACATAATAATTTTCATAATTGCCACGTTATATATTTCAATTACTGTAACATTTACAAAGTTGATTTGAAGTAGGGGGATAAGAAAGATAAAGAATCAGCGACGCCCCCTAAAAAGTGGGATTTTTATTTCAAAGGAGGCAAATGGTAATCTGCTAATTTGTACCAAAATCGGATCCTCGGCCTACCCTCTGTCACTGTGTACGCCATTGGTTAACAGGTCTGCGTTTACACATTCTTCTTCACACCCAAGATTTGCAGTTGGTGGGGGTGGGGGCATATAATAATATCTCAATAGCCCCTTCCACTCTTCCTGATACAATATGTTTACATATTTGCTCTAAAATAATAATTTCAATTACTGTACCACTTCAAAACTCTATGTAAAAAGAGTAAGTACTTTAATCATTTCTAGAAAATATTATGGTATCACAGGTCCAGTTTTCACTTAAGTTCAAATTTACAGTAAAATTAAAAATCAACAGAAATAAGTATTCCTTTGAAAAACCCTAATTACTGCACACATTTAATCTCTTTTATAGTAAATATAACTAAACAAAATATAATTGATTAGTTTACAGAACATAATGCTAATCATATTTTTGTAATATCCTTAATTTTCTGGGGGAGGACCTTCAGCTGGGGGGGGGGGTTGGGGGTGGAGAGGGGGCTTCAGCAAACTAATTAGTCAGTAAGCATACTTCCAGAGTTGTATAACCAAAAGGACAACCAAAACACAAGACCTACCTTACATTACCTTCAAAATTCAAACCACTTGCAATTCTATATATATTTTTCTTTGCCTTACGATGATCATTAAAATCACTTCAAAAGTAAATATAAAACTATTACCTCTATAAGTACTGCAACTCAACCGTAAACACACCATAACCCCAAACAGGGTTGTGATCCATAGGTTGAAAAACATTAATGAGCTAAGGATGAAGTATTTTGAATTTAAAGGAAGTGTACCCACATTTGCGTAGAGGAGAGAGAGAGAGAGAGAGAGAGAGAGAGAGAGAGAGAGAGAGAGAGAGAGAGAGAGAGAGAGAGAGAGAGAAAGACATTGGGAAACCATTTAGGGAAACCACCTTCAGTACACCCTACCTTGATCGATCCTTAGACCGTGCGGCCACCGAGGTGGGAGGTATACTATTAATGGTATTAATATCACCGAGGGCCAAGTCAAGCGTCACCATCAGTAATCTCAACATTTCGTCTAGGAGCGTGTCTGATGTGGTAGTATACTATTAACGGTGTTAATGAGGAAGCGTTCAGCGACCCAGGAAGCCATAGGGCTGGCTGGATGACCTCAGCTAATGTGTTAACATTCGGGCGTGTGTGTCATCTCACCCCATATGCCCCCCACCACTAGGTCTAGTTTACAACAAGCAGGCTATGGTACACACATCCGAACTAGGTCTTTGGAGCTCTGGGTACCGCCCAGCACTGGGTTACGGCTGGCATTTTAGCTCAACTGGAGGTGGGGAAAGGGGGGGGGAGGGGGTTTACTTCCCTTGCGATTCGCCTCCGACTACCTCAACTATTTTAACCGCCCAAACACTGCTTCACACCATTATTCCCATTCAAGATTCCAGTATTTGCAAGACACCATTTCTTAAAGTCATAAAATAAATAAATACCAAATAAACTTTTAGTGTTGCGGTACAAGAGTTTATAATAAACCATTGGGACTTCTTCGTATTTATCGCGGAAGTCAGGGGTAAAATGTGTTATTGAGCACATCAGTGAAGAAAAGAGGGGTAACCACTAGGATATAATCCGTTCAAAAGATTAATTTTCCTGACTTCGTAAATGGAACACCATTAAAAATACGAATAAACACATTTTTGTTAGGTATTTATTGAAGAAAAATAATGTCGATAGCTTATTTTTTTATAGGTTTGTAGGTTTTAAACATTAACTAAATATGTTTATGATATTTTGATTCATGTTTTATTCCAATGTCGATTTGGGTGTCTTAATATTAAGGTGGGAATTTAGGGCACGCGAGAAAAGGTGTTTTTACAACTTTAGTAGAAAAATATTTCTTTGGCCAAATAAATAAAATATTTCTCCAGTAGAAAAATAGAGTTTCATTTTCTTAACAGTTATTGAAAATCTATCATAAGCATAGCGGTATTAGATGACAAGCTTTTTGAATTGAGAGAAAAAGTTGTAATTAAATTTCAGGACACCTTTACAGATATTCAAGAACTGTTGATATCACCATTTGAAGAAAATTAAATTATATGTTTCTACTTGAGAAATGTTTGATTTATTTTGACCAAAAAAAGTTTTGTTATAAAAACTGCAAAAATACCTACCTTTTCTCGCGTCACCTACATCCCCACAATTAACTTGGTTTTTTTTTTTATATAGAGGGCCCCATATTATCTCAGTTGTGAGTGTGTCTACCTACTAAGTAGGTTCTATTACCTGCATGATAGTTAAAATTAATACTTTGCGGAATTTGGGCCTCCCCTTTTTACAGTGATAAATTCAAACTATATCTTTACTTTAGCATTTTAAGAGAAAGTATTAAAATCGTGCATATTTTCGACCACTAAATTATGATGAATCTTTACGTTTTATGTATATCCAGACCCGAAAAAATGGATTTTAAAATTCTGTCTTTCCCTGGCCACAGATCTAAAACGGGTTGATTAATTTTGTTCAAACTTGATATCTAGATGTAATAGGGCAATATCTCGATATTTTATTTTTATTTTGACACTAGCCCTTGAACTAGGGGTGGTTTACTGATGTGTAATTTTTTTGAATTACAAAGTTTTCTAAAATAACTCTAACGATTTCGTTTAAAATGGATATCCAGGGAGTCTTTGGCCTCTCAAATAGCACTGTATATTTGATATTTGG